>JAQPZY010001596.1:0-600000 GCA_029931535.1 Margaritifera margaritifera
CGTAGGTATCCATATGAGCTCTGATACGAGCTGCGTAAGAAAAGACAACCAAAAAAAGGCATGTACATAAAGGAAGAAAATCCCTATATTACCTTATTGAGTCTAGGAAAACGGAATGTAAAATAAACCCCTTAAGCACTGAAGGTCTATACAAAAATATTTTTATTCCATCAGCGCTTTATGATTGCGAAGTGTGGTCAAAGATTGGATACAAAGACATTAAAAAGTAGATGCATTTCAGCATCAATGTGTGAAGCACATTCAAAAATTCTCACGATAGACCAAATCTACAATGAGCAAATGTGAATCTATCCACATGATATGATCACTATAAAATATATAGACAAATATGATTGATATAGGATTCAGCAACACATATGATGTATGTATGATTGATATATAGTCCATCAACAAAGTATAATGGATTTTATATTCATTTTTTACTCATATAGTGACATTGAATTTAATTGATTCAAAAATGGAAAATATGATGTTATTATTGTTCCTGGCGTCCAGTCGACGTGAACGATATGTTTCCCATTTTCACTGTTCTCGTCCAATTGGTGACAGGAACGGCCTCGCGTAGTCCGCAACCTTCCCGGTCTGCCAAAAGGTTCCCTCTAGATCCTCCTTATCGCCCAGAAACTTGCTGGTCCAGAATATGTGACCTCTCGCATTTGAGAAAACTAGAACCGTCCTTCGGAACCAACGGCACCATCGACTGCAGCTTGCGTGTTACCACAATAATCCCCAGAGATTCAACAACTACCCGTTTGTGAACAGCTAAAAATACAACGACCCCAAGCCGCATTAATTCATGATTCACGGTTAAGTACGAATTACATTGATACGCTTTAACGCATGCAAGAAAATGATTTGACGTTGTTACGCATTATATTATTTCATAAGAGCGACCGTACAATATCTTATTATTATAATATCCACGTTCGTACATGAATCTGTCTCCTGGAAAGAATAATCGCACAGGATTATAAGAACTCGTACACCTACTCATCATCTAATATATGCAACATATATTTGGCTTTGAACGTAATCTGTTCAGCTGTAATAAAAATATGGCTAACTCGAAAATCAGACGATATAGTCTATCTTGTTTAGCATGGCGTTCGTTGCTGACATAAGTCACTGACTTTCTATACAAATTTAGAATAAATTCCGAAAGAATCCAAGATATAGAAAATATTCTGTGTCACTTTTTATAACGGGAAAGCAAGAAGGAATAAATTTTCCATTTTTACATACCTCCTTACAGCTGAAGATTGCACTCACCGTACATCGTAGAAGTTTGAGTTATATGTAGCCTTGTTTTGTAGTCACATCCACGACCAGAGATAACTCGAGGTATATCGGGTTTCTCACCGCCGGCACTTTGTAGTGAGCAACAGTGGGTGGTGAAACGAAACACGCAGTATTGTGTAATAGCTATAAGCTGAAACTATAAACATCAGGGGCTAACGCTTGTACGAAGCGGGACCGCGGCAAAACTCATGTACATTTTTCGTTTCATTTATAATTTGAAAAGGAGAAACAATACCAAATTGTAAAATAGGGGATTATATTGTTAAGAATGTCTTTAAAAAAAAATATAAATTTGAGGGTTAAGATTACGTTTGTTCAAATTGGACAGAAAGAACACTTGTATTAAAATAATAAATATTAGATTATATACTCATCCAATTATTTTTCAAATTTAAAAGATTTAAATAGATGAGCAAATATTGAAGGGCCATTTTTTTAACGTGAATTTACAAAAAACAAACCAAAAAAATCCCGTTTAGAATTGAATTGAAAATAAATAAAAAATCTAATGATTATTAAAGGAAAAAAAAAAAACAAAAAAAAAAAAACACACAAAACAAAATCCAAGCGTCTTCTTTATATGGAAAGATTATGGATTCTATTTTTAAATTCTTGGGTGGCGGTGGCATCTATAAAAGTTTAACTTCTTAAAGAACAGGGAAAACACTTATGTATATATATATATTTAATATACTAAATATATATATATATATATATATTAATATATATATATAACAATTGGTAGCAACAAATTTGCAAAATAAAAAAATTTCTTAAACAAATTTTCTGAAATTGATATAGACATTCATTTATTATAGAATACCCCCCCAAAAGATGGGCTGATCTAAATTACAAAAAATTAAAAGGCTTAATAAGAAGCTATTCATTTTTAAAACTATATTGGTGGAATCTAAGAGAAAAGAACAATCAATTTTGTCTGATATCGATTAGTCGATCGGGTATGCTGAAAGACCGGTGTTATATTTAGTATATGTAATGATATATTGCCGTTGTAAAATAGTTGAAGCTAAAGCTTATTTCTGCAATCTTGAAAATTTCAAAAGATGAGAAGCGGTATATATTTTTATAAATAAACTATCCAAGGAAAACAACTCAGGATATTTTGTTATGAACAAAATTCATGATTGAGTCAATTGAAAATGATTATTCAACATCAAAGCCTTAAGGAGGACGTTCAAACCAATTACATAAATCATATTAAATTAATGGATTGAACCAAACCCAAACAATGATTCAAAGCGTGCAGATAGGTATAATATCTTTCTGATATACATGCATATTATTTCCACAAACAACCCTTATAAAAAATATTGCATAACTAATTTATTAAATTTTCTTAACTAAGTCTTTTTACAAGTATTTTTAATAAATAAATTAAAAATTATCCATCGTTCTTTTTTGAGTGAAACATTGTTACTGCATTCGATTTTTCTCGGGAAGACTGCTCATTGAAAGCTGAACATGATAGAAAACCCATATTCTGAACGAACAACTGCTTTATCTATAATAAAAAAGGTGACATTACGCTAATTTTATATTTAATCTATTCAAAATTTGATTATAGAAGATATAACTAAGAAAGGGGATATTGGTGGATAGTGGATCTTATTATATATATCCAATTTGAAAAATATCAAAGCAACAATCACATGTTCGTTTAATTATTTTTGAAATAGCTTGGAAAGAGATGACACACAAATGCTTTCTTGGGTCCTAGTTTAGGAGCATTATGCTAAATAGATCAAACAAGGGGTAACAAAATGTGAACCAATTTGTTGATAATTTGTTTGGTAATAATATTAAACCTTTTCCAGTCCTATTATAAAACTGGTATAAACAAATTGGACAAACATAAATGTGTTGTTTTATCAGTGAATGTTTTTGGCTCGGATGCAGGGTAATGTCGATTGAGAATTTCACCAGATTTTAAACAGAATACTTGAATATTGATCTCTGTTATTTATATTCAGTTGGTCCAAAACAAGATATTTATGTATTTATTTAAATCTAGGTCACATCTGGTACATTGTTACAGATAAACAATAAACAGGCAAAACATTGCACGTAGGAGATGCCTACTTATATTGTCCAAAGAAATCCCTCTTAAACATCATCATATTAATGAGTGTGAGTGTCTTGATGAAAAGAGGCCATACAGTCCAATGTTTGTCTTACAAAGAAAGCTATTATATATTATGTGTGGGAATAGCTGGCATGGAAAATATAAAAGTTCATATTTCAAGTACTTATGGATGTATTTGGAAACACTTTTAAAACATGCCAATAATGTTGATAATATTTAGCATAGTTACTAAACAAATCACAAGCAGAGCCATCAACCATGGATCTATTCTTATATTGTGTGCTAGAAGTGATGATGTTTGCATCTGATCCAATATTATATAAAGCGAGGGCTGATAAATTTGATGCTGATGGTTGTGAAAGTTGTATTCTGTCATATGTGTACAAATCTTCGAAATATTATGAAGGAATTATTTATTAGTGCCGTTCACTATAAATGCTTTACGAAACACAACCACAAAACTAAATTGCCCTGAGTTTTACATTAACTTAAGGGGATTCGATGGACATCGAATTTATGCCTGCTATTGCAAAAAAAAAACAGAAGGTAATATATTCATGTAGTCATAATAATATGGAGAAAATATTTTAGTTTTTAAGTGTTGGCCCAGGTGCAATTCATCGCGATTGTCTCTAATTTATAAAAAGTTCATTAGATTTTATTATAATCCAACCTTAAAAATGAGGCTATTAAAATGACGATGTCTATTTTCTTCAAAAATATCAAATTGAAATCGTATCTTAATATGCGGTGTTTGTCCTTATGATTATTGTTGATGGCTATGCTATGGTTGATGATTATCTCTTGATGGTTATGCTTATAGGTTTGATGGGTATTTTATTTTGGTTGTTTTAATAAATTTAATAAATCCAAACTACCTGAAATGAAAGATTAGATTTTTACATTTATTATACAAGTCTGATAATTCTATCTTTGCCTAGTATAATCATGCTCAATAAGGTATAGATTAAATTTTTGCATTATTAAAAACTTTGCTGAATACGATGATTCATATCTAAAAAACAGATGTGATTATTACTCGCTGATGGTTTTTGAAAATTTTAGACATATCACACATTTTAATTTAGATCTGCTCATTATTCCTGTTTTTCCTGGAATAGTTTCGATGCTGACATTTAAATTAAGATAATGTTAAAATTAGAATTGTTAAACTGATTAAGGTCATGCATTTTTTCATTGCAAAAGGATTCAAGGAGGTGGATGTGGCATATCAAATCTGTATTTAAAAAGATTTTTGCTGAGGACAATAACAATTCACATGGGTTTCTAATTTTATCATAAATCAAAAACACCTAATATGTAAATAATTGTTATTTCAGATCTAAGTATTCTATTTGGATAGATTTTTGATGGACTATTTGTTGCAATTCTTACCTGCATTTATATTTTAAATGGATTAAAGGTTTGATTTCATTTCCTAAAACGTTTCCTGATAATTATGGTATGATTATGATCATGCATGTTATATTAGTGTTATGATCATGGATTTGTATATGTAGGGTGTTGATGTAGAACATGTCAGGATAATAGGCCTTTGTATGTAAGTCTCAAAATTAAATTCGTGTCCTTTAGAACCAGAAAAAATGAAAATAGAAAGTTAATGGTTAATTGAGTATCAAAACAATTAATGGATAAATAGAAAGTAATTGTATTAATCCCGAAGAAATCAGTTCATAATTTAATGAATACAGAAAAATTGTTGTTCATTACAGGAACTTAAAACGCCTGTACAACAATCTTTGGTAAAAAAGTAACCAATATGCATAGATATTTTGAATTTGAACAGGCTGTATGATTAGTCCCGTATATTAAATTAAACACAAATTTTAGAACACAAAGCTGCAGGTTGTCTTTAGAGAGCGTTTATATATGTTTTCAAATCGCGCGCATTCTTTAACTGTCGCGGTTTTATTTTCTAGTTCAATCAATTTTGTTTTCAAAACTTTTTTAATTGAGTTTATTCAGATTACTTAAATAATAGTAATATAAAATTTTTGAATAATATATAATATAATTAGGAGCTATATTATATATTATTCAGAAAGTTTTGAGCAAAATGAAGATTAACTCGACATCCCTACAAGTTTAAATATGAAGATGAATTGTGTTCGGAATTCAAAATAAAAGAGAGAGAGAGAGAGAATGAGAGAGAGAGAGAGAGAGAGAGAGAGAGTGAGAAGTACTACTTTTAAATACACAATACATTGCCCAAATTGTCATTATTTCATCCAGCCGTATCTTTTTATTCTTTATTTTTAAATGATTTTATTATTAATTTATTTAAAAATTATGTGTAATTCGAAAACAACAAATAGTTTTTCCGTAGTTATTTGCCAAATCATTTGTCATCCGATTTTTTTTTCATCCAAACTTTTACCAAAAATTCATTTTATATACAATAATTGTTTTTTATCAAAAATATATTTTTTCCATCCACAATTTATTTCAAAGTTGTATTTTGCAATCCAAAATTTATTTCCAAAATTGGCTTGATTTTCCATCAAATGGACAATTATAAATATAATATATTATATATTATACATAATATATTGTATAGTATGAATAGTATACTGTATATTATATTTATACTTTTCATCACACTAAAACACGTTTTTGTTATTCATTTTAGAGCCTTCACAGACAACTTCCAAACACATTTTCTATTCTATTTATATTCATTTTGGAACTCATTTCGACACACTTGATTTTTATTTTTTCGTTTTTGATACCCCAGAGATACCCTACAAACAACTTATATTATTTTTTAGTCATTTCCAATTAATTAAATACCCTCTAAAACACATTTGTTTTCTTCATTTTAAGAGTCATTTAAAATCAGTTTTTAGTCGTTTTAAGAGTTCTCAAGAAACCCTTTAAAATTCTGTTTGTAGTCATTGTATAACCATTTATGTAAACGTTTGAAATCCCCTCTATATCGCAATTTATATTCATTCTAGAGTTATTCGAAATCAATCTAAATCTCATCTAAAGCACAATTTGTGTTAATTTTAGATTCATTTTAAATGAATTTAAGTTTCCTCTTAAAACACAATTTTTATTCGTTCTAGGTCAAATTATATCAATTTAATATCCCCTCTAAAAACAAGCATTTGTATTCATTCTAGAGTAATTTTAAATCAGTTTCAATCCCGTCTAGACACAATTTCTATTCATTTAGAGTATGGTCAAATTAAATGTCCTTCTAAACACATTGTTTTTTTCATTTTAGAGAAAGTTTTAATCAGTTTAAATCCCCTCTAGAAAGAATAATTAAAAATTTTGTTCCGGGGCTTTGAATAAATATAAAATAGAGTTTTTGATCGCCCTGCACCTATACCCCTCTCTGCTGCCAGCTGTAAATTGATTTTCTTCTTTTTTGTTATTTGAAATTTCCAGTTGAAACGCTGATTGCCAGTCCCAAAATCATTGAGTAATCCCACTTGGACTGAAAAAACTTTGAGACAGAGTTACTTACTGACGGTAAGACAACTAGGTAGTATTATTACACAATAATGTACAAATTGAAATGCTTAGTTCTTTACTACATTCATGTAATTTGCATTAAAATTTCGACATATGGTAAAAGGAACTTTCATATGTAAACAAATGCATTTTTAGTACAATGAACATTTTTTCATGCTTATGAAGAATGACATGCAAATTTGTGGGATATGTTTTTTTCAGCTCTAGGTGACTAGTCATTTACACACTCTCTAAAAACTAAAATGTAATTTTGATTATTCGGATTTTATTATCTTGATTACAAGTCCAGTTTTCTCAAGCCTTACTTATCACAAAATCCTAAGAACAAATTTGATATTCTGTAGATGTTCCTTGAGTAAAAGTTAGAATAAATAAAAAAAGTTACTTCAGTTTCTTTACAGGTTAGTGAAACTGACTTGCTGCATATATAATGTCTTGCTCTATATTATCATTGTAACACGAAACTTGAAGTCAGGCTCCAAAGTCTACAAATCTTGCATTTTGCGAGCATTAATTACATTACTCATTCAGGCCTGATATATTGTTTAAGACTTGTGCTGTATTATTACGTCAGCCGTATTCAGCATTATCATTATGTTCTCAGCTTGAGTAATTGTTAGTTCACGTTTTAAAAGAAAGCTGGTAGTGGTAGTTTTTTGGTACATGATGTATATATATTGATATATCCAAATACAGATTATACATTTTTTCTGTATACAAGAACCTGGTTGACCCTTGGGCTCAAATTCTACCCATATGTTTTATCAAATGTTTGCACATAGCAAACTATGCATGGTCCGCATCTTCAGACTTAAAGGATTTTCTGGAGTTTTTTAAGGCTGTTAGCTGTTCTAATATCGTTATTTGCTACAATTCTCATTTTAAAAACAGCATTATCTTGCTGCATCGTCGATTTGACTTCAGTCAGTATCTCTATTTCCAAGCGTCATATTTCTTCAATTAGAGAGGTTGGACTTAACATGGACGTGGTTGCCTCTTCTGACTTGCAATGAATATTACGCAATAAATATGTTCATATATTTTTAATTATCGCAAAAACGGCGATGTGAAAGAAAAAGATAAAATCAGCGAAAATTATATTTAAATTTTAGGAAATTATCAGAATTATGAAACAAAGAGCATGCAAAGTCGATTTACGACCTGCTGTAAATCGAAATAACCAACTCTGTGTTGCTGAATACTGATGTGATATCAAGAACTTTGTCATAGTGAAAAAGCTCACTTACCAAGATACATTTCTCTCTATGTATTTGATAGGGATCAATCCATGGTCTTCTATTTGCACAAGACTGCTTCATTATTTTTTATGATATTTATTCAGCTATTAATTAATGCACAGTTTGCTTTTTAAGGTCCCTTTTTCAGGCCTATACAGTTAACAAATCATAAGCGCAATGAAACGCACACCAACTATATAAATATGTAAAACAATGTCCAGTTAAATGAAGAAGAAAAAAATGAAATTTTGTAACATTTCTCCGGCGATCATTTTTAAGGTATGATCCATGTCTTTAAAATTCAATGCAGATTTTCAATGACCAAGCTTGAATGTTAGGGTTTGTACTTGAACTATTTTGAAACTGTGCTGTTAGTATTTAGATCAACAGGTTTTGAGAATAAAGCGACATGTTTTAATATTCCTTGGACTGAAATCACCAATCTAAATTCATATATACTAGTACTTTTATGCTTCCGCAATACCATTAGATTTGAAAACTCAGCAAATTCTGCTTCAATGTAACAAGATTGTTCAAATAACTTACAAATGGCCCAGCTCATGAACAGCATCGAATGCGAGATGGTAGACTCTGTCTTCGACAATGGAATCATGATACTGGCTGTCCCAGAAACACAGAGATGCGAACCAGGATCTCCCTGCAGTACAAGAGTTTTCGCTAAAATATTTGGCCATAAGGTATGTATAAGCTTAATACTTTACTAAATGATGGATTTCCACCATTTCCCTTCTCTCAGGCGTAACAAGCACATTTTAATGAGGGGCTTGACCTAGACAAGTTATGCATGGCTTCATTTCCCTCATCGAACGACTAACTTTTCAGAAAGATCATAATGTCTGTCAAGCTCAAGCAACTCACCCTTCTTCATAGAATCTAACCCCGCATGAATAGAAGTTTAAAAAAGAAGCTTTCAACATTAGATGACATTGTGAATGATTGTTGGTTTCACTAAAGATTTATCGAATGTGTAAAATTAAAAATCTTTACCA
Organism: Margaritifera margaritifera; assembly: GCA_029931535.1. NCBI lineage: Eukaryota > Metazoa > Mollusca > Bivalvia > Unionida > Margaritiferidae > Margaritifera > Margaritifera margaritifera. The sequence continues at coordinate 9,177 of JAQPZY010001596.1, forward strand.
GTGACAATGAAAATTCCGAAGCACAATCAATATAAATGTAATTTAAAGAAATTAACATCCCGGATATTCCATATTTTCCGTTACGACTTTAGGTCTTAAAATATGTAAAGATAGAAAGTAAAATCAAGTTAATCAGCACGCAATTTATTTCCAGATAATTAAAGGGAAAATTCAAACGACACTTACGATTTGTGAGTAAATTCGAAATAATCCTAAATGTCCTAATCACAAGTCCAAACAAAGTAGATGTTCGGAATGAATGAATTTTATAAATCCCAAAATCATGTATTCATCCAAAAGTCAATGAGCACTTTAGTAATTCCAATGAATATTTGGAATAAATAAATTCCTCTCAAATTATATCTGATTTCAATAACATAACTATAAATTCAGACTGATCTTATAACATGAATTTTAGAACAATAATGAAATTATTTCCCAAACTCTCTCTCTCTCTCTCTCTATATATATATATATATATATATATATATATATATATATATATATATATAATATATATATAGGTGTGTGTGTGTATACCACATGCCTACATGAACTATATCACAACAGAATATGACTAATTCTAGTGGAAAAACACTTGCCTTCATGACCCATGTCACAACAAGACATGTTGGAAAATAATATGTGAATAACTGGACAAAAGATAAGTATGTAATTTCAAGATCCGTTGATTTATTCCTTGATTGACTAATTGTTCTTGTACGGGACATTAACACATGAAATGTTATATTGTTCCGAAGCAACTAGAGTAAAGTACTTTTTCCCATGATCACACCAGCAAGGACAATATTGTCTGTTCTTGTCCTCAAAAAGTGATGAGTGATGTGGAGAGAGAGAGAGAGAGAGAGAGTAGAGAGAGAGAGAGAGAGCAAGAGAGGAGGTGAGAGAGAGAGAGAGAGTGGGGGGGGAGCGCGCTTCTGCGCTCAATAGATTGTTGTGTCGGTGCAGTTTATTGAAACAATAAAATGTGTTTGACGACAAACGGGTTCATTTATTTCGTGTGCATTTATCGTCACACTGTTTAAGGAAACCTTATTATATTCAAGTTTTTCGAATGCACAAATGTACAGTTTACCAAAATAAAAGATAAGTTCAACTAGATACCTACCTGTCAAAGTTCCACTAAGCTTCTTCCTGTATAAAAGAGAAAACATTATGTACTTGACAAAATTGACTTCTTTATATATTTCCACGGCTATTTAGCTCATGAATGCGTGTAAATAAGAAAATAAAAATGTTTTTTTTGTCCTTATATATATAATATATATATATATTATATATATATATATATATATATATATAATATATATATATATATATACCATGTTTAGTGGACAGTTTTTTAGTTTCAACCTTACCATCAGTCTTTAAAGAGTCATTACATTTGTGAAAAATCAGTCCAAATTCAGAAAGCGGAATAATTAAAAAATATTCATTGGATTATACAAGTGCTGATAGACTTTTGGATTTTTTGATTTTGAATTGATGATTTTGGATTTATGTGAACTTATTCAAAGATATTCTGGAGTACTATCATTTTGCAAATCAGCACATTAAAGACTATTGGAATATCAGGACATTAAGACCATTGGCACATCAGCACATTCAAGGATACGGTAATTCACTCGGAACATTCTATATTTAGGATTTGTGATTAGGACACTTAGGATTATTGGATTATTTGGATTTTAATTCACGTTACTGTAAGTGTCATTTTATTTTCACCCGCTAGTTTTTCATGAGTGGCATCTATAATGCAGATCTAACATTTAGTTGTTCTATTAAAACGCACATCTATCTTTATATTTATCATGTTTCAAAATAATTTAAATAGTTATCACATTGTGTTTAGTCGAGAAGAAAAAGCGAAATCTGTAGATCCAATGCCGATATTTCTCAAGAGGTAAGGTCCAGTCTGATTTAATTTACATGACAGGCAACAACTATATAGATATAATACATCAACTTCACTGCATACCTAATTAAATATCAGTCTATTTCCTGAGAAGTATCGGTAAAAAAATTTCCAAAGAAAATTGATGAATGAGTATAATCTAATTTTTACAGTTTTGAAACTTGATGCATGACAGATTGATGTCCTTTGTAATTGGACAACTTAAGATTTCGTTTGCATTCTAGGTTCCACTCACAAATAACTGAAAGGGCATTCTTGCGGTTTTCTCGTCAAAGTATTTTATGCCTTTTCATAGGTATATTTTTTCCAAAATAAAATAAAATTAGCTACTTCCATGCCTCAATATCTTAAATGCAGACGCTTTACATGTAGTGCCTTTTTGTTTCTCGCCTTTTTGCAGAAAAAAATGAAGGTATTTAAATGGATCTTTTCGTTCTGCTTCCCTTCCTTTTCTCCGGGCCCTTAAGTTGTGGTGGGGGGAAACATGGGGCCTTAAATGCGTATTTTCATAATATCGGGGCTGTTGTTCTGGGTGACCTTGTTTACTTACACAATCGGATTCAATCCGGTGGGTGGAAATTATTTTTTGGAGGGATGGTGTCGATGTACCATTGGGACATAGGTGGGCCATTATGATGATATTTATCTGTGGTTTTGGTTTGATACTTTACGGCACAGCAACAGAAGTAGATGATTTAGTGCCGAGGCAATTGGAGTAAAGTGCCCTTCCCAAGGACAACACTTGCAGCGGAATGTGCAACGACAATGACAATTCTAGAATCTTGTCAGGCAACAAACCTGAAATTGTTCGATAGTCCTTGGTTAACTCAGCAACTCATATAGGTATAGTTAGCTTCATCAACTCTTCAAACGTTACTTTGTAGGATGGTCCAATTTTAAAACAAAAACATTTGTTTAACAGAATACTGTATGATCCGACGAAAGCCGTATTGATTGCTGCGATATACAAGTTGTTAACGATGCCCTTCATTTGACTCATTTTTTACATTAAATTGATGAACATTTCATAATATCCCGGGGATGTGGTTATTATGGTAGTCGAATAACCAAACTTAAGTTTCCTCTCATTGTTTCTGCGTGTGGGTCTACTGTTTTAGTTTCTACTTACTTAGGGTTTGACTCAGCAGCTTTAAAGACAAGGGAGATCGTTAGAAGTATGTTGGTGCTTGTTGACCATGACATAGATTTAAAATCGTCTTCTGTTTTCTTCATAATGCTTGTTTTGGCGCTGATAATTGTTTCTATCGGCTTTGTTTCTAAATCCTTAACATCCTCTGTTAACTCCTTTTCGAACTCTTTATCATGTATCTCATCTAAAGCAGCTGCTTGATTCAAGTTTTTGGTTATATAATCAATTTGTCTGCATAATACTTCAAGCTTTTCAATGAACATTTTAAGCTCATTCGAGATTATATTGTAGTCTTCCTCCGTTGACGTGGAAGAACTATTCAAATGCGTTGTTTCGAAGATTTACAATGAATTAATTCACAAACAATATTGCAATTCTACAGTGCTAAAATCAAATATATGAGAAAAACAGAGCGAATCAGCAAACTTTAGCAAACAAATATCAAAATGTTCGCTATCAAAATATCAAGGTTTTTCCAAAATGTTCGAATACAAGAAGCAAGATTTGAAACGTTTCAGCAAGAAAATATTGAAACTTGACTACTTTAAAAGGTCAAATATGCGGCAAAACGAGAACAGATAAGAACAAAGAATCAAACACATATTAGCAAAGAAATATCAAATTCTAGCAATCGAGCATTGAATTTCTTCTCTATTACAATATGTTTTTTCGAAAAAAATTTAGACGACGACAACAAAAAATGAATCAATTTAGCAAAGAAATATTGATATGTTACAATGCTAAAATGAAAACAAATATACGTGAAAAAAGAATCAGCCAGTTGTAGTGAACAAATGTCGAAATTTTCCCTATCTAAATATCAAGCTTCTTTTAAAATATTAGAAGAGAAGAAACAAAAATTGCAAAATGTTAGCAAATAAATATTGACATTTTTCAGCGTTAAAATATTGAATATGTGAAATAAATGGGCACAAAGAATCAACAAATTCTAGGAAACAAACTTGAAATCTTTTCGCTATATAAATACCAAAGTTTGTCCAAAATGTTACAAGATATGCATCAAGAATCAACAACTTCTGGTAAACAAGATCCTGAAAACTAAGGAACTGTACCCTAAAGGAAAGTAATCTATGATTTGTTCAATTCTAACATTCAATGAGTAACATCATCAGGAATCAGTGTGTTAAAAAGTGCTTTTTTAACCTATACTCAAACAAATTAGAAAGATAATTACCTACTATCTCTTGTTGTTGTTGAAAAGGAAACAAATTACTAGCAGAAAAAAAGGACTGAGGAGAAGACATAAAAGACGAAATAGAATACGGAGACAGAAACAAGAAGGAATTGAAACCATGAAGTGAAAGACATATAGAGAAAGATTGATAGCGCATATAGCAGAAGTTTCGTACAGAAAAGCTGCTACATAAAAAACAACTTAGGAAAATAACCTCCTTCAATGAAAAGGTCAATTCGCATGAATTTATCGGGAAGTCACGACACAGAGTTGTACTTGTTCTTTTCTCAAAGTGAATCTGCCAGCATCAAGATTGTGAACAGACATGTTAAGAAATTAAATTCTGTAAAGGTGCATCTTAAACTGTAGATTAGTCTAAGGAAATATATGCCTTTGCCAAGTGAGTAATCGAAATATATTACATGATCTGTTGGTAATCGAAACAGCCAGTTTGGTCAAAATAATCAGTGAATACCAAGTGGTATTTTGATCAAATAGATGCTCCTTACTTGAACATTGATGAAATTAGCCCATTGAAAGGTATGATATATATATATATATATATATATATATATATATATATATATATATATATATATATATATATATATATATATATATATATCATCCAGATAAGATAAAGGTTAAACTGAGAAGAAAATACAAAACGCGTATCTTCAGGATTTTGCATGTACCTAATGGCAATTCACAAAGAATACATGCCAGTCATTTGTAGGGTAACTCATTGCATTCACGTATATTACTAGTTGTTGGGAATGCTTGCAAAACGTTTATACGATGAATTGATATCAGAAAAGGAAATACTATGATCTTCACGGAAGAGGACGATAATAATTTTGATTTAACCAACATTTGTTGCATTTGTGATAAAAATGATTTTTCGAAACAGGTTAGAGACCACAGTCATTGAAATAACATTACCTTGTACAGAATATTTTTAGTCATCACTGTTTAATTCAAACATTTATGATTATGGCTTCAAGTACGTGAAGGATATAAAGCCAGGCTTCAACCTTGAAACATTAGGCGACCTTCATAACTATTCTATAGAAAAAGACAATTGGACGTTAGTTAATATTTCAATTGATTTCGAAATGACTGTGTACAAAATTACACACTAGACCCAGTGCACTACTACAGTGCACCTGGTTTAACACAAGACGCGAGTTTGAACATGTTGTGAGTAGAGTTAGAGTTGTGTACTGATTATGACAAATTTATCATGATTGGCGGGACGTTAGTATGATACCTGAAATATATGCAAAATCTATACTATGTTGAAGATAGTGTGACGTCAAAGAGCGCTAAAGCAAGGAAAGATAACGGTGAATTCGATCATGCAAAACCTAAATCATTCATCATGAATCTATACATATAACTTGTATGACTAGACTATGTCTGAAACAGTTACCAGGGAAAGACTTCAGATGAGGAAATAAAAAAATTAGATGTATAAGAGAAAATGTGCTGACAAAACCTGGTAATAGTAATACTGGGTACTTTTGGCAGTGGATTTGAAAATACCTATATAATTGCATGATTACTTCAAGGACCATCCCTTAGCCTCCAAAGACCTTGTCCCAGTCGAAAGGGATCTCACTTACAAAAGTTATCCATTAAAAATAGAACAAAAATGACTAAAGCAACAGTACCTAAATTGAAGTGTACATTGAAGATGAGAAAAAATATGTAATGCAATACGGAGACTTCAAATTTTACATGAAGTTGGGTGAGAAATTGACAAAAGTGAAGAGGGTTATTTTTATTTCAATCAACATCCGTGGTTAAAGACAAACATCGAGCTCAGTGCTTGATTGAGACAAGAAACCTAGTTTTGAAAAGACTTCTTCAAATTGATGAAGAACACAGTGTTCAAAAAACAGATAGAGACTTTGAGGAAGAAGACATCTGTTTAAAATATGTACTGATGAAACGAAGTATGGAAATTGCAACAAAAGGATTTATTATTTGCAGAGAGAAAATACTTGATGAGAACTTAGTCCTTGAGAGTATGAAAAACCAAGAGATCAAATTTACCAAACCGATCTATGGTGGCTTTACAGTGTTATAGCTATCCGAATGGATAATGTACGAAATCTATAACAAGTTAAAAAAAAAATAAGGTGATTGAATGAAACTGCATGCAGCTGATTTGCTATGCCCAATTAAATATATGTAGAATCGGAATAATGAAGATAACACAGATATAGCAATTGACGATACAGAAAGGCAGATAAATATTCCTTAATAAAATAGCAAAGCATCTCTACGAGAATGTCAGAGTTAATTAAATTCTCTAGTGATAATAGCTTGATGCTTATACTCAAGGAAAAAGCAAGAATGGAGTAAACGAACACGTTTCATCAAACCCAGGTACAAAGTTACAAACCTGTTCAACGAAGGCACATCAAGACTCTTTTTGCAAGCATTGTTTGGACATTTTAGGTGATGCGTTGAAACACTAATTCGATGAGATAGATAAACTTGGGGATGAATTAGAAAATACCAAGCAACAATTAGAAGACTTTGTTTTACGTTCCAAAGATTGCTCAGAAAGGAGGAACGACTTTAAAATTACCTGGAAAGGTTATTTGACCAACTCATCAAAGAGATAAATATACCTTAATATACATCAAGCAGTATGTACAAAACAACAGGTCATTACAAAAAGTGAATGGTTAATATCCAAAAATTATTCTATCTTTATGGAGGCAAATCCGAAACAATGAATTAAGAGTTTCATACGGTTCGGTATCATTTAGACGGACTGAAAGAGATTTGAATCTTGTTACAACGTATTATGTACGTCATTTTTGCATTGCATTAGTCTGATCACAACGCGTAGGGAGCCTTATTGTATTTCCTTTTGTACCTTTATTTTCAGTTTACACGGTTTTTGTATTTCAAGATTGGACCCTCTACAAACTAATATTTGAAGAGTTCATGAAGCTAATTGTACCTGTATATATTGCTGAGTTAACCAAGGACTATCTAATCAATTCAGGTTTATTTCCAGACATATTATACCATATACTCGTGGTACCTTCGGTACAATAGTTGTTACGACGCAACATTCCCGTGGTAGAGATGTTAAACAGTTTGTAATCATCGCATCGGAGTACTTGAACACCACCAGGTCACACCTTGTATTTGGAGTGTGAATAACTAGTGTGCGAGTACTTGAAAAACATTACGCTACACGTAGCATTTCAAATGTGAACAACTCGCGTAGGTGTATTTACTAGGCTACACATGATATTTGGAATGTGAATGTTTATATTATAAAGATGGTGGGTTATAGGTTACCCTTTCCATCTTCATTAATTTATTGTTTAAAATCAGGAAGAGTAATGATAATTTTGTCGGTTTAATTTATGTTGGTGTAATATCAATGCCGTTCCAATATCTTTTAAAGTTTCGGACTCAATCTGCTTCTACTACACTCAAAATAAAACAGCCCGATTTCCTGAAAAAAGCACACCCGATAGTGCTCCCCTTTACTGCGTACCAATGTTTGGGAAAACGGAAGGACGCTGAATGAAAAGGCACTATTTAATATCTTCCTTTTTCTACAAAAATGCGGGAACCAAAAAGGCATTACAGGAAACGCACGTGCATTTGCAACAATGAGCCATGGAAGTAGCTTTTATATTTTATTTTTTTTAAACATAAAATATACCCATGGATAGACAAATAAATTTGAGCTAATTTTATATATGCTAGACATACTTCATCAAGTAGTTATCTTTCAGTCTTCATCATTATTGGTCATTCCTTTTCTATCTAATCCAACTTAGAACAATACTTCACCATTGTAAAGGCAATGTAAGAAAGATTATGCATAGATGTATGATTTCTGAATGTACTTATGTGAAATGATAAAGTCACGTTCTAATAGTTTTGAAGACCATAATTTACGTACGATCTCTGTAGGGCACTTACGATCTCTCCTGCTCACCCTCTCTTCGACACCCTCTCCTGCTCACCCTATGATCACTCCAGCTCACCCTACGATCTCTCCAACTCGCCCTACGATCTTTCTAGCTCGACCTATGATCTTGTCTGTTCACCCTACAATCTCTCCCACTCGCTCTTAATTTCTGTTCCTCGATCTAGATTAATTTTTCTCATCTATTTTGAACGATATAGCGGTCCATAGATACTAACCCAGTCACTGCCATGGCGTAATCATACTGGAGATTATTAGAAATGCTAAATTGTTTCTGCCAAGGAGAAAATATGTTTAAAGCTTTAGATGAATTTACGGCTTTAGATGAATCTACCGATTGATTTGACCATGGTGCACCAGTGGAATCCTGAAAAATAGAAGCACAGTATTTGTATCATCCTTTATATGACTTTGAATTGCTCAGTAATTCAGTAAGGCTTGTAAACCTTGTTAATGGAAAGTTAGTAAATGGACGTAAGGTATAATTCAAAAAATGCATGACAACAAAGCACTTCGATCACGACATTAGTAAACTAGCCAAAAGTGCCGATTTAAAATGAAACGTTACGAGAAACATCTACCATCTCTCACTCTCTCTCTCTCTATTAATATACAACATGTTAAAATGTGTACATAGCATTGCATTTGTGGCAAATAACAGTCTCGTGGTTTGAAGTAAATTGAAGATTGTGTAGGTATACACTTTCGTGGGGTTGCACTATTTACCATAACATCAAACAAACAATACTGATTATTGTTGTGGATTTAATTTCGGATATATTCGTAACACACGACAAATAAAATGTATAATCTGTCACGAATATTTCTGATTGAACAGTAGTAAGATGCATAAACAGTCATATTAAACATCATTGGATAAAGCTACTAATCTCTCTCTCCCTCTTTCTCTCTCTCTCTCTCTCTCTCTCTCTCTCTCTCTCTCTCACTCTCTCTCTCTCTCACGCTCTCTCTCTCTCTATATATATATATATGTATGTATATATATGTGTGTGTGTATGCAGTGATAAACACATGCATAAATGAATCGAAACAAAATTGAGAAAGAGCTGTGAGATGAATAATAAACGATGGGAAACAGACGGAAAGGCAGACATTTTAATTGATAAATGGTGATGAAGAGAAATAGCTTACCATGGCTATGTGAATTCCCTTAAAGAACATTCGAATGTCGATACCTAAGCTGTTAGCATTTTTCACTTGTTGATATTCAAGATCCATCTTATAATATCAGCACATTAAAGAAGAAAAGAAGAAAAAAAACGGGAAACTTAATATAAGTTGTATATTTGAAAATATATAATAATGAAAAATAGCACTGATATACGATAAGTTAATTTGTATTTCATTTCAAAAGGAAAAGTATCAGTAACAAGTAACAAGTCAAAATGCATGACAATAAAAGTGCAATACAATGGCAAATAGATGGAGAAGCAAAATGAATGATTTCGTATGTACATTCAATCCAAAAATACCGGTGACATAATACAGAAGTGACTCATTATAGTCCTTTTGTTTCAAAGGTCGCACATGTCTCTTAAAGAAAGGATTCCGTCGCAGATGAGCATTTAAAAATATACATATAGGCAACGTAAAGTTTCCATGAGCCAAGATTTATTACTTTCAGGGAAGGGTGAGAATGACATCGAAATAGGGTCACGTACTGTGTGGTATGAGCTATATTTGACATTATACATTGGAAATCGACGTTTTATTTGTACCTCAAAAATATAAACCATTTTAAAAAAGCGCCAAACGTAAATGAATTTACCTTCCGCTAAAAGAAAGAATTGAAAAATGAATAGTTTGATTGCTATTGGTTCCGTTCTACAGCTTTTTACTTTGCATAATGTTTGATGTTTTAAGAAAATGAATTTTCCAGGTTTTCCTCACTGGTTATCCTGGGTACATTTGAGTTGCCATTTTTATCAGCTGTCTGATTCAGATAGTACATAGTTTCCACAATTGCCACTTGTATGGAAATTTCTGTCACAGTACATAAAAGTATATTAGAAGTATGCAAATATTCGATGTGCATAATGCCAATGAATACAACTTCACTTTATGCCGGTCCCTCTCTTAGAAGTATTTAAAAACTGTACAACATCGGTCAATTCAGTTCTAAATTTCAAGGTGTCCCTAGGTTTTGCATTGAGTGTTTAATAGAAACATGAAAATTGGGTCGATTTAAATACACCGTTTTCAGCTATCTACTAAGGCCATGTTTTGATAGTAAATCAAATCAAGCGCGGGTATCACTCAGCTTTTATTGTGCACATACATAAGTATGATCATCTGTAACCTTGATGAAATAAATATCTTCAAAAGGGCACTTTAATGAATTCGCGTTGGAAAATGGTAAAGTGTATTATGTGCTGCACTAACTTGTCGAATGCATTGTACTATAGCCCCTAAGAAAATCATATAATGTTTTGTCTGATTTTTTTTCGGAGTTTTGCTGCTCAGTAAAGAATTTTAGAATTAGATAGAAAGCAGCACTAAAACCAAAGAAGAAACTAAACTGTTTATCGAATGCAGCCTCGTGGCTTTTGCATAGGATTACAAAACAAACAGGTAAGTTCTGATTAAACCTATTGCAGAAAGGTCACTTGGACTAAACATTCAAGTTATTTTATACAAATGCAACTTTGTCTTGAAAATAAAACATAATCTATGTTAAAAATCTTATGATCATGTAACTTATGTTTCTGATAGCTGTTCTGTATCATATGCCTCTTTGCTTTATACTGGCTGCTCCTGAACAGATTTCAAGTAGCTAATGTTGTTTGAAATGGCAGCTGTCACTTGCACAGCATGCTTGCTGAACCCACCCATGTCACTTAAAAACCTAGTGTTGGTGTGAATCTACCGCTTTATTTTGTATACAGTATTTTGTGACACCTCTTACGTCACTTTCCCAGAGCGTTTTTGTCACTTGCACAAAGCGCTATTTTGAAATCACCCTAGTCACTTACATATCGTGGTTGTCCGAAACCATTTATATCACTTGCACCATTGTTGACGCGAAACTACCTCTGTCAATTGCACCCTGTGTTTGCTTGAAATCACATGTGCAACTTGCACACAGTGCTTCCTTGAAATCATTTCATTTGAGACCACATATACTACTTGAAACCACTGCTGATTTGAAACAACGTATCTAATCTGCACCTAGTGTTTGTTTGAAAAGATCTTGTTTCACGTGCATACAGTGCTTGTTTGAAATCATTCGTATCACTTGTGCACACTGCTTCAGGGGTATGGAAACCTATTTTTGACATCGAGCAACCAAAGCTATCCCAAATTCTAAGGATTAAATAAACATTGAAACAGCCTCGATATCGTATTTTTCACCTTTAGTTGATGAATTTGTATCCTTGACGTTCTTATTTATTTCATAATTGTCATTGTTAATAATCTGCAGCGTTAATTTAACAACTAACATACCTTACCTCATTGCATACAACCGAGTAGTACTGTCGGATCATCGTCAAGGCTGTGGGCATGTTGCCATGCAAAGCTAGAAACCTATAAATTATGACGAGAGTACAAATCTATATATTAAGGATCATTAAATATGGTTTTACACAACAGTAGTATAGTGGGGCACTTTATCCTCAAAGGGGAATTCTGAGCTAAAAAGGGTCTGCAGATTATAAGGTCTATTGGAATTTAACATTAGGCAACCATTGTTGTTCCTTTATTATTTCTTTCTTTTTTGGGGGGGTGGGGGGTGGGGTGGTTGCGGCATTATGGCAAAGGGTAAAGTAACATTAGGCAAACCATTTTTGTGGGTGTAGAGCGACAAGGGGAAATCCTATATTAGAAATGTCCATATTTATTTTCTTTATAAATCCTGTATGAAACCCAGAAGGGGAAGTTTGAGAATTTTGGTTATCCCAAATTTAAAATTCGCACTACAAATTGATACATATATTACTGGCAGCAGGTTGTATTTCAAACATACTGAGTTTCAAGTTAGCCAAAGTTTAATTCACCAGTTTCTTAAAAATGTTATAAATCTTCCAACCTAGCACTGACTTGATCTTTCAACGTAATCAATGCGCTGAGTGAAAATATTGATGTTGAGACCAGGGTTATTTTCTCTACATTGTAGAAAGAATGCAGAATTTGGTGTGAGCCATATTTAGTTCTTACATTATTAGCTACAAATTTTACAATTCTTCCAGCCTACACTGATTTGATATTGGCTTACCCAATGTTACATTTTTTTGTCCTAGATAAGGAGTGAAAATGTCACATATGAACTGTTTTTGAGACCAGATATATTTTGTAATATTTTCCAATTAACGAATTTGGCCTGTATGGAAAAAAGATTTTTTAGTATAGGATGGAACTCTAGAAACAAACGGGAATCTTATGTTAAAGAGGGTCTGTGGATTATAGATTCAAAACAGAATTTAACATGGGCATGACACTCTGAACAAAAACGGGAATTTGATATTGGAATGACATTCTGGACTAAAATAAGAATCTTATGCGAAACGGATCTAAGGATTATAAGGTCAAACTCGAAATTAACAATAGGCCGCTTTGTTTTTTGGGGGGGAGCTGAAGTACTTGAGGGACATGGCAAAATTAACGTTACGCTACCATTGTAGTGACTGTACAGCGACATGGGGAAATCCTATGTCAGAAATATCCATAGGTTTATCCTATATAACTCCTGTATGAAGCCCAAGAGGTGTGTGTGAATATTTGGCTATACTAAATTTAAGATGCGCGCTAGAAATTAATACGTATGCTACCGCCAGTAAGTTGTATTTCAACCATTTAATATCAAGTCCGGCAAATTTTCATTGATCAGTTTTGGTGAGAAATGTTAAAAAAATTTACCATCCCCTTTTTAAACAAAACTACCATTCCCCTACCACCCTCATAATTCATACAAACATAACAATACTAGCACACAGGGAGTGAAAGGAAAGTACAAAGAGTAAATTTCAATAGACATTGAAGAGAATGGAGAGAAGAATAAACACACACACACACACACACACACACTTAGGAAGAGGGAACTGACTCTCTTTTTACAAACACAAAATTGTCAACACCATTGTTTCTAAGTCAACATTTGGCTGTAGACCGCAATATCGAACAGTACATACACAATTATCTACATATATAATCTGGTAGAAATCTTTAGAAGGGTACTTTATGGCGTCATATTCTTGTAATGGTTCACTGCGGGATAGATGATTTCAAATTTCCCCAAATTATAGAACGTTGTTTACAGTCACTCTTGCAAGATCTCTATAAAACCACAAGAAGAGCCAGCGATCGATTTCTCATCGTTTTCTAAATTGTTTCAAGATACTACCACCACAACATGGATGTGAGTAAAGGTGTAAGACAGTTACACCTAATGTTATCGAGTCCATATTTTTTGTATTCAAAACTCAACGTTAATTTACACAATCCCCCTCGATCTCTTGGAAAAGAGATACTACTCAAATGATTGCCAATTGCAACAAAAACCAAATCCATCTCGAATTCTTGTTGAAAGTGTATTTTGAATGACTCTCTGTAAACCTCTGATATGATAGGATGGAGAGGAGAACACACACACACACACACACACACACACACACACACACAACACACACACAGACTTAAGAAACCCTTTCAGAGCCCTTCTAGATCTATAGGAAAATAAATAAAACTCCAGTGGTTTTAAATTGAAACAAAAATCTAAACCCTCCATTATAAAATTGTGTTTGTATGTGAATATTTTATCCATACGAAAAAAAGTACATAAAGACACTTACGTTTTTTGGTATATTATCGCGAACAAGAATCACTATGAAATTTCAAATCACATAACAAAAGTCCTTTATTCACTTATAATTATGTCCCAGCGTAAATAGTGAAAGGGTTATTTGCCTTTCACTTGCATCTGAACAAAAGTCTCTGTACACATGATGAGAATCCTTAGGTACTGTCGTCTCAACCGACTATTGATGAACTACATGTCGCCTCCACGAATCCAGATGTTTAAATGCGTACGAACCAAGTAACAGTGCAGAGACCATCTGCTATATTTAGGAGAAGTTGAGTTTAGACATTTACACAATTCAAATATAGTACTATATTTATTTCTCCCCTGCTTTTTTGTTCTAACTAAAATATGTGCTATTGTAACAGAAAGAGTCACCTCTTCTCTAAACTGTTTGTTACTGCAACAGCAAAAGTCAGTTTTTTCACTAACAAGTGTGCTACTGAAACAGTTAAAGTATGTTTCGTCACTACATTGTATGCCAGTGTACCAGTAAACATCAGCTCCCCCTTTAAAATGTGTGCCACTGCAACACTCAAAGTCACCTTCTTCACTAAAATGTGTGCTACTGCAATGCTAAAGTACCAGTAAATTCAGTTTCTTCACGAAATTTGTATACTACTGCAACAGCAAAAATCTCTTTTCTTTTCTCACTAAAATGATGCCTATTAGAACAGTGATAATCAGTTTTATTCACCACATTGTGTCATACTGCAAGAGTAAAAGTCAATTTGTATTCTCAATTTAGTGTGTTCTACTGCAACAGTAAAAGTCAGCAGCTTTACTGAAATGTGTTCTATTGCAACAATACAAGTTAGTTTCACCACTAAAATGGGTGATATTGTAAAACAAAACTCAGATTTTGTAATTACATTGTCTGCTACTGCAACATTAAAAGTCAGTGTGTTCATTAACGTGTGTGCTACTGGTGCAGTAAAGGTCTGTTTCTTCACTAAATTGCATGTTACTGCAACAGCAAAAGTTAATTTCTTCACTAACACGTGTGGTACTGCAACAGTAAAAGTCAATTTCTTCACTAAAATGGGTGCGATTGTAAAAGTGAAAGTCAGTTTGTGTCACTATATTGTGTGCTACTGCGATATTAAAGTCAGGTTGTTTACTAAAATGTGTGCTACTGTTGCAGTAAAAGTCTGTGTCGTCACTTAATTGCATGTTACTGTAAAAGTTAATTTCCTCGCTAAAATGTGTGGTACTGCAACAGTAAAAGTCAGTTTCTTCACTAAATTGGGTGCAATTATAACAGTAAGAATCAATTTGTTTCACATTAAAATGTGTGCTACTGCAACATTAAATGTCAGATTTTTTTTACTAATATTGCATGCTACTGCAGCTGTAATATTCAGTTCCTTCATTAAAATGGGTGCTACTGGATCAGTAATAGTCAGTTTATTGCACTAAAGTGTGTGCTACTGCAACAGTAAAATGTAATTTGTTCATTGCATTGAATGCTACTGCAACATTACAAGTCAGTTTTTTCACTAAATTGTGTGCTATTGCAAAAGAAAAATCTGTTCTTTTCACTAAAATGTGTGCTACAGTGACAATAAAAGTCTGTTTCTTCCCTAAATTGTATACTACTGCAAAATTAAACGTCAGTTTCTTCACTAAAATGTACTCTGTTCACTAAATTATATACTACTGCAAGAGTCAAAGTTACTTTTTCCGGTAAATTTGTATACTCCTGCAACATCAAATAATCAGTTTTTTTCTCCAAAATGTGTGCTCCTGGAACAGTAATAATCGCTTTTTTTCTTCACTAAATTGTGTCCTACTGCAACAGCTAAAGTCAGTTTCTTCACAAAGATGTGTGGTATTGGAACAGTAAATTGGGTGCTACTTGATAAGTGAAAGTCCGTTTTCTTTTACTAAAATGTTTCTTACTGCTAGAGATAAAATGCAGTTTTTCACAAAATTGTCATACTACTCAAACAGTAAAAGTCAGTTATTTTTTTCACTAATGTGTGTGCTACTGGAACATTTAAAGTCAGATTTTCACTAAATTGGGTACTGCTGCAAAAGTAAAAGTTAGTTTATTTCACTAAATGTCATGCTACTGCAAGAGTAAAACGATGCATAACACATCTTGTATTTGCTAACCTGCGACATTTTGTAGCATCCTAGTTCACAGAACGCTATGATTACCCTGTATAGAAAACAAACACAATTTGTGTGATACTACAGCAGTAAATGTCGTTGTACTTTTGTATCAAAGAAGGGAATTCCGTTACGTTTTTCAAACGGGAAAAACATTAACTAAATCGATGTTTTGCATTATACCTGAGTGTGTTGTACTTGGTAAGAAAATAATTTTTCTTCCTGTCTGTAAAAAAGTCTACCACACCCAAACAAGGGTAGGAGTGCTTACACATATTATACCCTTAAACATGATTATATGCTATAATGCAAGAGCGATAAGATGCTTAATGTTTTATTTTGTTTAATTTTTTTGTGGAAGGCATAGGCATACAAAGACATAAGACACATATATTGCCAATCGTTGAATAGTGTCGCTGTTTTGATGAAAATTGGATGACCCTGAAAAGGGCCATTGGGTTTTTAAAAAAAACAAAGAACTTGACAACGTCAGCTGCAACTTTTTAATACCTTTTCCAAGTCCAAGTCCTACTCCTGCTGTGGTAGTAATACCGGTAGCGGTTATAGGTATTTTCCTCCTAGGTTTCTACAAAGACGTTAGATACATTTCTCTAAAGTGTTTTAACTCTGTCAAAATGTCTTGTAACGCACAAACAGTTTTGTGTTCACTATTTTTCTTCTGTTCACTGTTCACAGCTTCCCTCTTCTCCTCCTGTTGCTTCCTCTTTTCCTCTTCTTGTTTTGAGCAAATGTCTGTTCTGCTTCTTTTTTGGCGTTGTAAAAAAAGTCTCTAACTCTTCCTTCTGTTTTGCTTTGAAATCGTCATAAGCTGGCAATGATGCAGAAGGAGGTGAAGCTGGTACTGCCAGCAAAACTACTTGCAAAGAAGATAAGAACCCGCACAAAGCAGTAGCATACCATTTAGTGAAGAGACTGACTTCTACTGTTGCAGTAGCACACAATTTAATGAAAAAACTCCTTACTTTTACTATTACAATAGTCAACATTTTGGTGAAGAAACTAAATTTTGCTGTTGCAGTAGCACACAATTTAGTTGGATAGTAGATTATTGTTTGTTGGTTCCTTTTGCATGTTCGGTCTAATATTGTTTAATGTGTTCAACAATACCTCAGATCTGACTGGTCCAGTATTTTTAGAGGACTGGATATAATGACAGATGGGTTTTTTGAATTCCTCGAAATTGTTCCATCTATTTATTTAATTACGTGAGGTCGGAGTCCAGAGGGAGAAATATAGTACTATATTTAAATTTCTGTAACGTCCATTACTCTCAGTAAATCAACTACTCCCGACGCATCCCACGGCAAATGTAGCGAAGAAACTGACTTTTAATGTTGCAGTAGCACACAATTTAGTGAAGAAACTTAAACCTCTTACCCATCTTGTGTGATAGTATATAAGTATGTTTGTGGGTATTGTGTTTGTAAGCACTCGTAACCTTTTCTGCAACTCCCTACTTTGATGTCAAAGTACACCAAATCTTACATCGATCTTGTTTGTTTTTATTTATTGTAATCACCGTGCTCTATAAACTGGGTGCTGTAAAAGTTCGCAGGTTAGAAAATACAAAATGTTCGCATGAAGTCATGTCAAGATCAAAGACTTTCGCATCGAAAGATTGGATCCTCACAAAATGTTACGTTTGTCGGATCATCAAATTGTTTGTCAACCCTCGGAAAAAAGTTTGGGGCATGAACGAACGGTATCTGAACAATCTAAATAATAATAATTATAAAAATAACAGAGATCGAACAAGCCTTAAGACAGATGTGTTTATCTTATGTTTTATGACAAAACTCTTCCGCGAACATTTTTTTAAGACTTGACATGCCACGACTTCTGTCATCATAGTGACACCATCTACCAAAGAGACTACACTTATGCAGTTTCAATCTGTGAAGATGGAGGATCCTCAACAGCTGACACTTCTGGTCAGAGATTTACATAGTAATAACATACCTGTGATGCATGTCAAGAGAAACGTCAAACAAACGGAACATATAATAGAGGGGAATATACAGATAAACACAACGATACCTGCCATCATTGTCAAGAATAAGGACATTCGTCTGCATAGTGTCCCAAGAAAGCGAAAAAAGATAAAAAGGAGAACATTTCAGAAGAAGAAGGAGGAAAAGAAACAGAAAAGTCCATTTCAGAAAGGCATTTAAAGGAAGACAAGCAGAAGAAACAGAAGAAAAACCCAAACAGTGAAGAAATTCAAAAAAGAAAACAGTAAAGAAGAAGAAACAATGGACTTTTGTGATGTGTTTTTAACTTTCATTGTGCTTCATGTTCATAATAATATACCAAAATATAAGTGTCTGTATGTATTGATTTATGTTTTTGATGAATAGATGAACTATTCAAATACACACACATATTTTATCATGAAAGGATTTGGTTTTGGGGTAATTTGGCAGTCACCTGAGTAGCATCTATTTTCCAAGAGATCTAGGTTAGCATTCAAAAGAGGCTTTGGGTTTTGAAAAAAATATGGAATTGTCAACATCAGCTATAACTGCCTAAAACTTTTTTCCACGCCAAGTTGCTGTAGTGATAGTGATAATTGCTACCGCTGCCTACTGTGAGAGAGAGCTAAAAGGTCTCTCTCTCTCTCTCTCAGACACATACACATCTCAGGCCTCTAGTTGGCACGATTGATGGGTACTATCTCTCCTATTTGGTGGGTGACTTATTATCTATCTATCTATCTATCTATCTATCTATCTATCTATCTATCTATCTATCTATCTATCTATCTATCTATCTACTGACCCCCGTACCTAACTGCTTACAGACTTACCTACTTCCATACGTACCTCTCTCCTGCCCTCTGATACCCCCTCCTTTGCTGATATTTAAGTTAGCGGGCCTTATTTTTTAACAAAAAATGTTGATTTAGATAATAAAAGAGTGTTAACTTATTTTTGTGCAAATATTTTCTCATATTTTTACTCTCTCTCTCTCTCCCACTTTCTCACTTCCAATCTTTGGGTTTGGCACAAAACATTATATTACAAGTTTAATGTGTTACCAAATGAACTGAGATTAGATAAAGTAAAATAGTGGACTAAAATGTAGGGTGACTATAGTCACTCTAGAGTTTTAGAGACAGATAGAATACATTCTTTTCTTGACAAGCACAAGACATATTATGTATAATGTTCTTTGGTTCTGCCGTTTTCAAACAAAAAGTTTATTTTCTCTGTGGCGAAATGAAAAGGGGAGTGAATTGTTTGCTTTTGACGAAACAAAATGCTATAATGTTGCAAGGTCAGCCTTCCTAATGGTCTTTAAAAATAGAGTATGCATAACCATATACACGTTAAATATATAATTATAGTTAGGAATTTGTATTTGGTGAGCAAAGGTCACTCAGTGTGTCCTAAATCTAGGATAAAAAACTTAAGTATCTGTAACAAACTGACTGAAGAACAAAATCTGCCTCACTTGAAATTGAACATTTTTGTAACAAAATTTGCTGCCAGTGAATTGATAAAATAGATAAACAGAATTCCAAAATTCTAAATTCTACCTGGGTTTCATACAGGCCAAATTCTGACTTCGTTTGACACTGTAACCATTGTGAAGTTCTCATCAAACAGAAACATTTTCACTTAGCGATACAATTTAGGACCATCAAAATAACATTGTGTAAGTCTATGTCAGTCAATGCGTACGAAACGAAATAGGATTCGTCAAAAACCATCAAGCAAACAAATCGGGCACCCGTTGTTATGAAAGAATTAAAATTTATGACAGCAATATTTAATTTGTCCGTTTTGAAATGTATAAAATCTAGATTTGGCAAACTTTGTAACAAATTGTCTGAATGAATCAATCCAATCTGTCTCACTTGAAATTGAATATTTTTTGTGACAACATTTTCTGCCAATAATAGACCATGTACTGACGCAATAAAAAACACATGCCAATGAAGACATTACAAAATATAGACAGTGAAAAAGACGAAAGACGGACTTTTGTGATGTGTTTTTGAAATTTCATTATGATTCTTATTCAAGAAAACCTACAAAGAAAACGGAAGTGTCTCTGTCATGATTTTGTAAAGTATTGATAAGATAATCAAACACACAAACCTTTTATAATACAGTGATGTGGTTTTTGTTTCATTTAGCAATCCATTGAGGGGTATCTCATTTCCAAGGTAGCTAGGCGGGCTGTGATTGCCATTTGGATTTTTTTTTAAAGTATGGATTTTATTCTCTCTATCTCTCTCTCTTTTCCCCTCTGGTCTGAAATGTACCGAGAGTCATTCGAAAAGCCATATACTAATCAATCATTACCAATCTGTGTGCTTTATGCTTATGTATGTCACGATGACTTGCCGTAGTCAAAATGTCTAGCTGAAAAAGACACGTAAAACCGCTTTTGTGTTTCGTCTTCTCTCCATCCTGGCTCTTCATAGGCCACTCATCATATTACGCATAGAGTTTAATTTTGCCGTTTTCGAAACCTGAATATAAATTGTTGCAACCTTATGTTAACTTCATACAGGTCAAATTCGCTAGTTTCAAAATGTAACAAAATAACTCTGTTCTCAAACACAGTTTATTGGTGATATTTTCATTCCTTGTCTTAAATCTAAGACGACAAACGTAACATTGGGCAAGCCAAGGTAAAGTCAGTGTAGGCTGACAGAATTATAAGCTTTGTAACAACAATTTAAGCACCAATTCTGTCTCACGCCAAAGTCTACATTCATTTGAAAATCTAGCATAAAATTGCTCTCATCTCAACTGCAATAAGATCCCACCGTGCACTGATTGAGCCAAGGTCAAGTCAGTGCTAGGGTTGGCAGATTTGTAACATTTGTCTCCAGAACTGATGAAATGAAAGTTAGCCTGACTTAATACTAAATATGTCTGAAATACAACTTGCTGCCAGTAACATCTGAAGCAAATTTTAGTGCGAATCTGAAATTTAAGATAGCCACAATTCTAAAACTCCCCTCTTGGGCTTCATTCAGGATTTATAAAGGATAAACCTATGGACATTTCTGACAGTGGATTTCCTCTTGTCGCTATAAACCCGCTCTTAGGCTATATACAGGATTTATGAAGGATAAACCTATGGACATTTCTAACGTAGGATTTCTCCTTGTCGCTACAAACCCGAAAAATGGTGGCCTAATGTTAATTTCCTATTGTTCCTCAAATACCGCAAACAATAGCGGCGTAATGTTAAATTCCCCTTGTCGCCAGAACCCGCAGACCATTTTTAACATCTAATTCCCTCTGTACTCAAAGTGGCATCCTATACTACTTGCAGTATAATACAAGCTATTATCCTGGAACCTCAATCACTGAAAGTTTACCATTATCGAGTGAATCATACATTTTCCAGAGTGAATACTTTCACAAATTTAATTGTTTAAAGTTATTTTAATTTGTGTCAACAATTGTTTATCGTATAAACAATATAAGTCAAACAAACAAACAAACAATCAATAAATAAACACCATTAGTTACGAATGGAATATCATCCTAATGATAAACTCTTCTTGTCTTTTCTTAATTCTTCTTTTATTAATAATATTAATATTAATAATAATAATAATAATAATAATAATAATAATAATAATAATAATTAATAATAATAATGATAGTAGTTGTAGTAGTAGTACAAGTAGAAATACGTATCATGTTTAGTACTCAAGACCATTTTCCTTCAATTAAGAAAATGAAACATGACGCCTGTAGCCATCTTAGTTCAAAATTTTGACTCTAGTATAGGAAGCATAATACCTTTGGTAGATTGCTTCATCCGTGTATATGTAAAGTTCAATTATGTCTACACCTGCTGGTATCGTCCGTTTCACTCTTCCACGGTTTTCATTATCACCGACGTTTTTATTCCTGTTTCCAATGTTTTGACCCGATGACTGATGATATTCTGAATAATAATAATAATAATAATAATAATAATAATAATAATAACAACAACAACAACAACAACAACAATAATAATATTAACATTACTATTATTGTTATTATTAATATTATTATTACAAATATATCATCATAATAAAGAAACAAATAAATAAATAAATATTATTGTAATTTATAATAAACCTGGTATTTCTGTACCAAGGGTCAGACAATGAATGAGGAATTTGTTAATAATGACCCTACCCAAGTTCCACCTGACGTTTTGTTTTAGACCTCTCTAATAACCCTACTCAATTTCTACATACCTTTTGTTTCAGACCTCTCTGAAAAATTCTATTCAACTTCTGCATAATGTTTTATTTCCGACTTCTCTAAAAATTCAATCCAGTTTCTACATAACGTTTTGTTTCAGACCTGTTTAATAACCCTACTCAACCTTTACATAATATTTTATTTCAGACCTCTCTAATAAGCATACCCAACTTCTACATAACGTTTTCAGAAACTAGATGGATACATTTCGAACTTTAACAAACAATCCAGAATCGTTGTCAGGTCATGGGTTCAAGGGTATAATAACTTACATTAGCGAGAGAGTAGTGCAGGCACTTTGTTACAGTAGGTCATATACTTTTTTAATTCAAGTTTTAGGAGATACATGTCATACATAGAGCATGACGATTCAAATAGATGTCAAAATACATACAGGATAAAAAATATATTACAATTGACGTCGGCATACAAAGTACATATATCATAGAATATGACCAGACAGTACTTAACATTTAAAAAGAGATCATGAATTTCAACTGAAATAGGAAAGGAAGAAAGGACGAAACTAATTAAAAGAGAAAAACACAAAATAACATTTAAGGTTTGTAAATACAGTATACAATTTAATTTCAATGTTCCTGTGTTAGTTGGTAGAGAAAACACTGCATTCAAAATATAACGAAAATAAAAAGATTGATCAAAACTACCAGGTATCTGTTGTGCATCTCCGTGCATATTGGCGTCCCGGTCATCTCGTTGTATTTCAGTCACAAAGTGTGTCGCTTCTGGGAGGCTTCCGGTTGGCTCAATCCGATATCTTTTGCCGTTTAACATAAATGTGCCAACCTAAAGCAAACAACCCATGTCAGGTCAAGAAGACTGTATAATAAAATGTGCCATATACTGACATTCATTATTGCAAGTATAACATATAACGCTGATCAATCCTGAAAAGAGGCGCTCAGGTCTTCATTGACAACAGTTAATTTTATATAAACGCCTCTCTCTCTCTCTCTCTCTCTCTCTCGGTACACATTTACATACTTAAATACCTACACATCTAACTACAAAGATAAATATATGTATGCATGCATGAATACATACATTCATACATACATTCATAGCTCTTCTTTCTTACAAAGTTCGTTGCGAAATGTCAATGTCATAAAGTGGCCCCGGGTGGCAGAGTAGCCTTTACCGATCAATCACATCTCACCTCTGACCGCGTGTGTTCGAATCTCGGCTTGGCCCACGTGAGTATGTGAGCAAGCTTGCCAGTAGCTTCCCCTTGGGTTGCTGGTTCTTCCCGGGGTCTGAAAATGGCGTTAAGCCCAAAAAACCAAACCAAACCAAACCATGTCATAAAGCTTATAAATTTCATGATTTTTCGAACAGAAGCTCTTGTAGTCACAACCAAAACTCCATTACAAGTTTTACCACACATTCAACAATTTTGAGATAAAATTACCGCCTGACATCTCCATTCCAATCTATCGCATTTCACCATCACCGTAGCTTTAGTCTTATCTTCCTGATAGTAGCCGTATACCTGAAAGGTAAATTATAATCGATTCTAGCTAAACTAACATTGCTGTACCGCATGTACCCGTGTATAAAACCTACCATTTGCTCAGTGTGACCCCGATGTAGTCCGTCTCAAACGATACCTATAATTGTCTGTCAGTTTTTAAGAGGACTCAATCCAATATATTTCCTTTATTTATTAAATAAAGAAGGACACCATTTTACATGTAGTACTATCATTCTCTCAGATAAATCTGCACAAATGTGAGTTAAAGTTTTTTGTATACTGGGACAGCCTGTCAGACATGGACGACTGCCATAGTCGCCTGCCAGCATTGTTATATTACGATTCTGTGTGGGATTTTTTGTTTATGTTAAATCGCCGTTCCTTGTATAAACCTTACAATTCTCAATACAACGAGCATAAATCCTGATCTATCATTGCATTATACGACGACAGATCTTGTTCTTTGTTGTTGTTGGCTTGCTATACATGAATAAATAGAACAATATAGATAAATATAGAATAAATCGCAAATGTGCTAAGAAATGTTATATAAACCAATTTCTTTCTTGTTCTCCTTTTCATTTCACATTGTTAATCAAAAAGTATATATTAATTTTATAAATTGAATTGTGTAAAAATAAAAAAAATAAGTCGGTATATAATGTCCCTGTTAAAACTATACCAGCGTTGCAACTCAAACTGGATATAAATTATTAGTAAAACTTCGAAATGAACCAAAAAACGCTTGCAGTTTACTACTTGTACTCCTTGAGAGTCTTTCGAGGTTCAGTTTTATAATGAAACGACACATTTGAAAGGCTTTAGAAAAATATTGAACAAGATATATCATTTAGACAATTTTTAGACTTATCATATTATTTTGTAATATCAAGAAAGGTATCGTTTCAGAAACACACACACACACACACACAGACACACACACACCAACATACACACACATCTAATGGAAAAGTTTAATATCATGGGAAACATCAGATTAAATCGGTAACTTATGGCCTCACACTTTAAATGGCAGCCTCAAATAAAAATGAGACTGGCACCTGATGCGGACAAGCTTGTGCGTATTGTTTTCTTAGTGTTTGATTATTGTTTATCGGCACATTAACACATGTCATATTGAGCCAATTCGGATAAAATTGTCTTTCCCAGAAAAACACCAACTCGGCTAACCAGGCTTGGTTTGAATAAGATTCGAGCCCGTACCCTTATGGTCTTATCTAATTTTCATGCGGTTTGCTGAATCTTACATATATAAATGTATCGTTGATCGTAAAATCTTGCATTCATAATTCTTATGTGCCACAAGACGATATCCAAAACGATTTGGGATGATGGGAGAACGAACCCCCAATACGACTTTAATTATTTGTCTTAAATCATGGTGATGTCGTCAATCGCTAGGGTGACACTGAGTCCTTGTGAAGTAAGCTTCAGTACGTTCTTTTACGAAGCCGGAAAAGGACCGAATTATTTGTATTCTTTCTACAAAGCTTTAACAGCGTCCGCCGGATTGTTTTTTGTATATTAAAATTGTTTGTAGCTATCACGGTCAAATGTAATATACCAGATGCATGATTATATTCGGGGAAAATGATCAAATGGCAGTTCACAAACTAAGTCATAGATTAAATTCAAAAACTAACCGTAAGCAGAATGAACAAACATTAGGGGAGGAGGTGCGTTGTAATAGAGATTCATTCAGTGTCTTAGGACCTTACTGAGCCCTCCTCCTATTTTTTGTCATTCTACTTCGCTTGGTTTTTTACTTTTAAGCCCTGAAGCTTGTGGCCATTTTCCCAAGTTACTGGCATTTTCCGATATACTGACAGTAATGTCCGCCATCAGTGATACTCGTTCCGCTTGTCTATTTTTTTTCATTTTGTGTGAAGTTGGTACTAATGCCACTGACGGTCACGTGATTTACCCGTATAAGCATCAATACACAAATAACAGCCAGTAAGTATGTCAAGCTACTTCACTGTGCTTAATCCTCCTGTACAGCTAATCATCATCTATATTGTGCTAGTCATACTAATTTTGCTACCACTCCTGCTTGTAATATTAATATACCCGGACCTAGAAGAGATCGGTAGCCTCATTCAAAATCAATAGAAAATTATTGAGCTACAAATCAAAGTTCGATACCCCTTGAGCTTCGTATATTCCTGGACCAACTAAAACATCTACATTACAAGAAATGGGTGATGCCGACGCAAGACTAATGGTGTCCAATAAGATGGAAAATCGAGTAGGAGCTGGAACTCCTATACTGATAGGGAAATATGTTAGTCGACATACAATTAAAGGAACATACAGAAAGAAGTGTACAGGAACATTTAACATGATATTCTTGGTCAAGGTGACTGAATGGAGTAACCCTCAAGATATTAAAATTACCGTACACCAGATTTTTTTTAATATGATATACTTTTTCCGTCCGATTTTATTTTCTAGTTTGATCAATTTTGTGTTTTTAAAATTAATTTTTTTTAATAAGTTTATTCAGATTACTTGTGTTATAGTAGTAATAGAAAACTTCTAAGTAATATATAGTATAATTAGGAGCTATACTATAGATTATTCAGACATTCTTTAAGCAAAATCAAGATTAACTCGAAATTTCTATAAGTTTCAATATGAAGATGAATTATCTTCAGAATACAAAAAATAAGAGAGAGAGAGAGAGAGAGAGAGAGAGAGAGAGACTACTTTAAAATACACAATACATTGCCCAAATTGTCATTATTTCATCCAGCCTTATCTTTTTAATAAATATAATATATTATATATTATAAATAATATATTATATATTATAAATAATTTATTGTATATTATAAATAATATATTGTATATTATATTTATACTTTAAATTTTTAATCTATTTATATTCATTTTGGAACTCATTTTGGACACTCTTGGTTTTTAAATTCATTTTTGAGACCCCAAAGAAACTCTCCAAAATGATATATATTTTTTGGAGTCATTTCTAATTAATTTAAATCCCCTCTAAAACACATTTGGTTTCGTCATTTAAAATCAATTTTAGTCGTTTTAAAATTTCTCGAGAAACCCTTTAAAATTACATTTTTATTAATTTTATAACCATTTTTGTAATCATTTTAAATCACATCTAGATCGGAATTTATATTCATTCTAGTGTTTTTTTTTAAAAATCAATTTAAATCTCCTATAAAGCAGAATTTGTATTCATTTTAAAGTCATTTTAAATAAACATAACTCCCCTCTTAAACACAATAGTCAGCTCCTATGCACCCACCATGACCAACACAGATGAGATCAAGGACAATTTGTATGAAGGCCTCTCTTATCGCATAAGTGTCGAAGGCTTATTATCCTTGGTGTCTTCAATGCTAGAGTTGGCGCAGATCACCAAACATGGTCAGGCATCATGGACAAAAACGACTTTTGCAAATTCAACAACAATGGTCTCCTCCTGCTGAGGAAATACGCTGAACACGACCTCCTAATCACGAACACAGTCTTCCACCTGAAAAAACGCAACAAGACGTCCTGGATGCACCCGAGCTCAAAGCACTTGCATCTTATTGACTATGTCATCGTCAGGAGAAGAGACAGACAGATGTCCGAGTGACGAAGGCCATGAGACATGCAGAATGCTGGACTGACCACAGGCGTATAGTCTCCAAGCTCTATATCCGGATTCAGCCTAGCAGACGACCACAAGGCAAAAAAGCGCCCATAAATCTTACTATCTCCAAATTGAAACAGGATAATGCGGAAAAGACGTTTTTTTGAAGAACTGTGCATCCAACTAGTAACAATTGATGCGAACTATCAGAACATCGAGGAAAAAGTCGGCTTCCTATAGAGACTCTGTGTACTCGGCTGCATTCAAAACTTTTGGTTCTAACATCAAGATTGGCTTAATGTGAACGATGCTGACATACAAAGAGTACTAAATGAGAAACATCAGCTCTGAATGGCGTGTTTAGAAGACATCACTTCATCACCTAAGAAGGCAGCATTTAACAACATTAGGAGGACTGTCAGTGCAAACTCAGAGAGTTGTAAGACTCATGGCTGAGCAACAAGGCAGATGAAATTCAGTCCTACGCAGACAGGAATGATATAAAGAACTTCTAAGATGCTTTGAATACAATCTATGGGCCACAGTCATAAGAAACATTCCCAATACTGAGTGATGACGGCACAACACTGCTCACTAACAAAGAAAAGAAATTACGAAGATGGTCTGAACACTTCAACAGCATCCTCAATTAACAATCACCTATCAATGAGGAGGCGATTGATCGATTGCCACAAACGGAAATCAACATATCTCTTGCTGATCTTCCAACACTAACTGAAACTGAGAAAGCAATTGACCTGCCATCAAACGGCAAAGCACCTGGCTCAGATTGTATGTCAGCAAAAGTCTACAAAGCTGGAGGCTCACACATGGCTCACAAACTGACTGAACTCTTCCAATCAGTGTGGAATCAAGGCACTACGCCCCAAAAGTGCAAGGATGCATACATCATCCACTTGTACAAACGGAAAGGCAACACAAAATCCTGCGAGAACAATACCCGGTAACATCCTCGCCAGAGTTCTGCTGAATTGCCTTGTCTAACACATTGAGCAAGGACTCCTGTCTGAGAGTCCGTGTGGCTTCAGAAAAGGACATCATTCTTGCAACTCGTCAACTCCAGAAGAAATGCCAGGAACAGAACTCCAACATATACATAATTTTTGCTGACTGATATAAGCCTTTGACACAGTCAGTCATTGGGACTTCTGGAATATGATGTCAAAATTTGTTTGCCCAGAGAAATTCATCGTAATGGTTCTGCAATTCCAAGATGACAAGCTCGCTCGCGGAGTGGACGACGGTGAGTCATCTGAACCATTCCCAGGTACTAATGGAACCAAACAACACTGCGTGTTGGCCCCAACCCTTTTCAGTATGATGTTCTCTGCCATGACTACAGATGCCTTCCGTGACTATGACACTGGGACAGACGTCAGTTACTAAACTGATGGAATGTTCTTCAATCTGAGGAGACAACGGGCGAAGACGAAGTTACAGGAGGTGACGGTTCGTGATGTCGTATTTACTGACGACTGATCCCTGAACGATAAATCCGACTCTGGTATGCAACAGAGTATGGCCCATTTCCCCTCAGCTATTATTTTGGTCTCATAGTCATCATCAAGAAGATAGAGGTAATGCACCAACCTGCACCACGAAAGCCTTACGTAGAGTCTCTATCATTACGATGAATGGCCAAACCCTCCTAGCAGTGAACAGGTTTTCATCTACATCGGTAGAACACTGTCACGTATAGTACACATCGATAATGAAAGCAACGCAAGAATTTCCAAAGCAAGTGTGGTCTTTGGCAGACTGTGGGCAAATGTGTAGGAGCGCAGAGGCATCGTGTCTGCAAACAAAACTGAAGGTCTATAAAAGCCAATTGTATTGCCGACCCTTTTGTGTGCATGCATACTTCGACGGTGTACAGATGCCATGGTAAAATGCTGAATCATTTTCACGTGGGCTGCCTGAGGAAACTGATTAGGATAACAATCTGTACCAACTAACCAACACATGGCATTATTAAAAAGGTGTCACTTAGGTCCCGGGTATGTATGCATAGATACACACACTGGTGTGTTTGGGTATAAACAAATCGCGAAGGTGAATCATTTTCCTATTTACATCATTTTGAATCATCAGATCGCAAGTACCCCGTGGTCATGGAAGAGGCTCAAGGTTGCAGATCAATGAACAAGAATTCGTTTAACCATGTACTTATCAGAGTGGAGAACTTCCTGGTTCATAACTCAATTATCAATCTAACTGCCAATACTGATATTACCTATAAAACAGAGTTATTGCTATACCCATGCTACAAACACAGAAACATGCTGATTGAAAGGGGGAGTTTCTACTCAACTAGGGCCGGACAAATTGACAAACCTAACATTTGGGCAAGAGTATGTCACTGTTAAAATATGTACAAAGGCAACAATGAACGTACATTTACCATGCCATGACTTGGAGTTGTTTACTCAGGAGCAACATATACGAGTAATCATCCACGTGGGGATATTTGGAAAAGTATCGTTTCCGCCCCTGAGGTTGTGCCACACCCATCAGTATGTATTGATAACTCTAGAGTTATTGATGGAGTATCTGCAAGTATTACGACCATCTCCATGAACGTCCAAGTGTATCTGACTACAAGTGCGGATGATAATGCTACTATAGAGGAGACTGAACTGGTCATATCTATCACCAGATCTACAGCTATATTTGATCTAATGCCGACGTATATTCAGATACTAGTAGACGAATTCTACTTTGCGGCTAAGACTGTCAACTAATTAGACAAAACAATCTAACTAGAGATCAGTACAAAGAAGAGACTGATACTAGAAAGGAAAGAACAGTACAATGCAAAAAAAATAAATCTGAACCAGTTTTGAAACAAGCTTCAGTACAAGGCTACGCGAAACTTGCATCAAAATACGCTTCCGACAGTTACTGCAGATTTAACGTGCTTGACGCTACATTGCCTATACAGTATCATCATTCAGCATTGATGGCTTTACATTGGACCAGTCCACTGTGCTAATTCCGGAAAAGTTTGATTATTGACCTCCGGAATCAACCTCAGCGAGATTAACCCAATCAAGTTACCAAGCCAGCATCAAGTACCTGAGTAAGTAAGGTCATGAGTTCTCCAATTTACGTGTTTCCAAAGTCAGTAAAGTCATTAGATAAGGCAACATGGTTTAAGTTTAGTTATGACTAAAACTGGAAGAGGCATTGACGAAAATGTAACTAGATCGGTCCTTCAATCAGAATTAACATATATTAAGAATGCAATTTCCTTCATTAACGCGAAATAGGAAAATTGTGCAGATACACGCAGGTGCTGACGATGAATATTTATTATGTATACTTTCAGTAAGCACGGGGCTACGGCATT
The DNA here is from genome assembly GCA_029931535.1 of Margaritifera margaritifera. Taxonomy (NCBI): domain Eukaryota; kingdom Metazoa; phylum Mollusca; class Bivalvia; order Unionida; family Margaritiferidae; genus Margaritifera; species Margaritifera margaritifera. The sequence continues at coordinate 40,099 of JAQPZY010001596.1, forward strand.
GCTTTTGAATAAACCATTTGTAGATTTACATTATTTCGGGTTATCAATACTGACATGTAGCACAACATAATTCTGTTATCTCTCTGAATGTAGCTCTCACTCGTGACAAACTCACTTCTTTCTCATTTTTTGATATTTCCATCAGCTTTGTGACGCCGTTCTCAGTCATATATAAATTCACATCATCTCTGATAAGTCTGTTCAGCTGAAGGTCAAGTTTAACCTCTTCTCCGTTTAGCTCAAATCGAAACATTTTCTTCTCTGGCATCCCAAGGCTTATGATCGACATCTGTCCTAGCTCCTCAATTGACACTTCTCTTACAGTAACTATTGTAATAAAATAAAAATAATAATAATAAGAATAATAATAACAATAATAAGGTAGATAGATAGATAGATAGACCGAGAGATAGATAGATGGACGGACGGATAATAGCAAAATAGCAATAATGTCTAAAACATCTGAGTAAGAACTCACCAGCGGTCTTTGAATTCGAGTCCGTTGTCCTCATCGGTAGAGAAGAGACAAAGGACATCACTAAAGTAGCAACAGATACTCTAGTCATCATCAGCATTATGTATACTGCCATGGCCTGTGAAAGAAGTATATACAATACTTTAAATTCAGAGTTTATTTCAAGATAGTAAAAGTCGGGGAAAAAAATCACATTTTAAAATTTCGTCGAGACTGGTCAAGTGATACATGTAAGACATTATTTATTTAATTAACACGCTGGCGGTTGCGTTGGTTTCAAAATTCACAATTTGCTTACCCAAAGGACCTCACAAGTTTTGTCGAGATCATGAAAGAAATAATTATTTCAGACCAAGGAGAAAGACAAAAAAAAAAAAAAAAAAGATGTATTCCAATCCGACACTAATTACCTGCAAAAATGTATGTTTACAGTTACAATGCGAAAGCTTTGTGGTAATTCAAAAAAGACAATGGGAACATCTTACAGAATCGGCATCGCTAGTTATTCAGCTAGAAAGACTAATGTAACAGTCCAGCAACATAAAAATACACTTCATCTGTCAATGTTTTTTTTGGGGTTGACTGATGACATGCCAATAAATTTTGCATAGAAACTCAATCTGTGCAAGATTTTGGCTAACTGATTGATTTATTGATTGAATTGTGCTTAATGGGACATCCATACATGAAAGGTTATTTTATGCTAAGGCAATTGATGGATCAATAGAGCAGAGGGAGCTCCGCCTCTACATTAGCAGGGTAATTTAATTATAAATCAAAGTCTGTTTGACCAATGCACCCAACAGCCAGTTCACGCTCCAAAGGGCAGGGTTGAGTCTTCGGCCCTGCCACCCTTTGTAGGACCCCAAAGCAGAGACGGCGAGATTGTTAAAGAATACCAATCCACCGTGTCAGAAAGGCACAGGCACTAAGGAGACGCTGTACCATTTCTAAATGCCATCATACCTAGTACGCAGGACGTCATCAACAAAGAGCTCAAGGACCTTGAGAGACTTGGCGGCCTGAAGGTCAGCCTCGTGTTGACGGCACAGCCAGGCCTGCAAAACGTCTACAATGAAGACGATGGGCAAACAGGCGTCATTAAAGCAGAGGTCTATTTCCTAAGCGCCGCCAACGCCGTATTGCGCATTGACAAGATCGAGCAGATGGTCGCCCAAGAAAATGCCTCTGTACTAAGGCGTATTGAAGAATATATGCGCAATGGGTGAGGATGGAGTTTCGTGCGGTGCTCAACCTCGACGTGTGGTAGTGCCGCCCGTTTTGAGGCCGGATATACATTTCAACGCCAATGTGCATTCCGCCGCGATTTTTTTAACTAATGTGGAAACCACCGACAACAGCTGTTATAAGTGGGCCATCCTGTCTGAATTGTATCCAGCAGTCGATATAAAAGTTGACCAACAAGGGAGGTACAGCCAGCATCTGGGCGAGACAAACGTGTCCGACAGTGACTTTCCCGAAAAACTGAGATGGACTCTACGCTCTGGACATAGGGCTACTGGCCCAAAGCGACAAGAGCATCTATGTGTGGATACAGATCGTAAGCAGCATGGTATAGAAGCAGTAATAAGAAGCACGTGTGAAGCGCAAGAACACCCTGTCGTTCCAGAACTACAACCGCCAGGTTCCATGTAACTTCTGTTGCATGGTCGTCCGCTGCGATGGAGTCTCCAATGAAAAAGTGTTATACAGAGGCAAGGAGGCTGCCACCACTTTCATTCAGAGCGTCGAGCGTGAGATAGAGGAGATCTGGGAGGTGTTTCAAAATCCAGCCGGAGGGCCTTCCTGGAAGCGGAAGACTTCCACATCTGCAGCGAATCACTGGGGACCGACAGGGTGCAATACTACCATATCACAGGCATATACCGCCGCTCTGCCCACAAAGCATTAAACCTCAGCCGTGCATAACCCAGAATAGAAATTAAGGTGCCAGTTGTTATTCATACCCTGCGCGGCTACGACGGCCACCTAATCATGGAGTCTATCTGAACGGGGTCGATGAATAACATCAGCCCCATCCCAGAGAACATGGAAACGTAAATGATGGCGTTCTCACTGGGGCAGTAAAAGTTTATTGACAGCCTCCAGTTTATGAATAGCAGATTTCACACCCTGACAAACAACCTCCTAAATGAAAAACGAAAGCTCACAAGCCGGCACTTTAAAGGAAATATGGTCTTACTCAAGAAGAAAGACATCTACCCGTATGGATATATGAGCCGCCGGGAGCGTTTCGAAGAAACACAGATATCTCCAACAGAGGCATTTTATAGCGAACTGAGTTTAAGCGGGATCAAGGAAACATGAAACAGCGGCAGGGGAATTGTACATGGTGCCTTCAGGTAAATCTGCCACATGCCCTTTGTTTTGAGCCACGCCCTGGCAAAATCTAGTGACAATCTGGCGTCTTCTGCCAGCTTCTTGACCGCTACCACGCCCTTCTAGTAACTTCGCGGTCTGTAGTAAATTGCTGTAAGCTTAGTATACATCGCTGCTAGCATTATAAAACGAGAACCAGTCATACAGAGGCCGAAACACTAACGGAACAACTAGCGTTTTGGCAGCTCAGAACGAACCAGTTTGGCTTTCATGCCGCACTTTACGAGATAGCGACATTGAGTTAACGAAAAACGGCGTTTGGTATCATCTTCCTGACGCCAATTGTGGCCCACAAGGGGCGCGACAAAGAGATTGCGCCAGCGTCTCTCCGAGTCTAGTACAGCTGGCCCAACATCCGCTCCCGGCATTTTGGCGGCCTTCTGTCGAGCAATACCTTTTTTTTTCTTCCTCTGACAGTGGACCCATGTGAAAGACAGTATGCATGCAAAACGGCACCTACGCAATAGATGCCATTAACCAAGAAGTCCAGCGGCACATTACAGGCCTGAAGGGCGATGGCACCAACATTAGTATTCTTGCTAAAAAGCTAACCCTTTCAGCAGCGATATATATATATATATATATATATATATATATATATATATATATATATATATATATATATATATATATATATCAGTTCCGCCGCCTATCGAGTCAACCTAAAAAAACCTAGCCTGTGCCATTTTAGGCCATGGATGCAAGGTCGAACCAGGCATAGTGGAGATGACAACCATCTATGTATCTAACATGCGACGCGGTGGGCGGATCCTACGTGGATTCGAGCACCGGCAACAAGGCTAACCATGGCTACTTGCGCTATAGTTTAACCCCGGACCAGGGACCCGGCCGTCTCCACCACCCGTGCCTGTCTGCTTGCCTTGCTAAATGCTCCGCATCAATAAACTGCGCTTTACGCAGGCCGACCATGATGGCAGCCTGCTCGACCTCCTCGACAAAACGCTTACCGTTGGCCTTTATGTCCGAGACCGTCCTCCGCTTTAAATATATTTTAGAACCACGCTTCTACAGCCATTATCCGTGGCGGAAAACCGCTGCCAGCAATGAAAAATACGCGAGACATCATCCGAGTTTGAGTTACTGACAACCATCAGCCGGTCATTCGTGTACACTATGGTAGCGGTTGGATGAAATCTGTAAAGCCATAGTCAGGGCAGCACCCGCGGCCGCCGCAGCATTGGGCAGAGTCGCAGACCCAGATGCTATCAAGGCGGCCGCCGTAAGTCAGAAAAAGGAAGCGCTACCAGCCCTTGACAACGGTGTGAAAGATTTTGCCGCCCGAAGCGCGTGCTTCACCTCGCCAACTACGCTACCAAGGCCGACCTTGCGACTTTTAGAAAGAACGCTATTGATACATATCAAAATAACCTGGTTTTGCTTTCTGATGCTACCACAAGCCTTAAAAACTCGGACGTGGAAGTCTCTGTGCTCCTCACCAAACCAGCAAACATGCCTGTCTTTAAAGCCGATGGTACACTGAGAGATTATGGTGTTTATTTTGGTCAGTCTCAAGCTGTTGAGATTGCCCAGGCGTATGCTATAGCGGGGCTGATCCCACAGCCACAAATACCGCCAGGAAACGATTTGTCGACAGCCCCGTCGCACACAGGATTCTTCAGACCGGCGATAACATGACAGGCATCCTAAATATGAACCTTAACAAGATCGTGTCAGATGCAGACCCCACCCAGCCCTGAGACGGGGCAACGAAAGCATACATAAAATCCATATGGTCAAACACAACGTTGAATTCGTCCTAACACTACTCTCAAATGATGGCAACGGCGGCTTAAATGTTACAGCGAGTTACAATGCCGCCACCCACCCTGTCGTTCATGTATTTCACCAAACTGTTAACAAATGGGTTGCTCAGAATGAATGAAAGGATGCTTTGGTACAAGTGGAGTTTTTATTCAAAGTGAAACTATGGAAATTCTCCATGTGTGCACTGTTTGGCGACGACCAAATTTTCGACTTGAAGGACTCCCGCCATGGGAAACTCTGTACTAGTCCGATAAGTTTAGGGGTGCCCCAGAAAACTGTATGTGCATTATCAAACATTTTGCCTACTGCGACCTACCACTATTGCCGCATACTTATTGTGAACTCTAACATTGGCAGCTCTGTACATAAGACGAAATTATTTGATTTGTATGCGGCGCACATCCTATGCATGTAGACGTCTTTGGGCGCTCTTCTGATCAAAGAGACAGCACCTCACATGGTATTATCTCCCAACACACAACACAGACTGACCTCGTAGCTGAAAGCAACTGCGTCGTTAACGCAGACCCAGATAACCTTATAATATTATCCGATAGCAGGGAGAACCTGAAAAACTCATGAGTGGACGTATATGCGCTCTTCACCAAGCCAGCCGGCGTTGCTGCCGGGCACGTTGCAATTTTCATCGTCAATGGCGTTCTAAGTGACGACAGTATATCCGTAGAAAATATCAGAAAGTATATTGACGATGGTAATGCTTTGAGCGTCTCAAAGGCCTAGTGACACAATGCACAGCGCTCTGCTAATGAACAACAACTTAAGCAGAAAGGTAAGTGACCCCGCTAACCCTCGGGTTGCTGCTACACCGAAGTTTGTCACCAACCGGGTACCAGACGTACCAGCTGATGATGCAACCATGCCGTACATACTAGCATCGTCTCCATCGAAAGTCTTCCCGACTTGGCAACGTGGATTTCCCGTAGCCGACATCTTTGGTTTAATAGATAACCACCATTATGTTACCGGGACGGCGTTCATCGGTGGTTACCAGATATCGCGGTAGTGTACTAAATGGCTAGCAATATCACATCGGTCAGCGGGAGTGTTGCGTCAGATGCATCTAGCTACTACCTCTGGAATTTAACGCAAGATTTTCAAAACGTTGTCGTTTTTGCCTTCAGTAACGTCACCAGTAGCTGTCACCATCTCAGGCGTTGGATTCTACTTTATTAACTTGATTATGCGTCATGGCAGCGGATCGTGCGCATCACTTTTAAACGCCTACAATGCATGTACCTGGTCAAAAAGTGGTAAAAAAGCAAATTAATAGTTTGCGGAAAAGCCAAAGTTCAAGAGGAGATCATGAAAAACCTTGCTGTAAATTTAAAATCTAAAACGACAGAACCTGCTGAGCTTTCTGGCTCGAGGCCTTGCCCCAGCTTGCATCTGCCATACGATGCTGCCTAACAGGCGAAAAAAAATGCAACTATTTAAAGATTTTGCAAAAGCCCATCTACCTACATTTAACCTGTCAGGCATGAGGACAAACAACTGAAGTATTTTTGTAAACGTGCCGTCCTCAGGACAGGATCAGCTATGCTATCTGAAAACATATTGGGTGGTGTGAAGTTTCTATTAACTGAAATACACACAATCAACAAAAACCCCTTTTGGAGAATCTAGGGTTAAGTCAGCGTAGACATTTCAGGAGTGAGTCAAACTAGCGACCTGCGGATTACCCTTAAGTGTTTGGTGCACCGGAAACTCGTAAATCGCTTGTATTCCAATGAATGTCAACTCGCACCATGCCAGATTGATTCCATACTTGCATTGCTAGTCAGCTAGAGTGGTTAGGTAAGCTCAATTAATAGATCAAAAGTATGTCAGGACGGAGATTCTAATACTAAATATCGCCAGTGAGTCCCTAATACAAGCTATAGGAACACCAAAGTTGATATGTCTACAATACAAAGCTCCAGAATTTAATTTAGCCCCAGGAAGAGAGTAATAATCTTGAGCGTTGGAACTAATAATGAAATCTCCGTCCGTAGAGTACATTTTAAGATAAATTAATCACTTTTATAAAACCAAAACTACGGTGAGTAAACTTCCTGTTGTATGTTCATTAATATTCCGCGTGCATAGTGCTACCCTAGTTTTAACTGAATGAGTAAACATTCAGTTGATTGTTTATCATAGCGATGCAATCATTCGAAGAGCTATGTAGGTCATTTAAACGTGAGCAAGTGGTAGGCCCGTGCCTTGGGCCATTAGAACCACTTCTTTGTGGTCTGTGGAAACAAGTTTAGTTTTTTGTCGTGCCAGTACCGACGGGGTGGGGGTGTGTGGTCTGAGCCCGGGGAAGGTTAAAATGGCGCAAGATGGCTCAAAATCACTTTTGGTTCTGTCACACACACTACGGCCGATTTTGCCCCCTCCGCAGGAAAGGTCCCCGCCTCACGACCTCTCATCCCCGCTGCTGAGCTATTCAGCGACACTTATCCTCGAATGGCAGTGAGTCCAAAATCAGTAGTATAAGCTCATAAAAGTTTGGGCCCAACCTATATGTGTGTGTGTTGTAGAGGGATGGGGGTGGGGGGCAGGATCCTGGAGCAATAGTAGAAGCTCCTATAAGTGTGGGCGCACCCATTGGGGTGGAGGATGGCCCAAATAGCTATTTTACGTGGATGCTGGTCCCAAATATCTGTGAAAGTTTGGACCAGCCCAGAGGGGATCATGTACCAAAAGCAACATTTTAAGGCCCTCTGAGAGTTTTGAATGGTCTCAGGTCCCCGGGGGTATTGGGGTTTGTAGGGGCAAACTGTTTATTTCACAACTACTTCTTAATATTGAATGCTGACAATGTTGTATAATTTTATTTCAACAAGTAGTGATGGTTTACAAAAGGAATTTGGTTCACTAAAAAGACTAGTGTTTGAAATGGTAATTAATAATAAGTGAAGCTATGCATTCTCGTCACTAATCATCAAGATGTTTGATTATAATGCCACACATTCTACCTTTTTGTAGAGCACTTAAATTGTCGTTGTTTAAAAAAATCTTCGAACCTCTTAATCATTCTTCTTGGAGGTCTCATTCTTGATATAGCAGAATTTGGAGGTGATACAATCCTCTTCTAGAAAAACAAGGCCTTCAGAAAATATCAACATTCACAAGATTCTGGCAAAATATTTTGCTTATGAATGGCTGAACTGGATGAGTACTTCACCACAACCCCTGAAGATATTTTATTTATACTAAACATGTTTATAAATATAAATGGTAAAACTGTATTTTATATAATAAACAAAATGGTGTGCCACATCTATTTTCTACATTAATGATTTTAGTCAATGCCAATAGCAATATTTTTACTTTCGAAGATTTCAAGAAATGTATAATATTGATATGTCGTTTTTATTGAATGGTTTGGAATTCTTGATTTATAACGATGATACAGGACTTCAGAGCTTTCAATAAAAAATTATCCATCAGATAATTTGCACCAATTATAGATTTTTAAGATGAAAATTACAGCAAATTATCTTTATTCTTTCTGTGTTCAACATCCAGAAATATTATTACACCCTTTACTCTTGAACTTTAGATTATTATTAAGAGATAAATATGATATTCAGATTAATTAAAAATAAAGTTCTTTGCTTCTTGTTATTGATATTCCGGCTGAACATAACATTATCAACTTATGTCTAATACTCATAAAGAAATACATATACTCCTGTCGTGCAAAAAAGTTGTATTCCTTCCTTACATGCAAGTGTAGAAAATATCAAGTTTATCAAGTTCTAGAAAAGTATTCAGCTTCATCTGTACATCTCTATTCCTCTGCAAAGGCAGATAAAAACACATACCAAAAGGGGACAAATTAAATACATTTACTAACAATTCTGATTCTAAAAATATACATATCATCATATCAAGCAGACACTCAGTACACAGTTTTTCTTTCTCTATTCATATATATATATATATATATATATATATATATATATATATATATATATATATATATATATATATATTAACCTTACATGAGTAACTCGTTATAGGTTTGATAAAAAAAAAATACCAGCCCTCAACAATTATGTTAACAACGGGATAAAACATGTGTACAAACGCATCACAAATCATACATACAAGAAAGGGACGAAACTACACAAATCCCTGGCAAGGACCCCAAGAAACCAGCCGAAATGCGTATTGCTAGAGGAGGGAAGGACAAGCCTGATTTAAATATACTTTGGGCCTCAGGCACGGAAAGAATGAAAAACTGGCAACAGGAATCTAAACCAGTACGTCCATTCCAAAATCAAGATGAACCCCATTCACAATTATTTTTTAAACTTCTATTATATTTTTTAAAATATACATACACTAATTACGTAAAAAAATGGTAAGGCCACATGCAGGTATAAAATCCTTTGACTTTCGGAATTGATGGGGGTGGGGGTGGGAGTGGTCCACCGCATAGGTCTGCTAGTTTTCTCATAGCAGGGGATCTGGAGGTGTCCACACAAACAAACATAGTAGCTTCGAAGAGAACAGAAAACCCAGCATGAATATGAGACGCACTGGACACAATACTGGCGGTTGGTGCTCCTTAGCCAGACACACAACCAGTTCCGGCTCATAGATGCAGGGTTGAGCCTCCTATCCCAGTTCCAAGACGCAGGGTCCGACAGCCAGAAGAGGAGTTTTAAGCCTGGGCAGAGTACCTAAACGAGCTGGCTAACAGCATTGATCGTCTTCTTCGAGCCCAAATGCCAGTTCCTGAGAAGCTGAGCTAGAAAGAATCATCAAAGTGGCCGCCTATTTTCAGACCAGCGCTACCGTAGCCATTCGCGTTGATGAGGCCGAGAAGCTGGAAGTCCAAGCCAACGCCACAATTCAACGGCGAGACACTAGATTTAGGCGTGTCGCAGTGCCGTCTGTTTCGAGACCAGAACTACATTCCTCCAATCCTAAAGTGCGTTCTGCAACGATCCGTGATAAACGTAAAAAAACACCGACAACCGCTGTTTTGAGTAGACTATTCGGTCGGCTCTGGCGATAACGTTGACCAGCCAAGTAAGTACCGCAAGCATCGGGGACAGCTAAACGTCGAGGGGATGGACTATCCAGTGAAGGTGAACGACCTCGATAAATTCGAGCGCCTCAACCCGGAAATTTTATTCAGCTTCGTTGGCTGGGAAAAAGGGCTTTTATAGCAACGTATTAGAGAGAACATAAGTACACATCCTGTTGACCTATTGCTACTCTCATTCACCAAAAGATAAACGTGAAAAGAGCTACTATGCTTGAATAAGAAACCTGGGCCCCATAATGAGGCATTACAACAAATGCAACGAAAAACAGTATGTCTGCCACCGATGCATACAGGTCTTCGGCTGGGCCGACCTGTTGGAAGGCCACATTAGGTGAAAACTTACAGCGTGACATTAAATGTGCCACATGGCCTGCATTTTGAGCCTCACCATGGCAACATCATGTGAGACTTAGTCGGCTTCTGCCAGCTTTTCGACCGCTGCTATGCCCTTCCAGTTACCTCAAGGGCTGTAGTATACTGCCACTTTTTTAGTATTCATCTCGCGTTTACGGTTTGCAAAACTAGCAGCTGCCGCTCCAAGTTAGCAGCGTGACAAAACAAAAACAAAAACAAAAGGAACAACAACAAAAGAAAACACAACAAACAAACAGACAAACAAACAAATAATAATATTAATCATCATCATCATTATCATCATCATCATCATCATCATCATCATCATCATCATCTTCATAATAATAATGATAATGATAATAATAATAATAATAATAATAATAATAATAATAATAATAATAATAATAATAATAATAATAATAATAAAGGAAAACAACAACAACAGCAACAAAATCCCCGCACCTACCAGATTTAAAATATTTATAGGTAACTTAACCCACAGCGGCGACAAATCCGACGACAAACATCGTCTCGTGTTTTTGCTGTTCGGGCGAGGGCGTGTAGAAGTCAGAAAACTTGAGTTCGTCACTGAGCTGCAGTCCATCACCTGTTTCTTCAACGTCTTTGTAAGCCTGTTTAGTCAGCTGTTCATCTTGCTTTCTTTCATTGAGATAATCGAGACGCTCGTTGCGTTGACGTTGATACTCCGCCTGTGCAGCTTGGAGTTATTTCAATAGTCTTGTTTTGGCAGACACTTTCTTCGTCAACTTCTTCTTTATTGATCTGAGAGAATATGTAGTTTAGGCCAGAGAATGCGAGGGCATTAACGATAGCTCCTCCGACCATGAGACCATCAGAGGCCATTAGCTAGAATGATGCCCTGTTTAATTAGCCTGTCCTGTGTCCAAAGGCTCATCGCTGTGATGGCTACAGCCTTTGCAGGGTTTTCGAATTCCAGGCGATCTAGGTCGGTGGGTTTCAATCTCAACAAGCATTTGGCAATGATGATATACCCAGACTCAAGGCCGCCATATATTTTTCCATGGCAAAGGAGGTTTCCGAGGTCTTTGGCATATGGTGCTGTATACATCTCGCACACTACTATTCCATATGAAAAGGGTCGGGCGGGTGTCAAATAGCGGCTCCTGGCACCTGTGGCGTTTTGTCCTTCCGATGGGCTGCTGCTGTTTGATGCCGCTATCGGGGCGGCGAACCGCGTAATAAGGCATACGCGAGGCCAGGCGTCAAAGCTAGGGCGACCAAGTGAACATAGAATGGCATAGCCCGCTCTTATGCAGCCATTGATGATTGTTCTGTAGCATCGTGGATGTTGGCGTCGATTCATTCCCGCATCAGGTTTTTTACCAGAAGCGACTCTGCCTTGGTATTTAACCATAGTGACTTGTGCAACTTCATGTGATTGATGGGCTGACGCATCCAATGCCACACCCGTCGGTTGTTTTACATACAGTTTTTCTGTGGATTTAATTGTGAATTTCCCTGGTCGCGCTTTAACAAATTTTAATTTTGACTTTTTGCTTGCATCTTTTATGCACGAATTAATTTTTCTGGACAATAGCTGGAACTCTTCAACTGTTATTGTACACAGATAAATCATGCTTTACAACAAGGAATTCACGACATATAACAAGAATGAATCTACTGCAAGCAAAAAAAAATATTACCAAATATGATTGTGGCTAACTTTTGTTAAATGCATCTTTGTGTTTCTTTCTTTATAAAAAACCCATCATTGTCGTCATTCAGTTGAAATCAGACCAGATTTATAATACATACATATTATATATATATATATATATATATATATATATATATATATATATATATATATATATATATATAATACTGCGTCAACAATCTACGATTGGTTAATTCAGATTCATGTTTTCGTTCAGTATTGGGACTTAATTATATATTTATATCAATCTTCCAGAAAAAGAAAATGAGAAAACCGAGAAAATATTTGACACAGAATAGTTCCTGAAGGCATATTTATTTCAATACCTAACATACAAGCCGCTATGTTGATTTTTAAGCGTAAAGTAATCCTTGAAGATATGGTTGAGATACTATCTATGGAATGGTTCCATTTTTTTTACTTTAAAAAAAAAAACTGTTGATGTTCCATTTAAGTGTGTCTGTGCGACATCAAGCAAAAATGCTCCGTTCACTCACTAACATATTTTGTTTTCATTTAAAAATGTGAATGTAAAATGGATCCACCCGAGAATATAGATAACACGGATACCAATTCAACACTTTGACTTCTTTCTGGCACCTGCCATTCTGTTAGACACGATTAATTTCCAAAGGCAAATTAACGTCCTGTAATAAAGGTAACATACCATAATACTACAACTGAATTGGTTAATTAGCATAAACTCAGAGAAGCTAAACTGGAGGTCCAGGAAGACAAACAAAAAAAAAATGAAGCGAAGAAGATGGTTAATATTAAAGCTAATCTGTTTAACATTGTGCATGATTGAGCTAGATATATTGTTATGCAAATTGTCGTAACTAAATGGATACTAAATTCAAACAATTATCAAACACTTCTCTGTATCCCTGTCTAGGGTTTAGTGAAAAGTTTGAACACAAATATGTTTGTGTAGGGTTTTAAAAAAGTTTTGAAAAATGGTGGTGTAGGGTTTCTTGAGAAAAAAAATGAAAACCAGTTTAAAGTTATTCAGTGGTCTAGAACAGGTACGTGCTTTGCTGTTCTTTTTAAATGACGGGTGATTAAAACTCACATCTTAGGGGTCTAGGTTCTTTCTGTTTTTTACTAATGGAGATGGTAGTGCTCGTACTCCTGGACGACTACCTTTGAAATGTTTTTATAAATGGTGTGGGGTCATATCTTAGTAGTCAAGTTTGTTTTGAAAATTTTTGAAAACTATTTCAATGCGATTGAGTGTTCCATATTCATCACGTATATACTACTGCTATATATCGAAGCCAGCCAAGATTGCCAAGACACTTGTAATGGCAACAACTCATGATTTAAACAAGAATCAAAATCACAAGATAAATAGGAAATTGTTCATACTACTGATGACTGTAGCAGGTATTGGATTGCGTTGGCTTACAAAACAAATTTGTATTTTCTCTTAACTCATGCAGTGGCTGTTTTTATGCCTCTGATAACAATGGCAAATAGCAAAGTAAAATAATGCTAAAATAAGCTGGAATACCTAACCAGCAATTAAAAAAGCTATCTTTGATGCTCTAAAAGTACCCAGCTTATTATGCTGCCAATAATACCTAGCATTGCTGCCTTTGATTTAGCAGCATAATAGTTGGTGCAATTGCTACTCTTTTAAGTAAGTTTGCAATTGTTAATGCAAAAGTTGTAACAATCATTCCTACAGTTCAAACAACGGTTCTAATAGTGATTCCTTTCTCTTTAAACATTACTTTTAGTCTTTCACCTAATGGAAGTTTTTGTTCCTGTAACTTATGATATATCTTTAAATTTATCTTTGTTGATTAATTCATAATGCCTTAATGTTTGGTTAGATGTTTCAAGAACTCTATTTAGTGAATATAAATGTTTTATTAAAAAGGCTAGTTATTTCTTCATTCCTATCTTTAGTGTATAATTGTATGGCAGCTAAATTATTTGCATGTGCTTCAATACTCCTAATATCCTCATTAATTCTCTCTCGTAAGTTTTTTTTAAGGCTTCTGCTGCACCTCCTAGATATCTTACACAATTTACTTTATCGGTAATAATTCCTACTTCTTATTTTGTCAAAACATTTAGTAAATTATCCCCATCTAAATTTTGATAATAATCGTGTATCATTTGTGTCTGTTTTTACAAGACATTTTCAGTTGGTTGTTATATCTGTTACTTTTGTGTAACAGTAGGTTCCAATCGTTGTCTAAGTTGTATATATCTGATTCCATCTAGTCGGACTTAAAATTGTTCTGTTATTGTTGACGATGACACTGTAGGTTGTGTTCTTTTATATCTGTTCTTTGTCCAACCTAATATTTCAAAACATTTCCGCCACATCTACTATTGAGCTAGTTGCTAGCAATCTTACAGGATGATATTTGTTATGAACCAAATCCTCACGGTAAAATTATAAATCCCTTATCAATGATTAAATCATTTTCAATCCGTTTGTGTTGTTCATCACCAATTTTAAGGTAACATATGAAATACACTTGCATTCAACAGCTATTGCAGAACAAACATCTACTATTGAGCTAGTTGCTAGCAATCTTACAGGATGATATTTGTTATGAACCAAATCCTCACGGTAAAATTATAAATCCCTTATCAATGATTAAATCATTTTCAATCCGTTTGTGTTGTTCATCACCAATTTTAAGGTAACATTTGAAATACACTTGCATTCAACAGCTATTGCAGAACAAACATCAACAGTGTCGCCTGGATGTTCAAATCCTTGATTTGATAAATTAGCACTTGTGTCTGCTTCTATTGAAAAAGTTGGTTCCTCTTTTCTGGGGTGTTGTAATCTTTAATTAAATATCTTAACGGTTCTCGATCTTCTGCAATTTCAAGCTATTTAAATAGGAACCAAATTGAAAGGGGATTATAATTTGTAGAAGGTACCACATCACCAGCCTTCTCTTGCGACTGATGAGTACAAGAAAGAATTGAAACTTAACATAGCCAATGGAACTTACAAAAAGAGAACATGTAAGACAATAACTGAGAAAGAATTAGAAAAAGATATAAAAAAGTAAGTAAAGTTAACTTATAAACTTATAAATTGTCTTTGAATGCTACATCAGTCAAAATATCTAAATCATTATCAAATGTTATCATCACGGCTGTGCTGAGAAAATGTCTACCAATTGATAACATAGACCCTTTATGACAAAGTATATGACGTCTAATTGTTTTACAGGCCTACATTTAAAAGTTTTAATCTTGGTCACCTTCAAAAATATCAACTTCAAACCAAACGAAGAAATTGCTCCTGAATAAATGCAGACAAGAACCAATAAGGAGATACATTCAAAAAAGGAATAAAAGATGACTGAAAAACAAAACAACAAAGAAATTAAATTCTGTGAAAATTAAAGGTAAATAAATGTGCACTTCATGTTCTGCCGCTAATGCATATATACCCTATTGCCAATGTTTCTAGAAATGGTTCTTTCTGTTCCCAGAAAAAAAATTGACTTTTTCTTGGTCTTGAAATGCTAACTGGTTCATATAATGTATATTTCGGAGTTTCTGAAACTTGTATAGGAACCAAGTCAGGTAGAGCAGACCAGGGGGATTGTTTTTCATAGCAAGATCCATAGTATGGAAACTTTTATGAAGATACACGACTTGTTGAAAAGCTATTTTAAACACTTACTTGTTTATTCTTGACGCGGAGCTGAATCTGTGTCTGAGTTTGATGCTTTATCTGGATCGGGATTAAGATCCAGGTTCCTTAAGTCGATGCTATCGTTTATGATTGTTGCAACTTTTACTGTGCCTGGATCAAGTGTAGTGTAAAAGCTGATGAAGTGTATGCTTGTGATCTCTCAACGATGAGATATCTATATGCTCCACCGTGATTGCATGCACTTGAGGCTGATGTAGTTCTATCTCATCAATTATCTAGAGCTTTCATTGGAAAAGGTGCACTACTCAAGACTGAAATGAGTTTTCTTCTCTTGAATGGCAATGTTCTGTCTTCTTCGTCTTCTTCCTATTCGGTTCAAGTTAAATCGAAGAAATCACCTTTTGGCAGGAATATCGTATCTCTGATACTGGCGTGCATTACACCGAGACGGGGCATACTCCATGTTATGGCATTGTTTAGGTTATACATATTTTTAGACTGACAGACTTACGCCCAAGGTTTGATTCGGTCATTTGTCTAGACATGGTGTTTGTTCAATTACAAAGAAATTATACCACTTACTAAGGAGTAACGCCTCTGGAACAAAAATAAAATCATACACAGACGACAAATATTATTATACCGAGACTGGATAGAAAAAGGAATTAAATACATAGGCAATATATATACCTTCACGGAAAAAGTTATATTTCAGTGAAATATGTAGCCATTACTCAATGAATATATCACAGTTTTTTAAAACAATATCACTTACTAGTTTGGTCTATTTTAAAGGACTCGCTAACCACTCTTAAAAACGAGCCCAAACATAATGCAAATGAAGAGGAACATTTAAACGACAAGCTCATGAAAGGTAACAAAGCATGTAATCTTCTTTATAAATATAAGATAAAGCAAACTGAATCGGGAATATGTTACATGCAGTATGGAAAAACATATTAAAATACCATATAATTTTAACTGGAAGTTTATACTCGAGATCCCATTTAAATCTACCCTGGATACAAAACTAAGGACTTTTCGGTGCAAATGTCTCATGCCTATTGTAGCAGCCAACACATTTTTATATAAATGTACAATCCATTGCACATCTGTGTGCGATTTCTGTGGAATCAAGGAAGAGAATATGCTTCCCTTATTTTGGGAATGAACATATGTACAAGATTTCTTTTCAAACTACAGGAGTTTTTCAAAGAAAACAATATAGATTAAAATGTTTTTAACGTTTTTTTCATATTAATTTTAGGAAACCATTTTATTTATGCGTGCAAATTTGATAACTAATCTTCAATCGATTCTATATGATTGATACGACATACAAAATATCCTTGGTTTTCATCGAAATAAATTAAATAAGATATAATAGAAACTGAAGCCTCTCAACAGTACTCCCAGTCCTTAGAAAAAAAATGACTGTTCTTGCAATTTTTTTTCCAACATGTATGTAAATTTTATTATAGTATTACAATATGGTACAGCTCTCTCTCTCTCTCTCTCTCCCTTTCTTACTCTCCTTCTCTCTCTCTCTCTCTCTCTCATTCTGTGTACAATAAAAATATGTTGAATCCAAGTATAATGTTATACACATTGAAAGCCTACTTCTGTACTGAACTTACATAACACTGTTTATGTATGTACTTAACACTGTTTATGTATATACTTCTTCTTACGCAACAAAAATAATTAAACATTAAAGCTCTGGAGTGTTTACGGAACTCCATTCGTAACCTAGGTCGAGATAACATCGTTTAAGTAGAGTCATTTGTTAATTTGTCTGAATACACGGCTTTAAGTTTGCATTTGCATCATCGAATATGCTTTCATCCTAGGGCACCATTTCACCATTGCTAAGCAAAAAAGTGATGGTGACTGTCTATCAACATATTCAGTTTGGCATGTGGTGTAAAATTACTGTTTATGTGTGCGACATTTGCTGAGTTCATTTCATCTTGAATAAGAATGACACTTTTGATAGTGAAACCGTGAGAAAGTATAGAATATGCTCTATAATTTAATGCAATATGTTACCAATCTTATGGTAGCACTGATGAATAAATTGTATGCTATAATATAATACAAATTGGGGAATCGAAAAAAACACATATCCTTACGGTTAGTTTTAAAATTTTGCCATCATGCTTGTTTGATAGAAAAAAATTCATACTTTAATAATTAACTTTTAATTGAATTGACAATTTGATACTTCTCAAATTTTAAAGTCTTATCAATCATTGGCTTTTCTATACCCATGCAAAGTTTCTTGGTTGCCAAATATGTCAAAATGAAATATTACCAACAAACACTTTTCAAAATATCGTATTTAAAAGTATCTATATTGCCTGGTGTTTACAATAGAGACCCTTTGAAAGTTGACTGCGCTCAGCGGAAATCGGAATGTGCCGTTTGGAAAGATTTACCACTGAAGGTCTGAGTCCGGATGGCAAACCTATCAAAAGTGTCCCGGTATTGAGTGCAAGCAACCGCAATCTCGTCCGCCTAATGCATGGTGTCAGATTTGTTCGGAACATTTACAGTCTTCTAATTTAGGGATGAAATCGAAGTTATTCAGAGATAAAAATTATTTAGTATGTCCAAGTTCCTGCGTTCATCAAAAGAACTTTTCTCGAGTAATTCATCAACTGAAAGAAGATTTTTCTGGTACATGCATACACTGAGTACCAGAGACAACACATCAACCTGATTTGAACTTTGTTTCTAAGTATCTTTTGTAAAATATGTAAGTTTGATTGCTCTTAAGTAATGTATCAACAAATCTATACTGATAAATTTGGCATCGTTGACAACTTTTCCCCTGTAGAGCGTATTGAACAAAATGCAGGAGAGTGGTGTTTATATGACTTTCTGCTTGACATTTGTAGCATTCTGTGTTAAACAAAAGTACTTAGTTCAGGCTTGTTCCATGTACCAATTCTTAGACAACTCTTCTAAAGACTTATTTTAAATGCTTTCTTAGAAAGAACACCAACATGAGGCAAAAGGCTCTGTTGAAGAGGAGGTCTTGACAAGAAATTGCACAAAGGATTATTGCACTCCATGTACATTTTACGCATAACCAGGAGAGCAGGTATCAGTGTGTTGCTTGTGATAAGTATGAAACATTCAACACATTTCAAAATATGTTCCTTTATATAGAAAGAATTTAATACAATTGTGTTGATTTATTCGTTTTCAGTTTATTAACACCATATCAGACAAGATTGATACTTCGCAAATTTGTACCATACACCTTGACTTAACTTTTTGCATGACTTACAGATTCAGTATAAAAAGAAGCTGTTTGCATACTAACATTAATTCTAGACCATGCACCTTGTGTAAAAGGCTGTGGAGGGCTTGCATTTATAGGAATAAAGATTCTTATTGGATTTGAGGTCAAACGGTCAAAGGTCAGGATCATTGTAGCTTAGAGAAACATTGGTGTTTCAGAGTAACGTTTGTTCTAGAGGACGTTCCTTGACCAAACTTTGTAGATGGCTTGCACTTGGGGTAATAGCGAAACCCAGATATTCTGTGATCCAATGAGCATAGGTCATGGTCATGGAAAGGCTAGTAAGAATGGTTTCTGCACTTTGAGTTTAGTTCAAGACCACACAATTTGACTAAATGTCGAGGTAATTCAGACCCTTTAGTCAGTAATCTTGAGAGTCAACCATACCTCATTAGTGCCCACAAAGATGGACTATTCAAATCTCGGCTGCTTACTGTTCAAGGGACACTTGTGCAAATTGTTCTAAAGTTATGAATATTTTAGACATACTATTAGGAATGCAGAGAGGGCATATATGTCTTACAAATACGGGTCTAATTAAGTTTATTATCTGATATGACTGAACTTGCACATATTAACATGGTAGCCCAAACATTTTCAGCAATCTTCAAAGTTTAATTTTCCAGATTGGGATTTGGGGGTGAGGGTAAACTTGATCCAATCTAATAGGCTGAGCACATATAGACAATATATGTAAACTTGATTTAATGTAATAGAATGCATAAAATAATTTGCACAGTGATTTTGATGATAAACTGTGAGTATATGCTTCATTCTAGTTCTTAAATATATGAAATAATTGTGAGTTATAAGTTCTGTTGTTTATGAAAAATGTCTAGGTACATGTTCTAAAGCAAGTAGAAAATTAACTTTGTATCCGATTTAGTGGGACCCTCCTCGCTAGCATTCTTTGTCTCTTTCTCTAATATAATTTTCATAGTTGTAAATCGCATCATGAAATTCTAGCACAAGTCATCAGTTTGATGCATAACATTGACATTAGGTCCTCATATTGTTATTCTTTGAAAGACAACCTGTCTCATTTAGGAAACTGATATTGCTTTCTGACTTTGAAAATGAAGCCCTCCCAGGTACAACCTCTGCTTATTATTGAAACAGTAACTGCAATATCGCTTCGGTCACAACGTAATGTTTGGAGAAAACAGAATCTCGAAATATTTTGAAAGGTGAATGGACAATTCAGAGATTTTCATTTTGCATTTACTTGAGATGATACTAAGGTTATATTGATTATTATATTTCTCAGTTCTCCACTTGGTGGTAATTTCTGATTGGGTAAATGTGGTTTTCGAAATATTTCCTTATACTAATCAAACAGTTAAAGATGTCATTTGGTTGTAAAGAAATGGCTGAAGTTGTGTATATGTCTGTTTATAGTTTACATTTCAGATAAATTAGTTTCTAAGCTTTTAGATCATAGTGTTCTCATGTTGTTGGAAGTTATTAACAAGAACAGAAGAAAAAGAGTGCGAAGGTTCTCAGGTCGGTGGTACTTTCAGAGTGTGTGTAATTGGTTCTCACAATGACTTCCTCATAATGATGGTAAAGTACGATTAGTCCGCATAACTTTTAAAAGCTATAAATAAAAAGAAAGTGATACACGCATATCCTCAAATGCAGTTAAGTTTTTATTAAATTTTCTAACCGATACTTTCATTACTTCTTTTGGTCCTCGAAATGTGGTGATATCTCAATGTACTCACAAGTCATAGGCTACCCCAGTCATATCCTCAATCCGCTGGCATATTTTTTTTTAAAAAATACACTGGTTTTGTGTTTTGTTGTTAATGTTGTTGTTGTTTTTTTTTTGTTTTTTTTTTTTTTTTTTTTCGTTTTCATACAGTTTTGTGGAACACTAGTATAGATTTTTAATGATACCTTTTCCAAGGCATCTGGTCCTGCGTTTTTTAATAAGTTTTTAAAGACCGCTGGCTAAGCTTTTTCTTATTATTAATGTTTGAAATTCCTCTAGCCTAGCCAAGCGTTTCTTTTTAGATATTTATAGATCAATTGCCCAGCGTTTTCTTATATTTTTTTTAGAACAAGTGGTCCTGCGTTTTTCTTTCTTCTTAAAGTTTTGAAGACCTCACCTAAACCGACTAATGTTTGACCCTTGAGTCTAGAAGTAGTTATGTGGAACGATATGGGTACAAGGGAATTTAGCATTAGGCCAGGTGGGACCCTTGGGAATTTAACAGTAGGCGCCATTATTTGGGGCAGTGTAGGTACATGGGGAATTTAACATTAGTATATAGGATTAGCATGATTTGACTGTATGGGTAGAAGAGGAAATGCAATTTAAAAATAAACATGATATTTCCCCTTGTAACTATAAGTATACTTTACAAAACAGCACGAACTAACCAATACGCCTTTTGGAGTGATCAACACCCAGTCAGCTTCTATTCAACACCCACCGATTACTATCCAACACACTACACTTACTATTCAACATGCTGTTTTGAGTGACTAACACTCATTCATCTACGAAAAAACGAACCACATTTACTATCCAACACGTCGTTTGGAGTGACCAGCACGCACTCATCTACCAGTCAACGTTTAAGAGTGCTCACACATGCGCAAACATGCCTATACACTATCATACGTGGAGTTAAAGAAGAGCAAAGGTTTACGCACATGCACACACATAAGGATATACTATTATACAAGACATAAAGGTGGGGTTTAAGTTTTAGTTTTGAAAGACATAGACACATACAAACAGTTCAGAATTTGTACTATTGTTTTCGTTTGTATCGTATTATATTAAATTCTCTCAGTAAGCGGCTACCCATTATCACTTGATAAACACTGTCAGAAAACTGTGTTGCAAACATATCCAGTGATAAGTGAGACCGATTTGGTTTTTCTGTTTGTTAAAAATTTACGTTTTTTGTTTTGCACCCTCGATTTAGTACTCTGACTGACTTTTCTTATTCAATGTCATTTCAGATAGTTATAAATAAATGTTTCTTTTCTGTCGTCCTGGATTGAATGCACTGAATGAAATGTTACCTATGCTAATGCATTGTTGAGACAAGATTTAGTTTGCCACGTTGTCAAACTAAGTCAGAATTTGGCGTTCAGCTAAAGTTTACTGCAAGGTTGTGACTTTATTTGTCCAACTTCCAAAACGGCAAAACTAACGTACATTGAAGTTGCGAGATAGATAAATATATAGATAAAGATAGAAAGATGGGAAGGTGGAGTAAAAATGTTAGTCGAAAGAGTTTGTTTTGCAAAAAACAGCCAACTCCATTATTTCTACATCAACCTTTGTAGTTTTTTTTTGTTTATAAGAACCACTAATTGAAACATCAACAAAGACTGAAGAGGGATGACTAGCGCTAGTCCCTTTCTCTTCATGTGCAAATACCAAACACAAAATTTTTTTAAACATGAACATATTTACAATGTTGACAACTTTGAGAAGTAGTAGTAGACTTCCAGTGTCTCTTTGCCATCGATGAACATTAAGTTTCTGTGCTAAAAAAAACCAGATACGTTTCTGTGCTAAAGAAAAGAGATGCCTATAATGTGCTTTAAAACACGTGTCCATGTTGGCGTCGTTTTTATAGAGAAATCAGTTCAAAAACAAGTCAGTGATTGTTCTAATAGGAATACAAGTCTGTGTTGATAAAGAAAATACACACAATACTGTCTATGACTACTGTTCTGAATGGCAAATATCATCCTCTTTGTCTGTGTCAATGATTTCGCGCGCCATATCTTTTTTTTTCTTTTTCTTTACATGGAGTTTGGTTTGTGAATGTTCTTCTGGATGGAAAACATGGGCTCATCTCCCATGTGTTAAATAGTCTAGGATCAATTTTCTCAGACTGTTGATTTCCAGCACATTATCGAATTCTGCATATAATATCACATTTGCTGTATTCTCGAGGGCGAGTGCAAACTGAAGTTCCACACGGAGTTTACCTCATGTTATAGGGTCGAAATGTCCTTCGTCGGTGCTTTGGTCTGTAGTTAAAACAAATTGCACTAAAGCACACCCTTCTATATTATCGTCGTACGAAATGTTGGCTCCTAATTGCCCAGTGTCTTCAAAAAAGAGTCAAGACAGAGCTCAAGTAATCTTCCAGGCGAAGTTAGGTTCAGATGGTCTCGTACACAACGTCAGGCCATCTCAGGTGACTTCTATCTTAGACAGGTTGTAATGATGGAACTGGAAAGAGTTTTGGTCAATAACTGGGTTGAGTGCTGACGATGCCAAGAAATAAACGTTTATGTAGTTGACCTTGGAGGACATGACCTTCGGTCTTGGATAGGAGTCCATAGGCAATGGCGAAGATTTTGACTCCCATTCGGCATAGAGGATACTTGGCTGTTGTTCCGGTCGGAGTTTCCCTGGCGTCGGTCCCACTTTAGCGAAGACATCCAAACGTCGTAGGTAGTGTCTGGCTTCTTCGATGATAATTTTGTACTTGTTTATATTGGTCATCAAATGAAACACGGTACTACTCAATTCAGTCTCAGACGCACTGTAATACAGGTATTATATTTAATTAATTCTTTTAAAGTGTCCTATGGTATTGTATATTAGGGGACTTTAACTTCTCATCACTTGTATTTACTACTTTTATTTACTACTTATCAAAGTCAATGAGTTACAACGGACATTCAGTTTTCTTCTTCTGTTAGTCTAATCTGGTCAGATTGACCAGTAGAACTTGTCAAACCTGTTTTGGTCATATGACCAGGGCAGCAGGTGCAGTGAACAAAGAAAACACTTACACTCATATGTGCCTCAGTGCTGGTCAAGCAATAGAGCGGATCATTTGTTATAATAACAAAATTCTCGTGAGCTGCATTTTGCTTGGGGATTTTTTTTATCTGTGTACGTGTCTTGTTTTGCACAGCACATAGTTATTTATTCTTTCTAAAGTTAATGGCAAATGGTAAATTCTGTCATTGTCTGTTAAAGTTTCAGCATCTTTATATTTGGAATTAATTCAGAATGTTCAAAGTTAGTTATGTTACTTGTGAGCTAATATATGTCATCGTTCCCTATCTATTTATTAGGACAGCACAGGCCATTTTCTTGTATATCAAGGAAAGTTTATTATGACATGATCCATGTATTTCATTAGTATAAAGAAAAGCATTAGAAAATGTTTTCTATGGTTTTAACGTTTTGTGTACATCTAAATGCGTAAATATTATTGATTTCAGATAAGGTTAGGAATTAGTGACATGGCTTGAATTATCTGAGAACGTCACAGAAATCCGTAATTTAATCGTACAGATTACATGCATTTCTTTCTCATGATTATATTACTTCTTAATCTCATTTAAAGCTAAGGATCATGTATGCTTCCCAATACTTTGCAAGCATTCAGAATTAATAAATATGATATCTATATTCATCTATCAGTATTTAAAGAAATGCGTAATTGGGTGAGAATGGACCTGATGAAAATATTCTTCCTAATGAATGATAACCTCATCTATATTTTCAGGGTTGTTATGTGTATGAAAAAACTGTTTGAAAAAACTTCTATGTAGCCGTCGATAAATAAACGCACGCACACTCAAGCACACCCCTGTTACAGAACATTCACAATATTGAACAAATACTTGTCTTGCAACCACATGTCCAAGTGAAAACTGTTTATTATGTCGAACCTACGTGATTGTTTGAATTTCTTTCTATGTCGTTGAAAGCACCCAAGCTGTTAGGTTTCCACGCGACTGATGCATCCAGATACGTGTTCTTGGCTTCTTTTTCGTACGTGAAGATATTTTAGGGGTCAGCGCAGTAAGGGTAAATGTCCATGTTGATGCTGGCTAGTTTGTTATTCAAGTACAAATCCACTTTGCTAAACAACGAATGCATGAATTTCTTTACTGAAGCTATTCTGTCATCGACCCCTACATTGCTGTTGTTCGTTCTGAGAACTTTGACTTTCAGGTACATATGGCTCTTATTCAGATATGTTTGTCCTTTGATTTCAAATTCCATAGGAGCTGAGGTGGTTAACAACTATACCGCATAAAATGCTACCCCCTGGGATTCTTGCATCGTCATCATCGTCGGTGGCATGGCAAACATATTGAATTCTAGCTTAGGGCACTGGTAAAAACCTATCTCGGTTCATTTTCTACTAGTAATCAAAAACGTCAAATTCTCTGACTGTTCTTCTAGACGTGTATATGAAGGGTTTTTGAAGTCTGTTTCTGCCGTGTCATTGCTGTGGCGTGGAGGAGGAACGAATGCCATCTACAGGAGCCTAAAGCGAATTTATAGAGGTGTTTTCTCTGCGACCGAGACGTTTTTTTTTTTCCTGTCTAAATAAACATAAACACATTCTTTCCCGCTTTTGTTAACTCTTGTTTGGTACTTTGCTGGTCGATGAGTACGTTTGGGAGAAAAAAATGTTCCTTGCGTCAAAACCGTATCTTTTAAAGCACGCAATCCTCAAGTGACCATATGTTTTAAGACGGTGCTACCTTACGAACACCCAATTTTAACATATCTCCTAAACATCAATTACATGTCACTGTCGAAGCGTTTTCGACAATGTGTTTTCACTGTGACTTTTCCTTTAGCGAATAGAGTATTGTGTCCAAGATCTTCTTTTGTACTAATATTCACACTGTCAAAATTTGTTGCCATAATGATAATGATGATATTAAAATGTTCGGCGAACGTGATACGCATCTCCTCATTCATGACAGAATCACTTTGAAAGAAATGACTCTCAACAATGGAACGGTTATGTTTTCCACGACAATGTACTCGACGATATCAGAGTACACAAGCATCATATTCAGTCCTTCGTTCAGTTCGATAGGATTTCGAAAATACTGCAAAACATACGATCAGATAAAGGTGTGAGTTCACAAACATACCAAATCCACGAATGAATTAAAATTTCACATCATTCTGCTTATAGTGGAATTATAATGTCGATATATCCAAAAGGCAAGACCCATAAAATTTTCGCTAAAAAGAATCACTGAGGCTTAAATCTACTTACGGGCTGAGGCTGAAGAGCGGTGCACCCTCTACAAAAATTACAAGCGTGCAGTAAACGCGGTGGATGTTATTGACACCATACTAACGACTGTGTCTCTGGGCACCGGTGTGGTCGGAAATAGAATAATGTCAACAATCATTGCTGCCGGAACAGCGATTTCCCTTGAGACAACAGCTTTAAGTTGTGGTCCGTTTTCCATTCCAGAAAATTTTATTAGCCGACGATTCTCCCTGAAAGCTAAAAAGCACAACGAAATGTGTGTCTTGGCTGAAACAAGTTGAAAAAAGCCGCAGACAATATATGTGATGCGCTAAGCAACAACGCCGGCACTGAAGAAGAGCTCGACTTATCCTAAATGAACTCGACTAATACACAACCATGAAAAATGAAAAACGGTCCAGCGTGCACAAGGCATACACTTCGGTTGTAATTGGCGAACGAGCCAAAAGAAGAGAAAACCCCCCAGAAAATTAAAAGCCCGCGGAAAATCCGAAGCTCGAGAGATCATGAAAAACCCTGCTGCAAATTAAAAATTCGAACCACAGAACCTGCAGGTCCTTTCCCCAGAGTGTCTCTGCCATACTGAGCTGCCTCACAGGGGACACGTCTGATTATTTAAAGTTTGTGCAAAATTCCATCTACCCACACTTAACCTGTCGGGCCTGAGAAGAGCCAACTTAAGCATTTTTGTCCACCGGTCATCCTCAGGACAGGATCAGCTTTGTTGTCTGAAATGATATCGGGTGGTATGAAGTTTCGATTTACTGAAATACACACAGTCGACTACAAGCCCTATTGGAGAATCTATGTTTAAGTCAGCTTAGAAAGTCCAGAGAGCTAAACTAGCAATCTTCGGATTACCGTTAAGTTTTAGATGCACCGGAAACAAGTAAAATCGCTTGTATTTCAATGAATTTCAACTCGCACCAAGCCAACATGATGCCATACTTGCTTCGCTTGTCAGCAAGAGTAGGTGGGTAAGATCAATTAATATACCAAAATTATGCCATGACGGAGATTCGAACACTAAATATCGATAG
Organism: Margaritifera margaritifera; assembly: GCA_029931535.1. Classification (NCBI taxonomy): domain Eukaryota; kingdom Metazoa; phylum Mollusca; class Bivalvia; order Unionida; family Margaritiferidae; genus Margaritifera; species Margaritifera margaritifera. The sequence goes on from JAQPZY010001596.1 coordinate 66,892, forward strand.
TGACTCCATAATAAAAGCTATAGAAACAGCAAAGCTGACATGCCTACAATTCAAAGCTCCATAATTTAATTTAGCCCCAATAAAAGAGTAATAATCTTGAGTGATGGAACTAATAACGTAAAATCCCAGTCAATGGAAGACATTTTAAAGTAATTTAATCACCTGTGTACGATCAAAACCATGGTGAGTAAACTTCCGACTGTATGCTCATTTATATTCCGTGTGAATAGAGCTGCCCTAGTTTTTCTTCCATGAGTAAACATCAAGTTGATTCTATATCATAGTGATGCAATTATTCGAAAAGCTTGGTAGGTCATTTCAAAGTGAGCGAGTGCTGGCGCTGTCTCCTGTGACCCTAGATAAGCATACTTTTGGGTCGTGCCAGGACCGACGGGGGCGAGGAGGAAAAGGTGGGGGCGGGGGCTTGTAGGTCGGGTTGAAAATGTCAAACGATGGCTCAAAATTCACAAACCTTTGGTCCGGTTACAACCACCCCCTGCCTGGGTTTGTCCCCCCGCCCCAGGAAACGTACCTCCTCCTTGCTGCTGAGCTATTCAGCGACACTCATAATCGAAGGGCGATGAGATCAAAATCAGCAGTATAATCTCTAAAAGTTTGGGTCCAGCAGGAGGGTGGTAGTACTAAAGCCACATTAGAAGCTCCTAAAGGTTTGTGCGCAACCATTGTGGGTGTCGGTGGGCCCTAACGTTGCTGTGGGGGGGGGGGGGAGGCTGGGTGCTAAAGCAAACACCTGTGAAGGTTCGGACCAGCCATTGGTGCTGGCGCTGGTAAAAAACTTAACAGCTTAAGGCCTTCTGTAAGTTTTGAATAGTCTCATTTGCTCAGGAATATTGGAGTGGGTGCATGAAAAGTTTTATTTTATATATACTTCTTAATAGTTTTATTTAAACAAGTAGTGATGGTTTACAAAGGATTTTGATATACTGAAAGACTAGTGCTTGAAATGGAAATTAATAATAAGCGAAGCGATGCATTCTTGTCAATGATCGTCAAGATGGTGGATTAAAAATGCCACACATTCTATATTTTCAAGAGCATTTAAATTGTCGTGGCTAAACAATTACAAAAATGTGATCCTCTTAATCATTCTTTTTGGAAACTTGGCATTTTTGATGTAACAAAAGAATTTGGATGTGATACAATCATCTTTCTAGAAAAATAAGGCCTTCAGAAAATATCATCCATACTCACAAGATTCTGGCAAAACATTTTGCTTATATGGTCAGAACTGGATGAGTATTCCTCCACAAGCACTGAAGATATTTTATTTATGCCACAGTGGCAAAACAAATTCATAAAAAGATGGTACAACTATATTTTATGTTTTTTAAAAGTTCTGTGCCACATCGATTTTCTACATTAATGATTTAGTCATGAAAATAAAAAATTCTTACTCTTAAGATATAGCAAATGTATAATATTGATGTGTCTTTTTTTAATGCTTTAGAATTCTTGATTTATGGCAAGTACCTTGATAAAAGCTATAGAAAAGCATCAAAAGCTTGAAACCCCAGCAAATAAATACTCTGATACGTTGAGAAAGCATGATTAAGTTACGAAGCCATTTTCCAAAATATTTTTGGAAAGATACAGAGAAATACCAGCGAAACCTAAAACAAAATGAAATGACATTAAAACATAACTACCAACTCAATAACTGAAAACTTGTGAATTTGTTACTCTTGAAGATTACAGATGATACATTACTTCACAGATTTCAATACAAAATTATCCATCAGATAATGTACAATAATAATAGATTGTTTATGATGAACAGCAACACGTCTTTGTTCTTTCTGTAATGAATATCCAAAAACATATATATCCTGTTATGCATATATATGTGTATTTATAGGTATGCATGTGTATGTATGTGGGTATACATATATATGTGTGTTTTTTTGTGTATATGCATATGTATATTACAGTTTTGAGCTATAATGTCATATATTATTTTATACTTTTGTATTGATTGCTGGTCAATAAAAAGCACATGTAAAAATAAAAAAATGTAAAAAAGTTAGCAAAAAAAAATACATTTAGGACTAAGGCATGATTTTTCGAAAAGCTTGCAGAGTCGCGAATAGCGAAACATTTTATGTTGATGGAACTGAAAATTTAAAAAACTGTTAGTAAATGTTTTCATTTACGAATTGTTTTTCATGACGAGTGGATAAAAACAAATTTAATTTTTTTAGCGGGACAAGCAACGAAACCTTTGTTTACATTGAATACTTTTTTTTTGATATAGTCTCTAATACACCGCCAAGCTTTTTACGCAATTTAGTTCATATTCTTATTGCTCAAGTTCTATCGAATGGTGCAGGAATGTGGGGAATTGCGCATGTTAATTTTGCCTGCCGCTCTTTTGGTGGATGGGATTTAACTGGTTTTTCGCTTATAGAGTTCGATATATTATCTATCGCACTGTTCCAATGGCAACATCAAACGGATTGCCTCCACTCAGTTGCGTCTTATAGCCTGCAGAAGGACGCATCGGGCCTATTCTACATCCCCGAGCCCGCAGAGGGTGGGGTAGGGGCAGTTATGCAAAGATTTAAGGATTAAGTATAGCTACGCATTATTGAAAAAAACAAATATGTTTAAATTTATTGAACTTATAAATTTAGAAAATTTCAAAACTATGTGCCACTTAATTGTTTATATCTTAAAGTTTTGAACTGTGAAATAATAGTCTATGCGTAAACAACTGATGTTTGATGAAGATGACGATGTTTTATCCTTTTCTGTTATTTTTGTTGTGATTGTTCTCTTCGTAGTTACTGACATTGTTGATGATTTTCTTTTGTTTTAATCATCTAAATTATTAACTAATGTGATTCGCTGATGTGATCTGCATTTTATGTTAGTGCTGTATAGTGAATTTATAAATGAATCTAAATCGCTATGAACAAAATATGTTATATCAAACAAAAGTATACGCATAAAAAAGAATATAGACCGCTGATTTATTTATAACAATATTTTTTAAAAGATTACTAATATAACGGTATGCGAGTAATAACTTCTTGTTAGTTTGTGACATATCTAAATATTTGCTTCACAGATGAATATATCGAAAATCCTCTAAAATGTTATAAATAGATTTTGCAAATCTAATTTGCGGCTTACGTTTTATTTAGTTGTATATTTAGTTGAAATATAAGATATTAAGGAAACTGACATTTTCTTTCACCACATCGCCGGCTTGCCAATACGGCCCGCATGACAACTAACCTCCCTTTCCTCGCCTCACCAGTCCAATTAAACTGTCATATCACGGTTCTCATAGAAAAAGCATAATATCGCTATACCCAAAACGCCAAGACCCACAAGATTTTTGCCTGAAATGAATCGCAGAGGTTGAGCGAACCCTACGAGCAGAGGCCGAACGGCGCCGCAGCCTTTTCAAAAAGTACCGGAGCGCCGTAAACGCGGTGGATCACGTTGATACGAAACTGACAACCGTTTCTCTGCAAACCAGTGTAGCGATATCGGAAGTATGTCAACCATCACAGCCCATTGAAATTGCCCTTGATATTGCAGCTCTGGCCTGCTGGCTGGTGTCCATACCTACAAATTGTGTCACCCGGCAACTCTCCTTTAAGGACCCCCCCCCCCCAAAAAAAAAAAAAAAAAGAAACCTACACACATGACGTGATTCGCGTCGTTGCGGAAATCAAGTTGAATATTATCGCAAATCATATTTTAAAGGCCTTGCACGACAACGCCATCTCAGGGGGTGATTTTAAACTCGAGTATGTTGGTTTCAAATTTTAACCCACGGAAGGCTTAAAATGATTTGGCTGAAAGCCTAAAATATAACATGTTTAAATCCTATGTGCCTAGTCAGTCGAGCCGTTGTAGTAAACATGTTTGCCTTTATCCATCGATAGCTTTGGAATGCTGTGGACTGAGTCAAAATTAACACCTGGGTCGCATATAATCAATATGAGCATGGTAGGATGTGTGGAAGGACTGAATGGGGGTCATCGTGGGGGCAACAGTCGTCTTTAGTAAATGTAAAACAGGTTTTGGGGGCTCAAGGGCTTGCCACACTGACACACCTAGGATGATCTAACCCCCCCCCCCCCGGAGAGGCACAATTTTTGGATGAGTCTCGGGGGAGTCTGTTACAGAAAACAGCAATCCAGGCTCCCCGGGGGTTTTGGAACCTCCTAGGGGTATGTGTGGAAAGCCCTTGAGCCCAAAAACCTGTTTCATATCTACTAGAATTGCTGATTAGCCGGTGTATTAACATGTATATTTTTCCGCAATACAGTAACTATTTCTTTGGGAAAAATAAAATTGAACCGTCAGCGCATCATTCTATTCGTACTTTACTTTGCTCGGTATTCCTTCCCGTTCCTCCCTTTTGATATTCTGTCCGCTGGATAGTCGAATGCAATTTTTGGCGTTTTGTTTACATAACTCTAAGGAACAACTGTCCTTATATTTAGACATACATTCTTAGCACCATATAACATTTTTTTCTCAAGTAATTTATTCTGTCATTAAGTTGCGATACTTTTTACAACCAATTTCGTACGTTTTCCAGTATTCTATAAACCCTACATGATAATCAAATTTAGTTCAGCTCAGTTACACTCTTATTGCAGAGTATTTAACGGAGTAATTGGTTTTAGATGAGTCAATCGTTTCCTTAAAATATTTAATTTCAGACGCTATCTCTCTCCTCAGAACACCAGCACATCGACCCCGGTGTCTGATAGGTCTATGAAGAATTCTACTTAAGAAAGGCTCTGTTATAATTGATATATGTCTGAAATATGTAATTTTGCAAATTCATTGTAAGAATCTACTCTCATTCGTTGTTAAAAGTTCAACGTTCCATATTTCATATGATGAACCAAGTATAGGAAGTAATTTACTTTTCATTTAGATGTGTCACTCATCACGTGTTGTATATTTGTACATTTTAATATATATTTGTATTTTTCTTTATCATTTATTTTATAGTCATGGATGAGAAACTGTATAGTTAATACATTATCTGTTCTGTTCTGGGTGACTAAGCCGCAAAGTTGTGAATCATTTTTGCTTTTCAATGAAAGTGCTTGTGTAAATAAATACATAATTTAAAGTTCGTGTGAAATCATGTGTTACGCTTTCTAAATATGACATTTTTCACCCTTAATGTCTTCCATGTATCTACATTCAACCCAGCTGAAAACAGTAACATCTGTAAGACATCCATCATGACAAGATAGCTACATTTTTCAAACCCAACATATTGCTGTGACGCGAGTGTGCGTACTTAATGTTTATGCATTGGATATGAGCAATGGGTTTCGTTGTCACGTTCAGAGCTACCCGAGGGTGTTTTATTTCTTGGTTGTAGTTATTTAAAAATACTGAGTTCGGATCATCCAATGCTGCACGAGCAAAGTTCCTGCAGTGAGAAAACCCATTACCTCGACTTCTCTGACTGTGGATTTTCACTACAACCAGGGTACTTACAAAGTAAATTCTCGTTGTCTTATCACAGCACAAGGAGTTTTGTCAGGAACCTGTCCACTTTACGGGAGCAATCTTCAGCTGTAGAGCTGTTTTGTGACAGGGAGTCCTAGAACTCATTGAGGTTTCGTGTAACCCAGATGCTGGGGTCAATGGTGACGTTGGGTCAGAGGACCGTATTGGTTTACTCGCAGCGAGGCATCAAACATTTGGGACCAGCGGGACTGTATGTAATAAGGATGCTCTTGATGGACTGGGAGGGGCGGGTCATGTGTGGTGGTTCGTTGGCCATTGGACGAGAGCGGTTGAATCGGAAATACATCGTGATCGTCAACTGGACGCTACTAGATACATATGTTTCATTTTTTGAAGCAATATTATTCAATATCAGTATATGTTTGTGTTGGACTTTTATGCGCACGACTATGGTCTCAGATTCATTCATCGTTCACTTACATTATAAATAAACATCTTATTCACGAAATTGCTTTCAGTGTCTTTGCTAGATCCAATACCAACCCGGCTTCATCCTGTACAATTACATTCCATACATAACCACACTACATTTAACAGCCACCTTTATATTACTGCCATTGTGGTCAGTCTAAATTGTGGCTTTCTTGTAGAAGTTTCGATATAACTGTTTCTTCTTCATATTGTCCAGTTCGATCATTCTAATACGTAGAAGCTTGTGAGAAAAACACGTTGGGTGTCTGTTCTGTTAAGTAAGGTATACGTCATTATAAGGAAAGGTGGGGTGATTCATTATCAAAATAAATGGAATATCAACCTATATCATCAACATTGAAAAGACAATTCTTAAAAAAAATCCCCGTAACGTTGAATGTTCAACACCCCTTACTGAGCACATTTTTGGGTGAAAATATTTATTTTAATAAGATACTCTCCAAGTAATAAGATAGCGTATGCAATTTAATTATTTCCTAATGAGTTATATACAGTTTTTCTGTTGATATGATTGTGAATATCCCTGGTCACACTTTAACAAATTTGCATTTTGACTTTCTGCTCGCTTCTTTCATCCAAGAAGATGTGTTTTTCTTTTCTTTATGGACAATAGCTGTAACTCTTCTACTGATTTTTGTACACAGATAACACTTGCTTTGCAACATAGAATTTACGACATATAACAGGAGTTGTACTGCAAGCAAAAGTAAGTATTACCTAATATGATTGTAGCTAACTTTTTTTAAATTCACTTTTGTTTTGTTTTTGCTCTTTTTTATTTTTATTATAAAAAAACTGTCCTTGTCGTCATTCAGATGGTATCAGTCCAGACTTAAAATACATCTTAATATATATATATATATATATATATATATATATATATATATATATATATATATATATATATATATATAATACTGCGTCAACAAATCTACGATTGGTTAATTCAGATTCATGTTTTCCTTCAGTATTGGGACTTAATTCGATCATCCAGAAAAAAAAGAGAAACCCGAAAGAATATTTGACACGGACTAGTTCTTGAAGGCATATTTATGTCACTATCTAACATCCAAGTTCGCTATGTTGATATTTAGGTGTGAAGTAACCCTGGAAGATATGGTTGTGAGAGTATAGGGATTGCTAGAGAGAGGTTGTTTTTTTTACGCTCCATTCCAGTGTTTTTGGACGACATCAAGCGGAAAGGCTCCGCCCACCCATTGCAATAATGTTTTCATAGAATAATGTGAATGTTAAATTGAATTTTTGGATCCATCTTAGAAGATAGATAACAAGGATACCAATTCAACACTTTGATTTTTTTCTTTCACCTTCCCTTTTTGTTAGACACGATACATTCCCAAAGGCAAATGAACGTACACTAATAAAGGTAATATACCATACATGACTGAATTTGTTAAGGTTAATAACGAAGCTAATCTGTTGGACATTGTGTATGATTTGGTTTATTTCAAGCTATTTAAATGCGCACGAAGTTGAAAGTGGATTATAATGTGTATAAGATAACAACAATGCCATTCGTTTCCCTGACACTGATGAATACAAACAAGAATTGAAAATTAGCATAGCCAATAAAACTTACAAAGATATAACTGGTACGACAATAAATGAGAAAGAGTTAGAAAAGATAGATGAGAGACAAGTAAAGATAACTTAATAATAATTTCCTGTGGATGTTAAGTCAGTGAAAATATCTAAATCGCTATCAAATCTAATCATCATGGCTGTGCTGAGTTACTTTCATCCAGTTGAGAAAATAGACTCTTTATAAACAGAATTAAAGAAAATATTATATGACGTCTATGTTAAACCTATCATTAAAATTTGTAATTGCTAGTTTGATCACCTTCAAGAATGTCAACTTCAAAACAAAAGAAGAAATTTCTCCTGAATAAATGCAGAAAAGAACCAATAAGGAGACACATTAAAAAAGAATGAATGAAAGATGATTGAAAGACATATATCAAAGGAAAGAATTACCAGAAAGGTAACCAAGAGAAAAAATATGGAGAAAATACAAAACACAAAAAGAACGAAAGAAACAAACTCTGTGGCAATTAAAGGCGAAATAAATGTTCACTTGATGTTATGCAGCTGATGCATCTCTATACCCAGCGCAAGAAAGGTGATGGTCAACATCATGCTGATATGTGCCATTTGCCAACTATTTCTGATGTTTAAAACAATACATGGTATTCATTAAGTTCTATACTTTGGGTCCGATCTAAATCTCTTTATGTGGAAGGAACTTTGAAGTATAGTCGGGTTATTTAAAATGCACAGTGTAAAGTACTGAAGTTATCAATCAAAGGCAAACAATGCATCTGTTTTGCCTGCGAGATGAATTGTGACTCTTGACCATATTCTAACTCGATAAATTGTTATGTAAGCTGGTACTAAGCGTGCAGATAAATATCTATGAACTAAATTTGGTATTTCTGTCATATTAATGTCAGCATCTTTGAATCGGCATGTTACATCACTAGATGGTAACATGATTGCCAATGTTTGTAGAAATGGTTCTTTCCTGTTCCCAGAAAAATAATGACCTTTTATGGTTCTTGAAAAGCTAACTGGTTCATATAATGTATATTTCTGAGTTTCGTAATATTGCCCAGGAACCAAATCAGATTGGGCAAACCAGAGAGAGATAGTTTTTGATGGCACGATGCATAGTTTGGAAACTTTTAGGAAGATACACAGCTTGTTGAAACGCCATTTTATACACTTAATTCTGTATGCTTGATGTGGAGCCGAAGCTGTGTCTAGGTTTGATGCTTTATCTGGATATGGGTTAGGATCAAGGTTCCTTAAGTTGATGTTATGGTTTATAATTGCCGCAACTTTTACTGTGCCTGAATCAAGTCTGACATCATCTAGTGTAAAAGCTGATGAATATATGCTTGTGATCCGTCAAGGATGAGATATCTATCTGCTCCACAGTGTGATATACACTTGAAACGGCTGTAGTTCTATCTAATAAATTATCTAGAGCTTTCACTAGATAAGGTGCAATACTATCGACTGAACTGAGTTTTCTTTTTTTCCATTACGATGTTCTGCCTTCTCCGTCTTCTTCGTATTCGTCACGAGTTAAATCGTTATGTATAGCTGCTACTACACATTTAGCAGCAAACAATGCTTTGTCAATTGAAAATTTAGATACGTTTCTAAGTATCGTAAAATAGAGAAACTTGTCTATGTTGATTTTGCGCTGCTTGTATGTTCTCAGTTCAAGTGGAGAAACTTGTAGAGTAGTCTAATCTTCCATCCGCTTTTGTTCCGGATCCCAGTCTTGAGACTAGAAGTTCAGCCTCGTCAAATGCAGTAGTATCGTCGCTTGCCTTTATATACACTGGGGCGTTCATATGGATTTCCTTAATAGTTTCTGTTCCACCACTCTTTCCTAGTACTACACAACTGGAATCAATTTTGACATGTAGGTGTGGAATTCCCTCCGGGTCGCAGGAATATCGAAGAAATAACTTCTTGGCAAGTGTATCATATCTCCGGTACCGGCGATTACTACATCGAGACGGGGCATAATGCATGTTCTGGCATTGTTTAGGTTATACATGTGTTTAGCATGACGTACTTTAGCCCTAGGGTTAGCTTTGGTCATTTGCCCAGAAAGATACAATTATACACAGAAGACAAATGTTAGTATACCGATATTGAATAAAAAAAGGAATTAAATACATAGGGGATATATATTCTTTAACGGGGCAAAATTGCTTTAAAAAAAAATCGTGTACTAGTTTTTTTACTATTTCAAAAGACTGGATAACCTCTCATAAAAACGAGCCCAAACTTAATGCAAGTTAACAGGAAGATTTAACAGATAAGCTCATGAAAGGTAACAAAGCATGTACACTTTTTTATATATATAACATAGAGGAAAATGAATTGGCAATATTATCACATGAAGTATGGGCAAACATATTATAAAACAGTCATTTTGACTGGAAGTTGATATACGAGATACCATTTAAACCTAACCCGGATACAAAACTAGGCACTCTTTAATGCAAGTTTCTCATGCGTATTGTAGCAACCAACACATTTGTATATAAACCTAAAATACATCGCACATCTATGTGCGATGTCTGTAGAATGAACGAAAAGAATATGCTGCCCTTATTTTGGGAAAGCATGTATATACAAGACTTATTTGGAAAATTCCAGGACGTTTCAAAGAAAATTATATAGATTTAAATGTCAGTTTATTTAACGTTTTCGTTGGTGTGAAAATAAATGACAAGGAACTGATTTTTTCATATTAATTTTAGCAAAACATTTTATTTATGCGTGCAAAGTTGCTAAAAAAAGTTCCCTCAATTGAAGTTTTTTTGCTCGATTCTATACACCGATACCAATTGAAATAATCATTGGTTTTCATCAAAATAAATTAGATACCATAGTATATAAATGGAAGCCTTTCACAAATATTTCCGGTCGTTAGAAGAATATGACTGATCTTTCTATTTTTTCCAACATGTACGAAAACTTTATAATATAACTATATGGTACGGCTTTCTGTCTCCCTCCCTCTCTCCTCAATCTCTCTCTCTCTCTCTCTCTCTCTCATTCTCAATACAATAAACATAAGTAGAATCCGAGTACAGTGCAATACACATTTAAAGTCCACTTCTGAACTTACATAATACTGTTTATGTATGTACTTTTTCTTATGCAAAAAAAAAAGAATTACAAATTAGAGCTCCTGGGTGTTTACAGGGCTCCATTTGTAACCTAGGTCAAGGTGACATCGTGTAAGTTAAGCCATTTGTTAATTTGTCTGAATACACGGCTTCATGTATATATGTACATCACAAAATCTGCTTTCATTCTTGGGGCACCATTGCTGAGGAAAAAGAGATGGTGACTGTCTATCAACATATTCAGTATGGTGTGTGGTATTAAATAACTTCTTGAGTTCACTTCCTCTTGAATAAGAATGAAATGTTTGATAGTGATACAGTTAGAAAGTATAGAATATGCTCTGCAATTTAGTTCAATATGTTCCCAATCTTATGATAGGATTGATGATATAGAATAACACAATATCAAGGATCGATATAAAATTATTTGTATGTTGTGTCATTGATGTTCCTGCCTCCTCCCACTCCCCCCGCACCTAGTCATTGCTTTCTGTGTAACAACAGTCCCTTCACCTTGACTCTGTACGAATGTTCAAAATGTACGAGTATATTTTCTTACGTAGGCATCATTTATTTTATATTGTTTAACGTGTAGTTTTACAACATTAGCATCAGTATTATTTGCCGAATGATGACTGGCTATCGTTGTTCCATTCCCTTGTGCTTTACTTGGATCTACTTCTTCTGTTAATACTGCAGGTGAATTAAAATCTTCTCCTGTTCTCTTCCCTGATGGTGTCTTCGCTATTAATAAAAAGGTTTCAAATATATATATATATATATATATATATATATATATATATATATATATATATATATATATAATCACGTAATTTACATATTGCGTCGCCTGAAAGTCAGTATAGAAAACTTTCTCGTGAGGGAGGAAAGAAAACACGCGGAACGAGTATCGCTGCTGACAGATAGTATAGGCAGTCACCTGAAAAAAAATGAGAGTGGTCCTTGAAAAAGCTAACACCGCTCATAGCGGTAAAATTTTACAACTAACTGGTATGATAGTCGCTGGTGTTATGTATATTTAATCTATATTGTGTGTTTAAATTTTGTCCATGATGTAAGTAGTACTTTAGATTCTGGTCACTAGTAAACAGAATGTTGACTAGCATTTGATTTCAATGCCAGTCGTGTTAACAGTTACTCTGGTTTTCTTCCCATTTTATTGTTTCACATCCTGTTGATATAAGTCAATTGAAAGTGTGTATAAATAGGGATTTGGTAAACAAATAATTCATTCCTGTTTTAGATCAGTCTGTGGGAATAAATTTTTGATCAGATTGTACATTGTGATGTTGAAATCAGATATAATTTGAGAAGAATTATTTATTTATTATATATTCATTAAAATTACTAAAGTTCTCATTGAAGTTTGAATTTATACATTACTTCAGACTTTTGTAAACTCATTCAAACACAATCTGGACTGTATCATTGTGTTATATCAGGATATTCTAGACTATTGGAATTCATTCGGACCACTATAATTTTTTGGATTTGTGATTAGGAAATTTAGGATTATTTGAAATTTGATTCACAATAGTGTAAGTACGTTTTGAATTTCACCTTGTATTGTAGGAAAATAAATTGCTTGTTGGTATTACTTACATTCTTGGTTTCACTTTATTTCTGTTACATATTTTTAAGACCTAGAGTCGTATCACTGGCGACAATGGCACTAATGGCACGTCTAGCGCTCTACGCCAAAACGCCAATATCGCCAGGGCCTATCCTTCCGGTGAGTTTTTAAATTATACCGACATGATTGCTTGATAGAATTAAATTGATATTTTGATAATTACTTTTAATTGATTGGACAGTTTCATGCATCTCAAATTTTAAATTCTTTTTTGTGTTACTGGCTTTTCTATACCCTTGCAAACTTTTTTCTTCTTTGTATGTTTCAAACGAGTGGGGTTGTATTCTTAACCCACAAAATTCATTGATAGCAATACCACACATCTAGTTTTTAAAATGCCTGGATTATTCTTGTTAGCCAACAGCACACCATATATATTATATATCGGATAATCACTGGTATATTACTAATCTATGTTCGGTTTCATGTGCTATTAGAAATTGTATGTTTGAATAGTTGCGCATAATCAACCAGTAACTTTTCAATTTAGTTATATTTTCTCCATATATACTCTTGAACTTAGTGTAATTGAATTCATGCCCTATAGCTTTACTCAACTCAAGAACTGTAAATCCGCTATATATATATACTGGCTTTGATAATCTGACCTTCTTATTCTCATTCTGACCAAAACTAAATTTTCATCCATGATAGTGCTTCCTGCAAATGAATTTTTTTCTGATATTGAGAGAACTAGTTCTGTTCTGCACTAAGTCTTAGTATATTATGCATGCAGAGATTTGCCATCTTTATCCCAAATACTGAATAATTCAGGAATTTGAAATCTTTCCAAAATCATTTGTAACCTTTGTCTTTGATTGACCATTACATTCAATAATATACGTCTTTAGTCATTCTTCTTGCTTAAATAGAATAGCTCTCTATATCTTAGCTAACCCTAATCATATTAGGACATATAGTTTAAGAGTACGTTAATCATGCACATAACATTCTTATTGTGTACTGTACAAAAAAAAAATGGCCCTGATGGTTTCTTACCATTTCTGTCCTCTCTGAGTTTCTTCTGCAAAGATGATAATTCACTTTTCGTGTAGTATTACGTTCAGGGGCTGGTGGGTAGTTTTAAAATGGTCGTGTGTGTAAATGTATGGGATCTTCCAAATCAACTCCCAATATTTAATCTATAGTACTTTCATCATTATACGACATAACATTGTCCTCTTTGACCTTAATTTGTTTTGTAGTAGCCCATTAATGTTTCTAACAGGCATATATTTTATCATGAAATGATATTAAAGGTTGTTACAGTCCAAATATATGACGAACGACCTTGACCTTAATACGGTGCGTCATATTTTTATTTACCTTCACTATCTAAGTAGTATGGATGGCATGCCTTCTTAATATTTCTAGTCTTCTTCTGAAATAGCACTGTCTTTAAGCGACGAATATAATTCATCTATTGTTAATGGGGTAACTTCAACAAATCTTTCTATTTTGTCAAAATGCTCGTATGGATAGATATCCTTTCTGAATTACTTTGGTTCCATGTTAAAGTGTTTCATGCTTTTTTCTCAATTTGTCATACCTTAAAACTTGTGGCAAATGTTCCATTGATTGCCCCATAAATCTATCACTATCTAAGCATCTAATTGTCCATTGGATTTGAGATTCTTTAATAGGTTTGGCATATTTTTTTAATATGAAATGTTTTGAATATGAGATATACTTTCTGACGTTGCTAGGAATGATTGACACTTATTAGGTAGGGTCCGTTTTCACCAGAATTGTGATAAATAGGTTAGCACCATAGCCTGTTAAGTTATTATAAACAAGGATATATATTTTGGATATCTGCAATTTATGTTGCACTCATGATGAGCCGGACCTCCGTATAGACCTGCTAGGTGACAGTGGTCTCTAACCTATATGTTGTCTATTTGTTTTTTCATGTGATACGTCTTTATGTCATAAAAGTACTTTCTATCAAGTCGTCAAATATCATCTTACCAGCATTCCTCCTTCTCAATACTTCACATGCCAACTTTGAAATTTTTTGGAGATATTTATATGACTATTCAATGCAGTAGTTACCTTTGCAGATTATTGGAGCGTATTCTTTGTACATTGCTTTGAGATAGGTACATAATCCCGATAGTATGCGTTTAGCTGTCACAAGTTTCCATGAGGCATTTGTTGCTTGTTTGAAATGCTATATGGGTTTTACGATACTTTTGAAGTCACAGTAAATCACATAGAGAACGTATGAGCTGGTTTTGATAATGTATTAACTTTAATTATAAACCTTCTTTGAGAATTATATCAGTATAATTTTCATCAATTCTATCACAGATCAAATGATGTTTATACAATTTTAATCGTGTTGTAAAATAATTCAGGCACGACTAGCAGCAACATTTCTTGCATTTCTACCTGTTCATCTGCCTTTATACCCACCGGATTAAATTCTAGACTCCGCAATAATGATGCATATCTCTATCTAAAACGATTAACAATGGCGACATGCCATTTTTTTCTTTCTTTGTTTCATTTGCTGACCCTATGTGAAATGATTTCATTGCTTTTTTATTAAGCATACAAATTTACAAAGATTTTAAATTCTTTTTCACAGTGACATATATTCGCGGTTCTAATTGGACACTTATTCAAACTAAATTAGATAAACTAATTGTATTTCTTGAAAACAATGCCTCCAGGGATTATATAGACAGCACAGGTCAGGCCAGACTCTGCTGTAAGTAACCGCATACGGTACTACATACGACTGTTGAGTCAGAGTGGTGGACATCTACACCCGGCTTCCCTTGAAAAGACCTCTCTGATGGATTAGGCGGTCGATCAGATACGCTTATCCTCTGGCTGCAAAGGCAGATGGCGAGAGCTATGTGGACAGTGCAGGGCATTATAACAGATTCAGTAGGACCTGATGGCTATCCACTGCATCCAGTCTCGTCTCCTAACGTGTCGACAATGTCGTGCTACTTGATACAGACAAGTCTGGACTAGAGAGTAAGAGTGACTCTGCACAACTTACCCACACTTAAATCCAACTTACGCGCAAGTCATGACATCATCCCACTCCTCCACCAGATACGTTCAAGTCAGTTTTGTCAGGAAGTTGTCAACTTTACGGAAACACACGGAGTCAACGAAGTCTGGGGTTTTGTATAACCCGGATGCAGCGGTGGATGGTGACGTTGGATCGAAGGACGGGTCTGGTCTACTTAGTGTGAGGGGTCAAAGGTTCTGCGGTATAAGAAGGTTCTCGAGGAATCATTCGGCAGGCTAGAAGCAACGAACCACGCATGATTATTCCTTCGCCATTAGACTGGAGTTGTGGAATCAGAAAACTCTCGTAATCGTTAACTGGATGCCACGAGATAAATAACATCATGCGTTCCACTTTTGAGTCAATCTAATTCAATATCACTATATGTGTGAAAATCAAATCCAATGTCATTCTATAGGTGAAAATCAATTATACAACCATCATGCTTGTTCATGATCCACATGTCAATCATACTTGTGTAAAATGCCATATATTAATCATATTTGATAATAGTTCAATACGTTGATCATATCCGTTGATATACGGGATCATTTTGTGTTTATTTTATTAACTTCCATGCTTTGATCGGTTCTAATTTGGGAACGATATTATCTTCTTATATCCATTGTTGAGCTTTGTGCGTATCATTTTGTTATATCCACTGTTGAATTGTATGCGTCTGAGAAAGGTGTAAGACTCATTCATTATTCATATGCATTATAAAGAAACATCTCATTTGAGTCATTGTGTTTAGTGTTGCGCTTGATACAACCACACCCGGCTTAAAACCTCTTACAATCATAAACCTGAACAAAACAACGATATAAGAGAGTAGTAGTCTTATTATGATATCCATCGTTTTTTGTCATCTCTGTAAATGACTAAGATTCATTGTACATACTGACTGAGGACCAATTTAAACCCATGCCGTATTGTTTAGATCCAAAAATACCATAAAAGATTGGACGAATGACAATCATAGTACCAGCAAGCTCCTAGTAATAAAGAAGGACAGTTAGTAGAAGAAGTGTCGTGGTCTCTATTTTTATGTCGATACCCTGAGTGTCCAGACAGACTTTCACCACCTGATCCAGACTAACCATTCACGATCCTTCGGACTGTCAAACAGAACACACGTTGCAATTCCCTTTTTCTCCTATAAAATACAAACACTGTAATGTGTGGATTCGTTCCTATAACAATATATTGAAAATTACTGGGTCTTCAGGAAAATGTAAGTAAATATTATCGAAAATAAAAACAATTTTGAAAAATATGACCATGTTTGTAAAGTTTATCATGATATTTGGGGGATTTCGAGCTAAAACTTTTCAATGTTCTCTCTGCATACATTCCTGCATTTCAAAACATAAACAAGAAATAAATAGTGATGAATATATGAATTTTTGTGACATTTTCACTACAGTTTCTGATTACCGTTTCGAACCTTTTGTTGCAGATGAAACTTGATGGAATTTAACTAAATCCACTTTCAGTCAGTCAGAATATATATATATATATGTATATATATATATATATATATATATAGAGAGAGAGAGAGAGAGAGAGAGAGAAAGAGAGAGGTGAGGTTTTATTAAAGCAAGCTCGCAAGGTTACCCATAAAGATGGCACTTATAGTCATATTAACAATGATTGTATTGTGCAATATGAAGCTTGTTTAGGAGGTGATATATATATATATATATATATATATATATATATATATAAATATATATATATATATATGTGTGTTAGGAGGTGATATATATATATATATATATATATATATATATACATATATACATATATATATATATATTTGTGTGTATTAGGGGGTGATATATATATTTGTGTGTGTGTGAGGTATAACAATATCAGCCATTTAGTGTGGGAACAATTCATTACAGAGGACTCGAGACCTTTCGTAATGATAATGCCATGAATGTATAACTCTATTTTTCATGGAATTCAATCCTATGTCAAGTTTCGATTGTTGTAATTGTTATATACACCGCACCAACCTGCCTAATATAAAAAGTTATAAACAAAAAGAGTACACCAGTCAGGTCAACAGGTTCATATTTATGGATAACTAAACAAATTAAACAAATTAAAACATAAGAATATCATTCATTTGACCTGACAAATCAATTTAAGCTCGTAGCAAAAGAAGTGCATGCACCCAAACCCCAAGTGTTATCTTTTATTTTCAAAATTATCATCATAGTGCAAATACAAGCACTTTCCTTATAAGATAAGTTTAGAAACCATTGTGAACTAAACAGTTCCATGCAATTCAAACTAGTTCTAATCCAGGCCGTTTTTAAAATGCTATCCTTGACTTTAAGTCAACGTGTCTACTGTTATTGATAGCTAGCTCTGCTTTCTAGCCTACTATTTGCTTTTTTTATTTCACTATCTAGGTACTGTGAAGTAACTATGTGAGGTGTGCATGCCTCACATTAATTTCAAGAACAACACAAGTCCGAAACACCTAATTCAGAAATATATCCGTACCTTAACTTTTTAAAGAAAATTGGCTGAAAAAATCACATGATAGCCTTAAGTCAAGAGATCTGCCAAGGCCAGTTTTCAAAACTATCCCTTGTTACCCCTACTGCAAAAATATCAAAGTGAAGAAACTCTCTTGCAAGGAAAAGCGTGGTTCTGATGAAACTATCGGGTTAAAAATAAGCGCTCTGCTTATACATCTCTTCAATCTCTCTCATTAACGCAAATATGCGTGACGTCAGAGAAGCGAGACTCGCTTGCACCCCTATGTACATGTATGCAGCTCGTGATCATGCGTAACATGTGTTAAATACACAAAAGTATCAAATTTTACTTACCTCCGTATCTGAATTGCAAGAAAAAAGGGCAATATAAGATGTACTGATAACTCGATTATTGTCCATGCTGAAGAAAAGTATTCGCTAATTTGTCTACTGCTTAATTATGACATGAGACCATTCTTCCTCAATAAGTCACTAAAAGTAATTATGCATGATGTACGGGTTTCAGTCAGAAACACCTTAATAGACTAGGATTACATATTTATTCGATGTACCTTAGGAAGCTTGCATTGTCCGAATAGGAAATAAATTTTCCTTTTTAACTGAATCTTTACTTTTTGCATTACTATAAAATTATTCGTTTGATAAATTTGAATATATCGTCATTGATCACATTAATGCGACATTGATAGGACCATGCTATTGATATACATGATCCGTGCAATGTACATCATGGAGCTATGATTTTATAGGATGAAACGTTTCATTCCGTTATATGTAACAACTAATCACTTTCAAGATGACAGTTTGGATACACAGAAATTATACTGACTCAAGTCCTGGTCTTGCAGATAGTGACAACATTAGGTCGTGATGTATAGCTATTTGTTTGTTTAAAAGTTTGCAAGTTACAGTTCCCAACTAAAATAGTAATGTCCACCTTTGACCTTGAAATGAGAACTATGAAAGTGGTGAATTTGACACCCTTGTCTGACATGTATGTAAATGTTTACCCATTTTCTTAATACTAATTGCATCAGTTTCAGAGTTACAACCATCACACTAAAAGTAACTGTAACCTTGATCTGTGGCCTTGACCTTCTTACAATGATGACAACACACCATCTAGTTCTGATGAGTTGCTTTTTATCTGCAACATAAAATACCAAATGCATGGAACTTCACTCACTTTTACAAGTTAAATAGGTTAATTTGCAGCGGAAGCCTTGCATGTTTGATTGAAATGTAATAGCTTATATAAAAAAATCAATCAGTTAGCACAAAAGTTGATCGAAATCATGAAAATGCTGTTATAACTGTTTAACATTGCTTTTAGAACACTTGATATTTTACTTAAGAGTATTAAAGCATTTCAATGTTTGGATAAAACAGACACTTAGGCAACTATTTTGCATCATTCACCCCATTTCTAAATAAACTGCACTAAATACAAAGTTGTTGGTAACCGGTAGTTAAATTTGAAATACTTCTGCACTAAACACTGGAAATGATGAAATATTCCTCGTGTATGTCATTCTTATGTAAATCTAATTTTGGTTTAATGACTTCAAATGATTCAGTTTTAATATTACATTTCTATGCGTCGGATTGCTACAGAGTCATTACAAATGGATAACTTTGTAAGCACACATCATAAAAAAACAAGAAACGCTATTGTAATTGTTTATTTTATGTCGCTGAGACAATATCTGAATAAAGGATGCCAATGATTAGAGAAAACACACGTTTTCTCCCTTTTCTTTGCTAACTGGCTTAAATTTGTATTCGTCCAGTGAGGCACCATCTTGAAAAAGTCAATTGCCTTCCATCACCTATCAGTCGTAAACATGAATGAGCTAGTTGCATTTTCAAGGTATGTTTGCATTATTTGCAGAGTAAATCCATTATGTAAAGTGAAATTGAAAGCCACATGTCTCACTTATGCCCGACTTAATTTTGACACATATTTGAAACAACATTTTGAGTGATGAATCGGCTCCTCAGAGTATTTACGGGTTTTTGAAAGTGTATTGTACATGTACTGAGAATGCTGGAAAGTATTAGGTAATTGGTATGCTGACATGCTTGGTTTGATGCATATTTGCGCAGAAAAAAAATGAGTATTAAAGATTTAAACACAGTCAATTGCAGGACACAATATAGGAAGACTCGTGCTTATTTCTAAAACATCACGCTGAAATCAACTAAATTCACATAATTATTGCATCGTTTTAGCTCGCTCTACTCTACTTCATTAAAACTTTCAAATATGTTTAAATTAAGGAGTAGGGCAGTGGGATCCCCCTAATCTTTAAGTTCTACAATAGGCATTTACATGTATGTATGAACATTTAAAATGTATTTATGATTTGTCTTTGAAAAATTAAAGGTAGAGAATTAAGAAAACTGCACATAAGAGTGTTGCATTTTGTACTGATCTCAAAACTTTCTAAGTGTTTCAGCAATCGCAATTAGATATATAATATATTCAATTACAGATCAACTGTGATCAAGTTTTCATTGACTGGGCTCTAAGTAAAACACATTAAGGTTAGAATATGGGCTGTGTCTGTTTCTATCGATTCAAATAATCAATACAATTTGAGCATTGCTAGCTGAAATCCTATTGCAATATAAATGGTGGTATTACTGAATGTATCAACACATATTGCTACCAAACTGATCAAATTAAAGACCCATGTGATATAAACAAGATTTGTGCATCCCCTGCTTCGCCGCGATACGATATGTATCACGATACTTGGGTCGCAATGCAGTACATACCACAATGTATATCATACTGGTAGCAGTGACGCAGGAACTACCTGTTCCAATAAAATCATATATTATTACATCTCTCCTCAAGGTTTATAATAATATCTTTTTTTTCCAAATTATTTTCTTGAGCATGAATGATTTTCACATCACTAGAAAAAAGCTAAAGTTTACGAGAAATGGTTTTATTCCAGATTGCATAACATTGCACATCAGGATGATTTACTAATCTTGATGACAAAAATTAAATGATTTACCTCTGAAAAGCATGTTCGTTAAATAAACCTTTGACGAGTAACATTTCTTTTTTTAAAAGCAAACTGAAAGCGCAAAACTGTCTCAAATTTGTAACCGATGCAGTTTTTAATTGGACCTTTCACACACTACGTAATATGGTCGTGTGACTAGTCATTCAGATCCAACCCTGTGTGACAGGGATACATACGACATAATGTAGCCAAGAGTTATTATTGCTTAAATGTATCACAACCAATGAAATTCTAGATTCTTTAACAAGCTGAAACATTTCTATAATATTTTTATTTGACAACATGATGAAAGACACATGAAAAGTTGCCCCAGATTTTGAATTATTGACTTAAATCATCAATGCCTGTCAGAGTTCTTATAACGTTTGCCGTCCACTGCGGTAGGGCTGTGACATCATCTAGCCCAATCATGAGAGCCCCAATAGCCATTGTAGATCATTGAGAAGCATCACGTGCGCATGTCCAAGCAGTATGTCCAGTTGCATCATTGGTTGCTCATCTTATACATAAACTGTATGTAGCACTATGAAGCAATATCACCAGGGCTAAGGAAGACCTCTCATCCTCTCGTCCTGACTGGGTAAAAGTAAACTGTACCGAGTAAAATGTGATTACCTACTCGTCCCTGGGCAGAGTAAATGCAGATTCGCACCTTGAGAATACATGTGTGTGCATTTACAACCCTTAGCATGTGCTGTAGTTCAACATAGCTTACATCTAGTGCGCATCAAGTATCAATTACCTTTGCTGACATGTTGTCAGTCTTCAATATTGCCTTCACTTACCGATGTTACAAATTCTTCTCTCTTATCTTGTGTAATTCCCATCATTTTTCAAACTGCAATTGTAAAGCCTCTGCTGAAGAAACCAATGCTTGACCCTAACGATTTTTTAAAAAAAACCGCCCTGTGTCTAACCTCCCATTCATGTCAAATGTTTTAGAAATGTTGTTCTGTCCAAACTTGTGTCTCATCTGAATTTAAATAGTCGTTTTTGAAACTTGCATTTGCATATCGCACTCTCCACAGTATAGAATCTGCTCTTCTGAAAGTAGTGAACGCCCTTCTCTCTGCTTTGAATAGTGGAAAGATTACCGTCCTCGTCCTCCTTGACTTGTCTGCAGCATCTGACACTATAAACCATGATATATTAATTCACCGCTTCCAGCATGTATTTGACATTCGTGATGCAGCCTTGCTATGGTTCTAGGCATGCTTAATAGACAAGACGCACATTGTGTCCGTAAATGGAAAAGAGTTGATCTGTGTTTTGGTGCTCCACAGGGCTCAGTTCTTAGACCCGTTCTCTTCATTATATACACTCAGCCCCTCTCAAGTGTCATAGATAGTCATCCGGTATCTCAGCAATTATACGCTGATTACACACAAATATTCAAATCTAGACACCCAACTGAAGTTGATGCTACCATTCAAGGCGTAGAGAGGTGCATTTCTGATGTGCAGCCCGCGATGACATGTAACAAGTTGCCGATGAATGATGATAAAACTGAAGCCATTCTAATCACCACACAGAGACTTTCTCATTTCCATCCTTTACCTCAAACGATAAGTATCAGCAACACCAGCATCAAAATCACACAATCAGTATGAAGCCTATGTGTCACTCTCGACAGTACTCTCATTGCACCAACATGTCATGAGAGAGTACTGCATATCTGTAGCTGACATGCGCAGCTCCATTCGCAATTTTCTTTAAGTTGATGCCACTAAAACACTTGTGTGTTCCTTAATACTTTCAAGACTGACCTATTCTAATTCTCTTCTATCTGCTTTGTCTCAGTATCTACTACAGAAATTTCAAAAAGTTCAAAATATAGCTGCTCGGATCATGGTTAGAGTACCAGAAATCGAGCATTCCTTCCCTCTACTTTGTACCCTCCACTGGCTTCCGGTTCCCTCTAGAATTAAACACAAAATCGGTCCTCTATGCTATATTTCGTTGACTGCTTCCAGTCCAAAATAACTATCTGACATCACCCACGTGTACACCCTTGAAGATACTTGCGCTTCTCTTACGACACTTGTATTCTCATTATTCCTAGTACCAAAACGAAGTCCTACGGACAACGTTATATTGCTTGACAGTCCCAACTACGTGGAACGAATTGCCTCTTGAACGTAGACACAATGGTACTGTGATTTCATTCAAGATGGCTCTTAATACTCACCTATTTCGACTGCAAGAACAGACTGAAGACTTAAGCATGTTTCCTTACCTTATTTATTTTCAGCATGTTTTTGTTTGTAATTTCACGGTGTTTGTTTGTGCAATCTTATATATATATATATATATATATATATATATATATATATATATATCCTTTATGTGTTAACTAATATTGTAAAGCGCCTACAACTTCCAAAGATTAAGTGCTCTACTAAGACCTCATTATTATTATTAATATTATTGGATATTGGAATGTATGAATTGACTATGCCATAATTTATTATGTATATAATAATAACAAGAAGAATGCACACAAATTAATACATTCAATAATGTAAGAATTCGACCTTATACATTTCTGAAGAGAGAAGAACCCCACCCTCAGAATATAGAGAGTAATAGGCCCTTTTTAAGAAAATAAGCAAGGCCAAATAAGAGGACGAGGCACATGGAAATTTAATGACAGCCTTTTAAGTGATCCTGAATGAGTAAATATTCTTAAACGTTGTATATCTGCTACTATTGATCAAAATAAAACGAACAATGGTAATAACAATCATGATGCAAAAAATTCTAACATAAATTATCATTGATTTGGTACACTTTGAAACTTATGATACGCGGATAACTATATCTTACTCATCTTTAAAAAAAGAAAGGATCAGCTGGAGAGAGAGAGAGAGAGAGAGAGAGAGAGAGACTGAATCTAAATTAAAATATTTATTGGATAATGACAATCTTGATGATAAGTCGATGCGATTGATATACAGGAAGCAAATTTGAACATTTTCCGGGAACAAAAAGTTAAAGGCATGATCTTAAGAGCAAAAGTTAGATGTAAAGTAGAGGGGGAGAGAAGCTCTAAATTCTTTGGTAACCTTGAGAAAAAGTATTCCGCTGAAACATTGATACCGATGCAACTCTTGATGATAGAAGTCATCTAACAGATCTGAAGAACACATTAATCGAACTGAATACCTTTTACAAAAACCCTTATTCCACTAGAAATTCCCAAGTCAATGAATCTCATTTGAATATCTTTTTGTTTTGACTCTACAAATCCCTTTATTCGCAAACTATCAGCAGATGCGAAAGAAGCACTCAAAGGCCATCTATCACTGCAAAAATGTCTAAACGCACTGAAAAATATGAAGAATGGCAAATCACCTGACTTAGATGGCCATACTGCCAAGTTCTGTAATTTTTTTCGGGATTGACCTGGGGCCTTTTTGGGTTAGAGCCCTATATTATGCATACGAAAATAATAATCTATACGTTGCACAAAAGCAAGGAGTTATCACATGTATTCCTAAACAAGGAAAATCACAATTTTAAAAATATAAATTCTATAAAAAATAAAAAAATGGCGATCCATTTCTCTCTTGAATGTTGATCTAAAAAATGCATCATCATCCATTGCTCAAAGAATAAAGAAGGCATTACGACATATAATGATTGAAACACAATCAGGAATTTTGAAGAGTCGATATATCAGTGACTATACACGCTTCATTTTTTATTTAATTGAAAAAAACAGAGGAAGATGACATCCCGGAACTATTAGTTCTTCTTGATTTCGAAAAAGCTTTTGATTCAGTAGAATGGTCTCTTATAGAAAAGTTTTTATAATCTTTCTGTCTTGATCCATCGATCTTGAAATAATTTAAAACCTTTTACCATGAAATATCTTGCTGTTTGCTAAATTATGGACACTGGTCTCAATTTCTCCCTATACAGCGTGGAGTCAGACAGGTTGACTCTCTGGCCCCATATATATTCATAATAGCTCTAGAATTATTAAGCTCTGCTCTAAAAACAATTCAGATATGAATGGTATAAATATTAGCAACTCTAAATACCTAATAAGGCAATATGCTGATGATTCGACTCTCTTATTAACTGACGACGACACTTCCCCCATCACTGCTGTAAATATTCTAGATAGCTACTGCTCTGCATTGGAGGTGAACTTTGACAAAACACAGGCCATATAGCTTGGTACAAAAAGGGGCTGAGATGAAGAATTAAGACCAGCACAAAATAAATATTGCTTGGAATCACCCTTGTCGTTTTATACTTCTTTGAATTAAATTTGATTTGAGCAAAAGCAATACTACTGTAGTAAATTATCCAGAGAAAAATAAATGAATCAATTAAACAAATTACTTGCTAATTGGTCTTTTAGAAATCTCTCCATGGTTGGAAAAAATCATGATAATTAAATCTTTAGCATTGCCTATTTTCGTTCACTGTTTTATGGTACTTCCTGATCCTCCAATGGAAATCATGCAGTATATTCAAACAGTCCTTTTAATTTCCTTTGGGGTGGAAAAAGTGATCAAATTGAAAGGAACATTCTAGTCAATGACTACGAAAATGGTGGACTGAAGATGCCACACATTCAATCGTTTTGTCATGTAATTAAGATCACGTGGATACAAAATATTTAATTGATCCACCAAACCATTAACCAAAAAATTTCTTCTGATAGACATACTTTGAAAGTTTGGACGGGAGAAGATGTTTTTTCAAAGAAAGAAGGACTTCACAAAATTTTTGGAAAGATGTTTTTTTTTTTTGCATGGTCGGAATTGATGACTAACCTACCACAACCCCTGAACAGATTTGATCAATGTCTCTCTGGTATGATAAATATATCAATATAATTGATAATATATTATATTCTTTCTTTCTGAAGAAATGGTGTGAAAAGTCTGTATTATTAAATAATTACATAATTAAGGAAGATGGCATACAACCAGTTCACAAAAATAATTAGTATCAATATTACTTTTGTAAAATTCTATGGAGTACTTGAGGCAACACCAGGAAATTGGAAAACCACTATTAGAAATACTCAGAAAGCAGGACAAAATTGCAAAAGCATTTTATACATTATATATGAGGAAAACGCTATGACTTCCAGTTCAAATGGCAACTAAATGAAACTCTATTTTAAATTAGAACTACTCACACGAAGATTTTGAATCAATACGTTTTCTTCCATTCTCCACTACTGAGGATAGAGGAATTTAGAGTTTTCAATATAAACTTATCCACAGAATTATCTATACTAATAATAGATTGTTTAAAATGGAGATCTCTGGTTCATCATTATATACTCTTTGTAATGAAGCTGAATAGACTCTACTTTATTTATTTTTTGGATGTCATTGTATGACAACAGTATCGATGAATTTTAGGTCAGTTCTTAGAGACAATTGTCATTTTAATTTAGCAGAAGATACCATATTATTTGGAATTATAAATTCAACAAAATTAGAGATCATTACTGTACGCTTTATTCCGATAAAAAGATTACATATATACTTGTAGATATAAAAGTTGCATTCCATGTTTTGTGGCTTGCATAGAACAAATCAAATTGTATTAACATGTATAATGAACAAATACAAAATGTAAGAGTAAAGTTTTTCCTATGTGTGTGTGCTATTCAGATATACATGGATGAAATATCCACCTATAAGCATTGTGAAATAAGAGGTATCAAATTATTCAACTCCTATGTTCATCCATTTCTGGTATAAAGATAAAATTTTCGTTGTCTAAAATTTCCTTAATTGGAGATTTTGTTTTCTTGAATCATATATTAAGAAGTGTTTATGCCAAAACACAATATAAAGGACTCTCAGAGGAAAAGTGCGATCTTGTCACATACAAACCTCGTTTACACACTTGGTACAATACAAGTTCCGACGGCAAACAATAACCAAAGATGTAGAGGCTGATCAGCATGCCCGTGACTCCGAACAAAAGAGGTAAATATAAATTCATCACTATTCAATAAAACAAAAACATTATTAATCAATTTTGTTTCTTATTTTTTATTGCATAAATCATGGACGAAGGTAATGTAAAGAAAAAATAGAACAATGATTAACACAGGTCAAATTTTATTTTACAAAATGTAGCTGACAAAATATGTGCACAAATACCATTTATTCTGAGAGGCAGGTCTCTTTGCATTATTTCCAACTGTAACAAAATAAAATAAAAATACTATTTGAATGTTTAGGTTAAGATTTTGTTACTATAAGATGTTAGTTCATTGTCAAACAATGGACTAGGGGAGCTAACCTATCCAAGGAAACTAATAACTTGATACAAAGAGTTGTAAAGAAGAAATTAATGCATTTAAAAGGTACATGGCAACTTAAAATATGATAAATGTAAGATTTTATGTAACAAAAAGGGCAATACATTCATAATTTTCATGTCAGGTCTGGTGAAAAGAGTACGTGCAGGCTGGTACAGAACACGAAAACAGATGACGTGTGGAATGCGATGTTCACAGAACACAAGAGAACATATTCTATTGCGTGATGGGAGCCTAGAATGGGAGAAATCATTGAAAAGTCTAAAGCACTTACAAATGTGATGCCAGGAAAAAACAAAGTTGAACGCGAGAGGATGATAAACAATTTTGCGATAGACCACAGCAAGTGTTATCATGCCGAGTTCAATGCTGCCTTTCAGGAATACTGTGGAGACACATCTATGATAATGAGGGCCATGTCAATAGCAGTAGATGCCATAGTACTCTATTATCAGGATGGCCATTCCTTTTGCAAGACAAAGTCATATGTTTTCACTGGTGAAAACGAAAACTGGGTAGTTAAAAGCTCATATTTGCTTGGCACATTTAGACTAGTAAACTCTACACATGCCAAATCAA
Organism: Margaritifera margaritifera; assembly: GCA_029931535.1. Taxonomy (NCBI): domain Eukaryota; kingdom Metazoa; phylum Mollusca; class Bivalvia; order Unionida; family Margaritiferidae; genus Margaritifera; species Margaritifera margaritifera. Next base: position 94,663 of record JAQPZY010001596.1, read on the forward strand.
TGATATGAATGCTTCTCAACTGCCAGCTGGGGAAAATGACAATTCAGAAGGCATATCTCAACAATAATACACAAAAGGTCTGAAAGTGTAAATAAAGTAATTCGAAGAAGTTTACCTCGAAATATAACATTCCTGAGGAATTTCCATGCACAATGCCTTACGCAATACATTGCATCAACAATGTCACTAGGGAGTCTATAGTGCAACTGTGCCGAGCTTCTGGGTGCCCCATAACAGCACAATGTAGTGTGGGTAGGCAGCTCAAAGAAGGACAAAGAGATCATATGAATGATAAGACATTTTACAAGAAAAATAAAGCATGCAAACATAATAGATGTGGAAAGAGAGCACTTGTATTCCGACTCTATGAGAAATATCAGGAGGAGATGAATTATGACAGATTGCTATGTAATATTAGAAACAAACTCCGATCTAAATATGACACGAGTATTAAAGAATTGCCTTTAATAAAATTCGTTATATTAAAAAGATGGGTTTGTGGCATTTTGTGTATAGTCCCTGGTTTTTACAGTGATCTCAGTATCTATACTGATAGAATGGGGTTTCAAAACTAAATGGTCAATGTTCACACACATTTTGTCTTGACAAAAGTGGCTAACATTAAGAGATTGATTTTTCTCATCCAGTCTATGCATTAAGCCAGGTGTGATTCTTCTTTTTATCATAAATGAAAATCTGTCTGCAGCTAAATAGGAAACAGTGACATTAACCCATTTCACTGTATGCTTCCTATAGCCAGATTTGTCGGGTTTCCCAATCCAAATTCACAACCATTTCTTATTTTCCGTAATTCGCTGCTTTTTCACTAAGTCCAAAAATGATCAATTTTACTGTAATCACATTTAAATCAATCAATGGTACTTAAACGGATGCTGAGATGCACGTGGTTATTACAGACAAACACACAACCCCCACTCCTATTTGAATCGAACCACAAATTCATATCCCATATAACTTAATGTTAATCTATTAAAAAATAGAAATAATTTATTCATTTGATTGGCATACAAGCTACATACAATTATATTTATTAGAGTTAGAGAAAACAAGTGTTTCGCAGCATGTTTTTGAGCCTCGTGCTATACAAGGGAGCTCACTCGTCTGCACCTAGTAAGTCAGCCTCAAGCCAAGAATCCATATGATATTTTGTCAGATGGAAATTAAGTACAGGATGTCAAAATAAAAGTAAATATTTTCTTGTCAACTATTGCACATACATTGAAGTTGTGAAATTAATAATGGAAAAATATTAAATCCATTTATTACCCAATGGGCGCATCTCAAAAGATTTAGTAGTCGATTATGTATTCCACCAGAAGACAGTTCACTGGCTGAACATAATTTATGGTCCGATACCTACACGTTTCCTGTAGTCTTGCCTGGTTTTTTGTTACTTTGAAAGTCAATTCATACGTTCAAGGGAAAATGGCTTAAATATGTGGAAGGACCTACTCTCAAATCTTTATCCAGAGCCGGTTTTGTCTACTTGGAAGAGAGATATAAAAGTACAATTTCAGCTGTGTTGTGACACTTCTCGAATGGGAGTATAAAGATTTATCTTACCTGGAGCATGTCATATGGTCTCCGGGCTGTCACTACCTTCCTTTGGTCAGTCCAAAATAATACGATCCTCATGTCGGATACTGCAGAAAACAGAATTCGTAGTCTGCCTGCTGAGCTACGAGAACACATTTCCAGAGAGTTGGTTAAGATTCAAGTAAAACGGAAAGAACAATTACATCCATTACGACATAGACTTTTAAAACAGTGCTACCTGTATGATATAAGAGGGTTGATTACTTTGAAAGTCTTCAAATGGTCCGACATTGACCAACTACCCACGACTCAGAAGAATTTCGATGCCACAACTTCGACATACAAGGTTGGAATACTACAAAGAATTCTTCTTCCATGAGAGTATGAATACTTACAGGATTACCCAAATAGTGTACAAGAAGTGTTACCTCAAGACGAGACGTGTGGTGTGTGTGTTAGTGACTAAATAAATTATGTTCCAATCTGTACCAGTAGTTACCCTGTGTATAAGGAATAACTATTTCCTCAAAACAAAATAAATTGCTGTGAAGGACTGATATAAAAGCTTACCATACCATGACCTTTATCCTCAGTGCTGCAACACATTCCGTGGAAGGAAGTCAATGACAGTGTTCAAGACTAAGGGGATTACCAAACCCTTTCGCAAGAACTGTTTCAACCATCTATAATTCCATTGAATTCTGGACGCCATGTGGTGTGTGTGTTAGTGACTTCTTTTCTCGGATTTCGTTGCCTAGGAAATTCATTGTGGACTATTTATGAACAGTACATGCAGCAAAGACATGACCAGCCAAACTTTAGACAAATTGTGTTAAAAGTTTTGAGAATAGTGACGAAAACAATTTGTGTATTTCCGCGTGAAGAAGACATTTATCGAACTTTATACACGGTTCATACTTACCAAGATGTGTGTATAGCAGTAGGTTACACCAACAGATTTACGACTGAAAAGATGTACGTGACTGGAAAAGTATTGGCTTTGTTACTTGGATACAAGAAGTGGCTAACTATGCCAAAGACATTGTGTGTCACTAATCCAAAAACAGAAGTTAACTTAGAGTCAGTGTCAGAAGTGAAAGCGAAATTAGAAACTATATTAGAAACAGTGGAAGAAGAACCTGAAACAGAGGAAGAAATATTACAAATCCACGAGAGAAGTAGTACCATCGTACAAATAGAAAATAATGAGGAAGAAATAGCATTCCCGAAGAAATTAGAGACAATAAATTTAACATATACTATTAGAAGAACACCTGTACGTAGGTTCCATGGGAAACACATCGATCGAGAATATTTTGCACTTTCTTGTTAATATGCAGCTTTGGTCATTTTAGTTTGTACCTAATTGATGTACAGTGTCATTTATGCCTTATGTGTTTTCGTGTTTTAATTCTCGAAATGTAAATCCTCCTCTTCCTCCTCTGTTCTCAATGTGATTGACGAAAAGTTCGATCGTCAAAGTTGGGAGGCCTTGTATCTTCGTCATCCTTTTAAGATGTTAAATGCTGGACCGAGTTTGTCAAACATTTGATTGTACATAAATCAAATTTGTATGATTGTCCACACCAACATATCGTGTGGGGTTACAAAGAATGTCAATCGGCTTAAACGTTACCCGAAGAAAGTCAATGAGAATCTGCTTCGTTTGTAGAAGGCATTCCTCGCGAAGACGATGGGATCGTGTCTGACTCTAGTCAAAAACATCTTGCCGTCGCCAATGACATGTAAGGAGAAAACGAAGAAGAAAATAAACTTTTGTTAACGTGAAAAGGACATCGTCGTAGTGCCACTATTGTTTACACTACTCAAAATTTGTTTCAACAAAGTAATTCACATCGCACCATTAGTCTCAATGTCCATTATGTGGTCTTGTTTAAAAGTCTAATAGACAAATCTCAAGTGCAAGTGTTAACCAAACAGTTAGGAACACCTTGGCTTAAGTATGCGTACGACGATGCCACTCAAATACCTCATGCATATTTGATTTCGTACCAATTTGTTTCACCATTGGTGCCAAGAAGGAGGGCCTGTAATTTGCACGTCCCCTTTGGCGTCTATCTGAAGAAAAAAACAATAAAAACGTCCTACACTTCTTTTCTTTCAAGCAGTATTCAACATGACCTCCTTTCAATAGCATCCTTCTGCCAAATTGGTTCGTTCACTGTATAGCATCAGACGCGAAATAAATACACAAGTCGTACACATTTGTTAGAAGCCAGTCTGAAAGAAGTATTACAATGGTTTATTTTGACAGCACGTCAATTACTTCAAGGGATCATTCACAAAACCCATAAAACCGAACGCTTGTTACAAATGGCAGATCCAAGAATCGATACTTTAACCAAAAACAAATCATTTTGAAACCTGGTAACCTGGTGAAAGTGGCTCTTTTAGGAGCTGTCATTATTCGCTCCCTTTTAAAATGGGATCCCAGTGCCGAAACTAAAACGAAGAAAAAAGCCAAACGACGGCAACACACAAGAACAGCATGTTCACACAAGAAACAGAAAAGTTCGAAGAAGGAAAGTTCCAAGAAAAAACATCTCCTGTCAGAAAGAGAGGTACTGCTGCTAGGATGCGCACGTACTCCAGGAATCACTCCACTCGGTGACGGTATCTCCTCCTGCCACTGCTACTTACTCTTCTTCGTCGTTCATGATAATGCCTGTCAAACCCGGTTTAAGACCCGTGCTTCCTCATTTGATCCAAAAACGGAAACCCATTTTGAAAGGAAATTCTACTTCTCTGGCAGCGACGACGTCTTCTGCTGTTCTTGCAACAGCTGCAGCAGCTAAACAAAAGGCCTAACCTAAGACAAAATTAAAAGACAGAACAGGGGTGTTACAAAGTTTACTGGATTTATTCAAACAAGAACTGACACGATTTAGTCCGTTGAAAGCATCTCATTGTCGAGTGGTGCATATAATGAAGTTGATACGACGTGGTGACCATCAGTGGAGACGAATTTCAGTATAAAAGGAGGTGTATATGATAAGATTCACTTCAGTGTTTTTTTTTCTAAACATTGAGATGTTTTGTCAGTCCCGACTAAATCCAATCCTCCGATGCAGCAATAAATCACTCAAAAAGCACCCAAAGAAATCATCGATACCGTGTGTGAATGTTGTTTGAACATTTTGAAAGGAACGGTACGTTTGTCCAAGATACAGAAACAACGATTAGTAAAACATCGGAACGGACTTCGCCAAATGGTGCAAAAGAAACTACCCATCAGTCAAAAGAAAAACAAAATGCTGGTTCAACGAGGATGATTTCTACCCATGATTATAAGACCGTTGTTAAAAGTGACTGCTCCTTTTTTATGATCGAATGCTGGACTACCTTTAGGAGGAGTCATGAGATAATGAGGATGAACGAAGATAAAAGGGCACCTTTTCTGGAAAGACAGCACACTTGTGCCTTCGGATCTTACAGAAGGACGAAAACTCACTTTAGTTTCATGCAAACGATGGATAGAACTCCATCGTTGTTACGAACAACGAATACCGCATTTACCTCCGAATCCTAATCTCACCGAGATGTCACAGTTACAACAGGATTTATACTCGTTGATGGATCGAAGCGATTTGTCAGAAACAGCTCTTCAACTCTTTCACCAGAAAGCTTTAGACGAAACACCTAAACCTACTCTAAGATATTTCAAGACGATCATGAAAAGCGAACAAAAAGCCACCAAGACAGACACAGCCAAGGAGATGACAGAACAAAAAGACAACGAAAAGTGTTTCAAACTCTGTCTGCTCCAATATCTAGTAAGATTGCAGCTTCCTTGTTGACGTCATCCCCTACTCCAAAACGAGAAGAAATGTAAGCTTGGGTCTGAAAGATGATGTCGAAACATCAGCAGAAGAAAAAAGAATGAAGGGAAGACAGAAGTGTAAAAAGACATCAAGAAAAAAAGGTTACCACTTCACAACTGATTCCTACTCCTATTCCTCGTCGGACACGTCAAGCCTCATCCAAAACAATACCACACGAGTCGAAGAGTAATATCGAACAATGTGTGACTTAATGAAAAGCGGCAAACAACCACAGTAACTCCATCACGGACATTCTTTTAGCTAGCATTTACTACAATGCTGTTTGCTACAGAGAAGTTCAAAAATTGTATCTTGCTGATAAAACCAAACTTAAAAGTGTACGTTTGCCAGAAGTACGAAAATAATTACAAGAACAATCGACGTACGCGTTGCACAAACCCATTCGACGAACATTTTCCAGAAGTCAAACCAAAGTTGATTGCTTCGAACATCAATGGCAAGCAGATTTAGCTGATATCTCTGATTTGGAAGTGTACAATCGCGGTTACAAATATTTGTTTTGTGTCATCGACTTGTCTTCAAAATCGGCTTGGGTAGTTACTTTGACTTCTAAAACAAGTTCCGAGTTAGTACGAGCTTTAAAACTGGTTTTGAAACAAAGTGGTTGTCACCCTTTACGATGGCAAACAGACAAAGGCACCGACTATCTGAAGTAAGCTTTTGGAAAAGAAATGAAGAAAAAAGATACGTTCATTTTTTCACCACTGAAAATCCTGAAACAAAATCCAGTGTTGTGACACGTTTTCAAAGAACTTTGAAAGAACGTACGTGGAAATATTTTACACATCAACACACACTCAGTCGTACCATCCTAGCATTGGATGTGGATCCAAAGAAGTGACCCCTGAAAACAAAGGGATGTTGTTTGATTGATTGTTTGAAATGTCACCTACCATCACCTCCAAGAAAGAAGTGGTGTTAAAGACTGGAGATTTTGTTCGCATTGAAAAACAGAAAGCGCCTTTGACAAAGGTTATTTACCTAACTGGACCACCGAATTGTATCGTGTCACTGGACAAGTAAGTGGACGTGATCCTACTGTCTATAAATTAGAAGATATGAACGGAGAAGTGTTTGAAGGAACATTATAATTCCTTGAGTTACAACGAATGATGAAAAAAGAAGGCGACGTATCGAGAGAATTATCGATTAAACAACAGGAAAAGAGAGCAAACATCGAAAGGATATCCATCTACTTTTGAATCTTGGATTGCTTCTTCATAAGTCATCGACTATAAAAAGAAGAAGAATAAGAAATCACCATTATGCCGTTAAACACATCAGCTACCTCTCCTTCTCAGAGTTCTAATCTTCAAGCACTACAAAAACAACCTCTGCAGGTGTGATGTGGAGAACGTGTTCCTAAACCTCACGTCGTCTTTTTCTGCCAAACCTTTGTGGTGTATTGTGTCACTGGAGCAGTGATTACCAATTTGAGTTTGCAACAAGGAGACAAACATTTGTGGACAGTTTTACCTCATCAGTTGTATTGGTTATCTTCTTTCCAGTCCTTACTTGAAATATACTACGGAGATTAACAACAACTACGGTAGCCTTGCAACCAACGCCATTCACCATTCTTCCAGTCAAAACACAATCCTCTTTTGGAACATTTGGAAAATCATTCTTCTCTGACATCGAGTGACTCCTCGGAAACCAGAACCAATGAACTATGAATAACAAATTTGATTTAACCTTACCGAGTGACAGTTATATGGATGTGTTTCCCAAAAATACCTCATGTTGTTTTACGGCCAAATTACCTCAAGCCATACAACTGGATCACTATGCTCATTGGAAAGTAGCTTTGGTAGAATTCATTCATCCTACGGAAGCCCTCAATATCATCGAAGGTCGAAACACTTTCACCGTTGATATCCTGAACGAACAAGTTCAAGAAAAAGTGAGACACAAATGATCCTCTCATTTACTAATCCAAGAAACTATCACTCACCAATCCTCCATTGACAACCTATACCATGAAAATTACTGTGTTGTATTATTTTAATGCTCAACATCTGTTCGAACCGATTCCGGCTAATTTTAGCAATCAGTTTTGCAAAGTTCTGGAGAAAGCAAAATAATGTCCATTACTTTTTGTCCCGGTTTGGTTTTTCTTTCGGGTGGATACACCACTCTGGCTCTTATGAATTACATTAACAACAACGATCGATTCTGCAAATATTTTAGTGTTTGTGTACTCCGATGTGGTCGAGTACAACGTAATGGGAAACACATCCGCTCCGTTACAGAGAGTCATTCCTCAAAACGGATTCTGCCATCACTGCTTACGAGGAAGGTGGGAACATGTATCACGTTCACCGTGAATTTGTACATCCTCATAATCTTCCTGTCAGTAAATCGTAGTTTGACAGTATCAACATTAGTATAAAAGAAGATCTTGGACAAAATATTATATTCTTCAAAGGAAAAGTAACAGTGAAACTATATTTTCGAACAGGATTATCCATTGAATTGTAACAGCTGTATCATGTGTACCTAGGAGTCGCTCGATAGCGAGGAAATGAATTAGGAGATGTTCGGTAGGACCCACCTTAAAACCAAAAATGACTCGAGGATTGCATGCCTTAAACGATGTCGCTTTGACGTACGGATTAGAATTTCTTCAGAAAGTCCTCATTGACAAACAATGTCCAAAAGAAGCCTTCACGAGAGCTGGACAATTGTGTTGTTTCAAATTGGAAAATACCTTCTGGGTCGCCGAGACAACCCTATAAATTAACTTCACACTTCTGACAAAAGCATTACTTCTTCTTCTACGCCACAGCAAGGACGAGGCAGAAAGAGACGTCTAAACTCCTCGTTGTTAAGAAAAAGAATAAGAAAAGAAGAACAGGAGCAGATAACTGGACGTGTTTGATTACTAACTGAAAAAGAAAGAAAGAAAAAGATGCACCGAGATTCTAGCGAATGTTCCAATTCAGAACTGGATCCAGTGTCGTCTTTGAGTACGATCTAATTTGAATTTAGAGGACAAACCTAAGATTACATTGATCTGAATAGTAATCACTTGTACTTGACAGTCAAAGTTTTCAAAGTGGACAACACCAATCCAGGAGGCCAATGCCAGAGTAGCTCCCGTGAACAGTTTCATGCAATCATTGTTCAGTGAAGTTGATTTGTACTTGAATAACAAACTAGTCAGCAGAACCATGGACACTTACCCATACCGAGCGTACCTGGAAAATATCTTGACGTACGGAAAAGAAGCCGAGAACACACATCTGGATGCTTCCGTGGTATGGAAACCTGACACGATGGACAAGTTCAACGACACAGTGTTGCCAGAAGATGACGATCCTCACAATGTTGGATTTAACTACCGCCCAAACAAAATCAAACAAGGACGCAGCTTAGAACTTCTGGATAGTTTGCATTTGGACATGTGGTTGTAAGACAAGTATTTGTTAAACGAAGTGGCTGTACGCATGAGACTGAATCGAAGTAGTACCGTGTTCCATTTGATGACTAATGCTAACGAGTGGCAGCCAGAGTGTACGTGCGCCGTTTGGAAGTCTTACCTAAAATAGGAATTGACATAAGTCAACTTTGAGCAGAACGACAGCCAAGTATCAGATACGAAGAGTGGAAGAGTAAACCTTCACCATTTGCCTCTGGACTCCGATCCATGATCGAATTTCATGCGGCCTTCAGCTGAGCCATCGATTGAAATCCTTTCGAATTTCAACACTTCAACGTGCTCAAAATAGAAGTCACTCGTGATGGCCAGACATTGTGTACCAGACCTTTTGAACCTAACTTTGCCCAGAAAAACTACTTGAGATCTTACTTGACACTGTTTTGAAGCCACAGGGCAGCAATGTGCCAACATCAACAACGATATTTCGTACGAAGATGTTGCAGGAGGATATGCTCTGTGGGGATTTGATTTCACTCCAGAGCAAGTCTGCGACGAGGTACATTTCCACCTTATAAAATCCGGCCAACTTCGTGTGGAACTTCAGTTTACAGTTTGCAGTAGCTCTGACCAACACCATTAAAGTCATCTTGTATGAGGAATTTAACAATACTCTGAAAATCAACAGCTTTGAGAGAAGTGATTCTAGATTATTAGAAGAAAAGATCAAACACGAAGAAACAAAATTTCAACTGTGGACCACTTGAGCCATCCAGGGACGTCGAGGCGCCTTCCGCAGCTTTTTTCCGCCTTCCAGACATGATTAACTAATAAGTGTGCAGTGCACACAAGAAAGCGGCTTCTCACCCATTTAACGAAAAATTAAAAATTGCACGGTGTGCAAATTAACTCAATGCACATGGCCGAATGGCAGAAAGCGTTGTAAATACAAAGTAACTAGCTAACTAACAGTCTGGCCACCCAACGTTGACTCGTCAACGACTAAAATGAGTAGAATGGCTAAACTGAATGAAGCCCCGGTGTACATGCACAGTGTCAGACACCACCTCATCGATAAGAAGACGGACAAGAAGGCTCACATTTTTCTCAAGATGGCTCAAGACTTCTTAGAAGACGTCATCAGAGATGAAATCGCCAGGGAAAGAGAAGAATGGAGGAGAAGAAAAAAGACATGGCAGAACATAAAAGTTATCAAACCTTTCTAAGATAGAAACAGCAGCAGCTTGAGAAACAACATCAACATGAGGGAGAAGAGGTGGCTTATGAAATAGAGACAGAGGAGTTCTCCTTCTCCTTCACCAAAAGACGTCCATGTGCTGCGGTGAAGCCGATGACCAGACGTGGCCGTCCTGCCAGGCGCTAAAACTCATCAGGACCGCTCACTAAAACAAAACGGCCCAGATCAGAGGAAAAGAGAGATACTGATCCTATTTGCTAAATATGTGTGTTTTATATTTTGTGCATGTCTGCGTATGTCTTTGTCTTTCCCCACCAACAACTTAAAAGCCCCTTCCCTTATAAAAATGTTTGTTTGTGCTGGTATAGCGTGTGTTTGTGTGGTTATAATAGTGTGTCTATAAACTCGCCCATACCCTTGTGTAAACCTATGTAAAAAATAAGAACAATGGTTTATTTTAGGTTTGCGCCATTTTTCGTGCCTTTGGGATATTCTGTGTGTGGGTTGTATTTTGTGTGAGAGATGTTTTCATTCACGTCCGTACTTCAAGCATATAAAGCGGCGATCACCATTCGTGTCATTCATCGTTCGTTGTGTGTAAAAGAAGAAGAATGACAGAGCATTGCAAAGTCGGGAAACTGATAAAGGCCATCAGCTTGATAGAAACAGTTCAGCACCTCCTGGGACAGGTGGAAGAGATGAGCAGCTACCCCCACACCAGACATCTGAAGTGGGAAGTCACCTCACTGCGAATCGCCAATGTATATGTCAGAGAGGTGATGGATGAATACGTTTTAAAGATCTAAGGAGGGTGGACTGAGGAGAGAATGGTTAAGGAGCAGGAGAAGAGGAAGAGGGCCTTTGAAAGAAAACGAAGAGAGATAGAGTTTGACAGAATGAATACAAACAGAAGATTGTGTGATCCAGATTGGATGCCAGAGGACGACGATAGGGAAGACTGTTGAAAGGAGGCCAACGAGCCTAGTTTTAGGCCTATGTTTTCCACTAAGACATCATGCAACAAATGGAACCAACGATGTGCAGCCTGCAGTGCCCGACCAGGGCGGTGTGACCACTGCTAAGGAAGTGATAAACTCCAACTTCCCTTTTCAGGGCCACCCATATCTCTCGATAATAGCGATACTGATCTTATTTGCGAAAACCTTTTGTGTGTATGTGTTTGTTTATGTTTTGTGTATGTCTTTCACAAAAACTAAAACTTAAAACCCCTTTTACCTTTTCTCTCTTCTATGTGATAGTATGTTTTTATGTAAGTGTATGGTGATATAAACATTACCCACCCTTGTGTGTGATAGTATGTGTGTGTATGTAAGAGTGCATGTCTATTTCATCCCCCTTCTTTTACATCCTACCCCTTCTTCTTTCGTGATAGTGTGTACGTATGTATATAAGTAAGTATAGCGTGTGTATAAATACTCCTACCCTTTTCGTTGGATAGTATATGTGGTGTGTGTTTGGATAGTAATCAAAAAGCGGGTGCTGGATTGAATAGGTGGTGTGGATAGTAATCGAAACGCCGGTGATGGATTGTATATGTTGTGTCTTCGGATAGTGATCAAAATTTTAACATTACCATTCCCGTATGACCCCATAAACACATTTAACCCCTTAATACCATCCCCATGTTAAACTTATGAACCATGTTAGCATATAATTTCCCGTATGACCCTGTAAACACTGTTGACCCTATAAACACTGTTAACCCTATAATACCATCCCTATGTTAAACCTATGGACGATTTTGACATAGGATTTCCCGCATGACCCATATCGCCCCTGCATGTTAACCTATGGGCGCCTATATAATTATGCTATGACACCCAATATCCCCAAACAACTACTAACGTGTCTGATGTAAATGACTTGATTCTCAATGTCATTAAAAACTAAAGCTTAAGTGTGGATAATAATTTACAAGAAAAACAACAACTCTCCTCAAAGATGAACGGGACAAGACCTTTTCTGTTGCATTTTTCCATGATGACTCTCGAGTTTATATTATGTAAATATACGTTACACTGAAAAAACACAACCCAATTAGATTTTGTTATAACCGGGACATTGATCAAGCTACAATATAGCTCTAACTACAGGATTACGCAGTTCAAGCTAAATATAAGACAGGTATTCGGACCATGTTTTCATCGTGTGCAGGAGAGCCACGATATAAATAATTCAGGATAAATGACTATGTAATTGAAAGAAAATGTTTTATTGACAATCATCTAAATAAAATCCTAGTTTTAAACACTGTGCTAGTAACATATGGTCTACTTTTCATTGTTTACATTACCAATTGCAAATGACAACAATCAAGTGTATCATCCATTTCTTGCAATCTTGGGACATGCACGTACTTTCGGTGTCACTCCATCTGTATATTTGTAGTAAGAGCCATATCAGCTGATCGACATAATATCGCGAAATACAAATTTTATAATCGAGTGATCTAACTTGCGTGGCATGTAGTGTTTGAGAATTGCGTTTATCTTGAAATACAGATCACAAATGTAATTAATTGGAAGACATTTATGATAAAGCTTCTGTCGGCACGTTTTACTTCATAAAAACCTCTTGTACCCATGTAATAAAAAGGCATCTTTCTTTCGTAAATATGTAAACACAAATGTGGAGTTTATAAATAGATGAAGACACTTAATTAATAATAGCGTGTAATCTTCTGACGCACTTCATATCATTGTAACCGTAAACCTTTTCTCTTATAAACTGCAAGCAATATTATGGATGGATTCACTGCAATAACAAGATATTGAAATTTACTGGGTCTTCATGAAAATTTAAACTTACATTTAATAAATAATACGGCTGCTTAAACACCTTTCAAACATAAGAATATGATTGTAAAATATATCAGGATATTTTGGGGAGTTTTGAACTAAACCATACATTGTTCACTCAGCATAGATTCCTGCATTTCAAAAAATAAGCAAAGCAAGAAATTGTGATGAATGTTTACATTTTTGCTAAATTTTCACTTTCATTTCAATTATCGATTGCTGTTTCAAACCCTTTGGTTCAGATGTCATTTGATGGTTTGAACGAAATCTACCTCGAAAAAACAATAGCAATTGCAACAGCAACAACACCGCACACATAATTACAAGAACAAACGAACTAATCAGTCAGTCAGTATATATATATATATATATATATATATATATATATATATATATATATTTAGAGAGAGACAGAGAGAACACAGCTAACTATCTCAGAAAGTTTACCTTACTTAGGTGAGGTGTTACTAAAGCTGATTCAAAAGATTCACCATAAAAATGGAACGTATTTATAGTCCTCCTACCAATGATTTATTATGCAATACAAATATCAGCCGCTGAAATTTGACAGTGCGAGCAATTTATTAAGGAAAACTCGAGACTTTGCCTAATAAAAAATGACGTGAATTTATAATTGGCCCATTTTCACAACAATTTCCTCTCTAGGTTAGTCCGTTACGAAACGTCACAACTTGAGAAGCGTTATACTAACAAGCTAATTGGAAAAAGAAAATCAAAGACCAAAACGAAATATATTTCATACATGTTTATCACCGTTGATAAATATGCAATTTGATCATTGTATTTTGTATGCTTTTAAACTATCTCCCGTTACATACCCATGTAGTTGAGTGTATACTTTAATGTATATCAATTATGACGTATATATAATATGCATTGATAACCCGATTATTGTAAATGCTGAAGTAAAGTATCCGGTAGTTTGTTTATTGCTTAATATTGACATGAGACGATTCTTCCTCAAGAAGTCTCCAGAAGTAATGTAACGGTTTCAGTCGGAAATACCTCAGTAGACTAGTATTACATTTTATACAGCTTAGGAAACATTCTCCCTGTAAGTGAGCGTACTCGAAATGAAGTTTCCTTTTTAATTAAAAATGTATATTTTATACTACTATAACTTTATTTCTTTTGATAAATTTGAATATTTTGCTAATAATCATATTTTAGAAACGATCTACAGTGATTATGTTTCTTGGCGAAATTGCCGGTATTCATTGTTCATAGTTACAGGTAAGAATGTTCAAGTCGAGGACGTTACGATTTGTTGTTAGTGAGAAACAACATAAACATACAGCAAATAAAGGGATAATAACAAGAAAAGCTCCTTTTTTGATTTTGTCAGGCAGAATAGAATTAATCTAAGATGTTCACATTGAGTCATCAACACACATATGCAAAATCTGAAAGCAAATTACAGGCCATTTGTTTTATACCTAAGAAAAATACTAGAGGGTTGACAAATTTAGGAAACGACGATTTGGATAATATTATTAAGATGTACAAAGGGAATTACTTTTTTATAGTGGATGCGGTCACCACAGGAAAAAGAATAAGATCATTAAATACGTAGATATGTAAGTATTAATATGTTGCTTGGCAGCCATCCATCTCTCGGCCCTTGAAGATTTATACCCATTTTCAGCTATTAAGTACTATTTTATAACGTGCGCTTTATTCTTTTAAAATATATAAGTATTTAAGAAGAAAGTGTCTGGAAAATATCATATAAGGAAAATATATTGTCCATAAATAAGATAATATTTTTGTTTGATCCGCGGACCGTATTTGCCAAAACTTGGCAATAATTTAAATACTTCCAAATCCAAACTGCCCAACATTAATTCTAATTATTTTAATGCCTTTTAATTCGTACACACCATTGGCACACCAATTTATAGTCCACTGTGTTATAGCTATCTTTTAACATTTTAGAGATGCAGTCAAAGTTAGCTTCATATTCTTAAATGTTTGCCCTCTAAATTGCACCTATAATAGTCATATTAAATTTACTTTTGAGATCGTGTAGATAACATAATTGAAATTACACCTTTCAGATGCATCAATGTGTTATTAACGTGTGATATTTTTTTTTTTGTAAAACTTTTGTCTTCCTTAAGGTTTTGTAATTATTTCAAAGCTGCATATCACATACGTTTGTATACTCTCTTGCTCAGCGGCACCATTCACGTTACACTTGTCATACTCACCGACAAGACCACCATATGACATCTCAAAATATAGTTCATGCATTTACTATTTGAGCTAACGTCCTTTAAAACAGTACAGATTTGATTTGGTTATGAATGTTTACCTGAGGATCAGGCACAAAGTTGATGAATATTTTGTGAGCATCTACGTTATCTGTTCTGTATTTATGTAGGTAGATACATTGTTGAACATTCGTGAGTATATTACATGTACAGATGGATATATTATCATATGTAGTTCTCAAACACGGCAAATACAATGATGATCAGTGAATAAATTGTTAACGCTTGCACTACCGAGTTCCGTGTATTTGTGTTGTTCGTAGAAGAAATATTTTATTGCTTCTGAAAAATGTTTCCTCAGTTTATAACCCAGAGAAAAATAAAACATTTTGTGTAATCCTTCCTCGGTAATCATTATTTTTGGTACTACTTTATTGGCGATTGTTTTCCGAATCAGTTCTCTCATTCTTACACAGTATCAATACTTCTTTGGAACCCATTCGTGGCGTATCGAGTATGACATTTGTTAAAGGAATATTCGCTGCCAGATCAATAGTTCTCTCTCTAGCTATGTAGTGGGAAAAGAAAGGGATTTGGTTCCTGTACTTGGCGATAATACATTCAGCCATTAAACCTTAAGTAATCGTATCGTACTAGAGACAAATAGTTTCCAACTCCTAATGCCGATTGCCACCTTCTATCACTTCACAAACGTTTGAAAAGGTAATGGTAAATCTAACATCTTGAAGAAGAAAACAAAATGTTAAATAGACAATAACATGTTAGCATCTGGAAGCCACGTGCCATTCTAAATTTCATTCCGCATACTGCAAACTGAATAGCTTCTGTGTTTGTACATTTACCCACTCCTAATTTTAGCTTTCTCAATGTATCACTTATAATACTTGCTCTATTTTGTTTGTTCTGACATACTCGGGTAACCGCATATCTTTATTATAGTCATTCACTTTGTATAGATAATCTCTAAAACATGAAATGGTTATGTTTTAAACAAACATTCTGTTCAAATTGTTTACACTAAATTGGCTTCATCTCCTTTACTATTTACATCAAATTATAAAAAGGATCCAGCACAATCATGAGAATGGGCACACTAAGAATTGGAAGTAGTGCAGAAGGAAACTGCCGAGCTAAACGAAAGATGAACAAGGACATTAGACTATCTGAATGAAATATTAATAGAAAACTGTTTTGTTATTCAGATGTTGTAAGTTTTGCTCGGATTAACGAGAACTTTAGAGTTATGTTTGATGCACTCGATATCAATACTTTCTTCAATTTAATTATTAGCAGACAGTCCCTCTTTGACTTTGAAGTCGTGTATGTACATCTCACGGTTATCGAAACCACCAGAAATTGAAATAGATGTGTTGCCTTCTTGTTATTGATGTATTAGAGTATGTTATTTTCGGTTCATGTCAAAGACGGCAATAACTAAAAATAAAATCTATTCTCTGTAACGAAATGGATAATTTAGCATTTCTGTAATCTATTGGATTGGTAAACTAGATTTCTGTCTCAGGTGTTTTTTTTTTTTATCGCAATAGAGCTATCTATGTATGTACCGTAAATTTATAAAGATGAAATTCAACCAGCTACTAGATATGGATTGTCTATGTATGTTGTATATTTTAGTTTCCTTATCATAACAGATTTTCTGTGTTCTGTAAGCTTCTCCAACATTTCTTTCTCCATTATTCCATTGCCTCCTGTAAAAGGACTTGTTTTGGTCTTCAATATCTTGTAATTATATTTTGCTTATTTTCTTCCTAATTGCATTATTTATCTCCTTGTATCTCTTGTTTTCTGTAAATATCAAACTATATTCTTCATTATCACTAAATGTCCCACTCACCATATCATCAATATCCATACCACTGGGAACGGTAGTCATGCAAACTTCTCCCCAGTTTGAAAACACTGCTTTGTACTTCTTAATGATACCTATGTAATTGTCGATCCCTTTAACCAGATAATTCTTAATCTCATTATTTTTTCAACCTGAAATTAATAACATTCTCTAGCAGCACTGTAGTATATTTGGATGGTGCAGTTGGCATTCTTCTCTCCCGTTTATACGCTTGAAACATACAGGTTAAATTTAGGATTTGCAATTGATTTGTCAGTCTTTTCGTTTGTTCAGCGGTGTGTTTTAATTTAAATCTATTCCTCAGTTTGCTTTTCGATATTGATAAGTATTTATCATTAGTTCCACTAGTACTCATATTTCTAACTTCCGCTATTTGTAGCTTGCGCTATGTAGTGTCCTAATTATTTTTGTTTGGAATGATCCTGTGTGCTATCAAGAAGTCAATTGAAAACTGGCTCAATTAATTTAGAATACTGAAGTTTATGACTCCATTGCATTCCATGATGGTTGGTGGATGTATTGGAAGCTTAAATATCTTATCAAAAGCATTCTGTAACAATTAGTAAGAGTTGATTTAATAGTCACATCATGAATAGTTTTAAGTATATTGCTTGTCTCACTTATCATTTAGTATTGTAACATTTCACACTTCTGTAATTGGATTTTGCTGTTATTTTGGTACTGTTACTAATTTAACTGATGTTATTGAGGTGTTTTATTAGGCAGAGCAGGCTTGAACACGTAGCTTACTGTGCTCTTTGATAAAGGCAACAGCAGATCTGAAGCTACAAAACCACCTATTCAGTAATACGATAGAAAGATAGATACTGAAGAGATTTTAGATAAAATGTTTAGTTTCTTACGTCTTTTCTTTTGTTTTTCTGACGGATTTAACTACATAATAGATATGCACTCCAGAAATAAAACATTTTCAATAATTGAGGTCAAAAGGAGTAATGCCTCGATTACAAAGCATGGATTACAAAATTATTTAGCATTATGTTCTGTGTTTTGTTTTTCCCGATTGACTTTATAAATTGAGATGTTCGAATGTTATTAGCATAACACTCATTGCTGATAGAGGTAATACCAATTTAAATGACAAAAACCCTGTGAAGTATCTACTACCATTTGATGTCCTGTAATCATCTATTATCTCTGCGATTCATTGAAAACGTCAGTAGCTAGAAATGTTTTCCCTAAAGCTGTTACCGTAAAGTTGGTAATATCTGATAGTTCAGCTCATCTTGCATTCATCAAGACGCTATAGGTTTTCTTGATTTAATTTTCCAACTACATCGATGTTAAAATTTGACCAGTTATATCTTTGCATATCTCATTTGGCTACAACAATTTTCAAATCTAATTTGTAGTTTTCAATTGCAAGGGAAATACAACTTCTGCTATTTGTATCTACGTGAAATCCAATTCTTTTAAATTTGTTTGTTATCCATTTATTATGGTAAAAAATGACATAAGGTGATGGGGTGATTTTGAAATTACTCTATACGATAATGATGGTTATACTGAAGAAATGGCTGAAGATCCTATCACAGATACTAATTTATCTAATTAGGAATCTTAAACAACTGTACTATGTAAAAAATGGGTAGCTCAAAGAAGATGTTATGACCTCACTCTTCTTTAAGAGTTTAGACTGGACGAAATAAGGAAAAGAAATTTGATACAACCAAATCGTAAACCCCTAGACAGATTTTTATAACAGCGGTTAGAACGCACTAGTGAACAAATACAGCTAATAAGAAATGTACATGCAAACAATAAATACAATTGAGATAAGCACAAAACATCATAGATGATTACCATGAAAGAATTCAAAAGTGGAGCACTTCAACCTGTAGAGCAAATCTTTTTTACCCCGAAATAAGAAAGAGAATTAAAAATATATTAATCTTATAGTGATGTTTTCATAACCTTGCTTGCCTAAAATTAATTTGTCAAAAAAATGTTTTATGCTCTGTCTTGAACGGTGGGAACGAACTCTGTAATATATGTTCTATTGTAAACTTGTGCACCTAAGATGCATATTACATATGACCTTATACTTTGATTCAGTCTTGTTATCCCTTCATCTGTCAAACCATTCCGTAAAAGTATGTATGTTCATTCTATTTCAGACTCAGCAGTAATCACCTTAAAGCCTTGGTATATTTTCCAGATTAAACGAAGTACACAAAAAGGTAATTTCTAAATCCGTAGCTGAATAAAAAAATTAGTCTCTTAATACTAAAATCTTAGTTAGTGCTTTACAAATTATTTAAAGCTAACATTATGCAACATGAGTTTTGACTCTTTGAAGGATTATCTGTATTAGGTTTCAATATGTAAACATTTAACAGGAAAACACACACAAGAATTTACCCCAACGTTTGATATGACCATTTCAAAAACCAAATATCAATTCAAATGTAAGAGATTTCAGATCAAATCGCGGAGTATTTAGTAACATAATTTGTGAAATTTATGTATGTGCGTAAGGGCAATAACTCTACGCAATGCTCGATGCGAGAACGAAATGGAATGATAAAGTACTTCTATATTCAATCTGTTGTAAGTTCAAACAAATCATGGACATTTCTGCTTTGTCGTTGTACGCTGACTGGTTCTTCCTTCCCTTATTAGACAGTTCCATTCACAAAGAGTCACGAACAGACAGATTACTCCCTATAACTAGTCAACGTACTGATATAACAATGTTGCCATCACTCTGGTTGATATTTTCATTTTCCAAACGAACAAACTGATAATATACCGGACATTTTCATCTTCAAATATATTCAACAAGGCATTTGTTTAGGTTAGATAATGATTATTGTTTAATCGGTTGTCAAATTTCTAGAAATCTCTAGAAACGCTGAATCATGATTGGGGTGAGAAAACACTTTCATAAAATAAATTCTTATCCTCGGCTATCCTTTGCATACCTGAGTGGTAATATATATTAAGACAAAAGGATCATTTGGGTCTGCCTGAGAGTAATTCTAGATATGATGCTGGAAAAATGGTAAGATATGACACATGGATAATCATGTATTTGAGAATTTTGACAACAATACAATTAACTTACATCATTGAATTTCCTTGGAATGCGGACGATTCTGCGAATGTATATGTACTGATTCTAATGACTCCAGGTAAAAGGTTTAGATACAGCGGTCCTTTTGGTTTGGTCCAAGGAGACCCAATGCATGTATCGACTAGTTTTTTAAAATCTTCAGTCGGAATAATAAACTAAATACGTCTAAGCATAGAATTGTGTGTACAAGATGTGGTAAACACACAGTCTTAGAAGTACATAGTATGCGTCAGTGCTGTCGACAGATAAAATTCTATTTGATAACGATCTACTGAAAAGAACACGGGAGTTGAACAAACATTTGTATATGTTATGATTCGGTTATTAATTTCCTTCCGCAATGACCCTTCTTTGTAGACTGGAGATCGCGCTTCCCTCCACTTTTCAAATTTTTTGAAAAGCCGCTTAATATCTTTATAACTCATACCTTTATTCTCGCCGAACACATCCATCAAATTTTTTGAAAAGCCGCTTAATATCTTTATAACTCATACCTTTATTCTCGCCGAACACATCCATCTGTATTTACGTTTCATTGCGTAATTATGTTGGTTATATACTCATATGTATGTGTGCACTTGCTTTTTCGACCAAGCACTCAACTTTTTGTGTTAAGAATACAACATTGCTTCCTTGACAGTTGAATACTTGTAATGACTTTAAAGGTTGCCACTGCAAAATTTAGAAGATTCATGCTCATTTGTATAAAACGAAAGCTACAATTTTATATTTTATTCTTGCTGTCAATGAAGATATGAATGTTCCCAAAAAGAGATATGGTTTTTTATGTTTTCCTAAATTGCCATACATTTAGAATTAGTTCAAAATATTACGAGGATCATATGAAGTCCACCCATCGATGACAAAAAGTAACTGAATTTCCTCGTTTATCCTTAAATTAATAGCTAAATTTTGTCTGTATGTGAAGCCAATAAATTGAAACCCATTTACAAAATTGCTGCTAAAATCGCCAGCCATTGCTTACTTCATCTCAGTCACTATATAGTTTCTTTCTTTTTTGTATTATTTTGTTAAAATTTTTTTTTGATTTGGCTAGGATGGGGGGATGGTGGTAGAGAGGCGTTCCTCATTCTTCACAAGTTATTTATCACATGGTTGTTGTGTCATTTCGGTTAAGATGCTTCTATTATAATTAGTATATATTATTACGGAAATGTGTATATGCAATTTATAATGTGCCTAAAATTTTGTTCTACGGCTGTACTTTAAAATTGTGTAAAATAGTGAGTCATATTTAAGTTAGGTTAAGTTGTACTTTAGTCAGATAAATAACATGTTGACCACATTTGAGTTCAAGGTCAAAGCTGTTTACCACTCTTAGAGTACTTTTCCATTAAATCGACGCATTTAGTATTGCATTCTGGGTCGTAATATGGCACGTTTCGTGTTGTGAAATAGGTTATTTGCAAAGAGTATATAAGACCTTGATATAGGAATTATATGCATTCCAATTTTAAGTCTTGTGTTGAAAACATTTTTTTTTATAATCAGTCTTTTGGAATCATCAGATGATTGAAATAATAGCCGTGCTGAAATCTTGTAGTTCTGTGATGCCGTAATGCTGTATTGCTGTATAAATAATTCGGAAGGAATTATTTAATGGAACATTCATCGAAGTTACCATGGAGTATTCACTGACATTTGGACAATATTTAGGACTTTTGGATGCCTGTGAACATTCTTAAAGATGATCTGGATTATATTATCGTTGGAACATCAGGACATTCCAGACAAATTAATTCGAAACAATCTTTCATTCGGAACATTCGTTCATTACGAAGATCGATTCATTCGGAACAATCTTTCATTCGGAACATTCGTTCATTACGAAGATTCATTTATTTGGAACATTCATTCATTTGGAACATTTTATAATTTCTGTATGTGATTAGTATTTTAGGTAATTACGATTCATCAGGACGACAAAAGGAGGTTCGAGTTGAGGTACTATTATTATCTACAGTAGGGGTCATAAATGTTGATCATATCCAATCCATAACAGAGTTGTAAATCCTTAAAGAAACATTTTGTCTGTATTATAAACAGAAGGAATGTATAAAGTATAAATTATACATGCCTCTAAAATGTACAAAATGCTCTCGTTTGTTGCATAATTTGGAATGTCCCAATACAGGAAATGAAGTTCTCATTCTTTTACCATGTGCTCTTGGTTAACCCCATGTGCATTTGCAGAAGAAAAAGTTCATTAAAATTTATAATTAAATGCAAAACTGTTCAGACATTTTTTTAAGTGACGCAAATTCAAGATAAATTGATAGTATAGTTTGCGTTATAGAGTCCACAGCTACCTTACATGTGTTATATCTCAGTTAAGCTTTCTATAGCACGTCCCGAAATCTGGTCTTCTTTATATAACATGGAGCCATCACTTTTGCCAGACTTTCGTTAACACCTCGGCCGTGGGTGGCATCTTTTAATCAACGTTGAAATAGATGAGATTACATTGTATCACTTACCAGAACAGAAGATAACAGAACACAACTTTATTTATGTAATATTTCTCAGGCCACTCGCAGGTGTCATTTGAAACAAAAACACCAAGTATGTGTACGGTGGCGTAGCGTATATATATTAGGCAGATCAGGATTGCTTTTTTATTGTTATTAATGGAGGTTTGAGATATAGCAAAAATGTATAAATGTGTTTGGGAAATATGTGTCAATTTCAGGGACATAATAAGCAACATACATAGAAAATGGCAAAAAGAAATGAAAATATCAAGCTCGGTCTTCAGGTTTTGTCAATAAGATTTAGTGCATTTAGATCAAAAAAAGAATGTTTTAACACTCTGAGATAACAAAAAGAATGTCATTAAAAATACCAATATATTAGCAGGTATAAATATTAAATATTGATAAAAAGAACAAAACAAACATAAACAATACTGCTTAAATAAAACATTTTGTGTACACTAGTCATGAAAATATACTCATAAAGTCTTTAACAAATTTATAAAATTCATAGGTTTTTATTTATTTATTGTGGTATGTAGTTCCAGAGGCTTTGCCAATTTTTTTTATTTTTTATAAGTAAAAATAAGAATTCAGTCAAGTGATTCTATTCCGTAAAAAATTGGCACATACACACAGTTAAACTAATCCCCCACTTCTGTCCGTCCACATTTGTTACGTATAATATCACCGTGTGATATATTCTTTCAGCGTCCTGATTCAACACAAAAGTTATGGTTAGAAGTCCAAATTTTCAGCATATGAATGCATATCATTTTCGCTAGCGACTATACAATTAAATATTTATTTGTAATATTGTGTTCACATTACAAATGTATCTTGTAATGATAAAGTACCCAATAAAAATGTATCTTGCAATGATCAAGAACCTAACAAAAATGTATTTTGGAATGATCAAGTACCTATTAAAAATGTATCTTGCAATGATCAAGTACCTAATAAAAGTATGTTTTTTATTGTTTCATGATATTCAGAAATACACTTTGTAGCTTTTATGCAATATTTCTTAGAGGAATTTGATATTATTTTCGTTGATGAAGGAATGTCGATAATAGATTTCATGATATTGATGGCAGTGTACTCCCCACCCCTATATAAATAATAATAAAAATCTTTCCCGCTTGCGGAAAGGTATGGTAATTTCACAGTTACTGTTTGTGTAGTACCACACAATCAATATGCTATCGCGGGAATTAAACAAATCCAAGAATCAGTCTCGGAAAATACGGTCCTATCATACCAGATAAATTGCAACGTGACTCCATTGAGAAAATGGTATATTTTAATGGGCTTGACTTTAATTACTATGTTTTCTTGAAAAGATTCATAAAGAGTCCAAAGCGATGTTAACTTTTCAAATGATAGTAATATCCAAACAGCATCCAGCTAAATTACGTAGTTCGTTTTAAGGTCAATACTTACCATAGATGACTTTATGTTACTTGCTCTCTTAATGTGCACTAAATGTGAAAAATCTCTGTGGGAAATGAGCAAGGACATCTCTTATTAAACATGTATGATAGAGACTAAGCTTCCATGAATTTTAATGTAATTTAAGGCATTCTGGCACAAGAGTACCATTGAAAAAGCATTAGAAAGCTCCTTACTGATTCAGCGTATTCACTTGAGTACCAGACACTTTCGCAAACTATTTTCAAAAAATAATACTGGCGCTCATCTTGTAACTTTGAAAACTAAGAAAAGAGGAAATATTGAAACAAGATAGAGCGATTTACATTAAAGTGGCAAGCTGAGGATGTAAATTGCCTTATCCTTTTCAAGTCTTATCTACGATATGACCGCCAATAAGAAATTCTTACGTCGTCACACATTTTATATTCTTCAGTTCTGTTCTTAGATTACATAGATTTTTTAAAAAAATAATAAATTGTATATGGTATGAGAGAGTAACACTCACTCCTATAGTGTTACAAAATAAATCAGGACCATTACAAAAATAGTACGATTAAAATGTAAAATTCACAACAAACGATTGTATATATTCATAAGTTTCATTCCTAATTTCAAATTCAACACTACTGCTTTTTGTCGACCTTAAGGTAATATATTTATAACAATTGTATAATAGTTATTTGTTATTTATTTTCTATTTGTTTGTATATAAAAATAATTTATTTTGCGTCTCATATTTTGCACATTCTCCACTATTACACAATATAGCTTTCTTGATAGTTTGACGTAGATGATAGGAAAGAATTCAATAAGCATAAGTATCCCAACGAACGTTCATTAAGTCGAGTACTAAAGCAGGGCCTTCTGCATGGGTTATTGGCCTTGATAGAATATAGTGTTGTCTAAATGCACAGGCTTTGTCAGACTGTTCGTATTTAACTTTTGATCTTACCTAATGTTGGTAACCATGTTGTGTTTTTCATTTCATGCATTTCTCAATGTCAATTTGTCCAAGTTGAGTGTTGGTGACGGTATATGCATGTCGGGGAAAGGTTTCTTCTTTTTTTTGGTTTGTCCAGAAATCCAGGAGTAAATTTTGTCTTTCGAAAATACAGAGAAAGTTATATATTAACCATAACAAAAATTTACCTTCAAAATGTTATTGCAGTCTAAAATGATGAACCGAACCGACTTGTAACCAAAGACATTCCAATAATTGCTATCATTTGATATGTTCACTCCCATAATTGCTATCATTTGATATGCTCACTCCAATAATTGTTATCATTTGATATGTTCACTACAATAATTGCTATCATTTGATATGTTCACTCCAATAATTGCAATCATTTGATATGTTCACTCCAATAATTGCTATCATTTGATATGTTCATTCCAATAAATGCTATCATTTGGTATATTCACTCTTTTTGATTATGATTTCTTTTATAATTCCTTTAATCACAATATACAAGTATATTAAAACTCCATTAAAGGTACAGTACTCATTTTAACGTGTTGCTACTAATAATGCATTAATAGCAAGGAATTTGGTAGACTTCTGTTAACAGAACATACTTCCATTTGAAGGAAGTTTGCGCAAGGATAGTTTCCAATGTTTGAAATACATCCCAAACACCTGTCTTAAGAGTGGCGTAAGTACAGAATGGCTTTTGGAGTGCTGTCTCTATGCTCTGTAGACTTGAAGTTCAAACTGAGCTAGAACTATCTTGATCACGGGTATTAAGAGCAGATACAGGCTTTAATATCGTTATCTCTATGCTTTGTATGGATTGGCTTGCTTTTCATACATGTTTTTCTGTCAGTTAGTGTTGCTATTGTTTGTGTATAGATCTGTTGAATCATATTATCATTTGTTTTCTCGTGGTGTTGACAAAACCTAATAATATGTAGTCCTTCATTTTCGATTACATAAAAGCAAATATTTTATTTTAAAAATCGATTATGTAATAAAGAGTATAACCACTCATATCTTTCGTCATAAGGTATAATATAACCAAAGATAGGTGGAACACAATTGCTAAGATTTGTATGCATAATCCGTTAGTGCTAAACTTAAATAAGTGGACCTGTGTTTAAGTTTTACATTTTAAGTGCGTTGTCGTGATATAATTTAGCGTTTTGCAAAACAAAGGCCTCCATTAAACTATGAGATATTCTTCATATTTTACAAGAAACAGAGGAGGTACTGACTTGTATATATGAACGCATAACTAGAAGACAAAGACTTCTTAAATGGCCAACCCCGAAGACACATTATTCTTAAAGTGAAAACAAAACCCAGACATGACATAGGTAAGAATGATTCTAAAGCAGTACGTCAATATCATTACTTAATACCACAGTTATCTGGAATGAATAATATGAACTACATTGAAACACATCTGACTGAGACGCGCATTCTGACTGGCCAAATGTGTACGACATACTGTCAGAAACTTCCAAGCCATTGTAACGTCAAGATTGTTCTTGCAGAGTAAATTATTTATGTATGCCATATTAATATAATAGTTTTCCGTGACAATTTCACTGACGTCCAGATGTCCTTCTTCAAGATCGTACCGGCTACAACTAGTTCTTGTTTTGTACATAATTCCAGGCCCCCGTATTTAACCACAAAATTCAAGATCAAAATATCAAAATCAGATATGATACTTGCAAAATATATAGTTCTGTAAAACTAAGCAGTCTAGGACAGGGACGAAAGATAAGAAATTCCTGAGAGTGATGTTAGTTTAACTTCTTTATTATTCGAGATTCAGGCAGTCCAGCGTTTGAGACTCTGAGCTTAAGCTTGAGTTTTGTCGTTCAAAGGTTTTGTGAATACCAGACCAGGTCAGGTCAAGCCTCCCTAACTCTCCCTGATTTGTATGCCAAATAAAAATAATAAAAAATTGTGTCCAATATTTGACTAGAGTAATACTATATTCTAACAAAACATAAATAAGCATTGCATGCTCTTATCTCGTCCAACCTCACAAAACTAGAAAAGTGGATGCTTATTGGTTGCACAAGACCACGCACAATCTCGTAATGTTTTACACTCTCTGGTGATTGAACCAAGTAAATAATAATAATTCAAAACAAAAAATGCTCTTCACTAATAATCTGTCTACAAATTAGCACCATTTTCGCACTGGCATTAAATCGCCATCTGAAATCAGGAGATAAATAATTTAATTAAATACTAATTTAACATCAAATTATTTTACAGTAAAAAAAATGGCATCCAGATAGTTATAATAATAGGGTATTACCATACATCTGAGAATAAAGCATCAGAAAATTAGAAAGCATGTTTTCTCTTTTGATCCTATCCTCAATCTTAATTTTTAGGTAGTTAATTATGTGAATATGTCTTTGAATATTAAATGACTGTGTTCATATTTCTTCAACATTTATGAAATTTTGTGTTGTACTCGATAACCATGCAGAATATAAATATATATATATATATATATATATATATATATATATATATATATATATATATATATACAGACTGTCCATAATTCATTCTTGCAGACGGAACCAAACTTTTACGGCTCTTCCGAAATATAGCTGATTTACACAGATATCTTGTAAGATTTCCTTCCTTGAAAACATCTTGCAAAAGTGAGACAGGGTTCTTTTTAAAAGCCCAAAGCAATCAATATTTTCATTTTTTGTCAGAAAAGAAAAAACACATTCGTTGCTTTGAGTTTTTTCAAAAAACAATTTCATTTATTTCCTTTTAAAAGGATTGTTTCACGTCTACAGTCGTTACTATGTAATATCTGTTGCCAGACTTTACGGTACCTATTTATGACTCTCCTAATGACGTATTGATAGAACTTTGACCTAGATCAATTATAACGTTTCTAAGATACATTAAATTAGAGCCACTGATACTGTCTCTGCCGTCCAGTTGTCCACATACAGAGCATGTGATATTTACATTGACGAGTCCCAAGAAAATTTTCTTCAATAACGAACATAGCAAATTGTTATTGCTTTATCTACTACAATATAACCTTGTAAAGTACGTTATATCTTAGAATGATGTGTAAACCGTTTTCTTCGGTTCCATTTTTTGTTTCAACTAAACATCTCTAAATGTTTCATTTTGATTTTTTTTAAAAACAGGACGTCATAATATTTTCATCACTGCATATTCAATGACGTCATCAGTCTGATACGACCTTTTATAACTGTATTTTGCCACGGCTTTTTCCATAAATTGGTCTTACTACCCGAATACTTCCAGGCCTATTTTTACGATTAAGAAGAATATAAGGTATACAAATTAATTCCTGATAGGGAGAGGACAAACATTCAAAATGTGCAGTAACAATTAAGTAATCAACATACAGAAAATACTTAAAGAGAAACGGCATATTTCAGATACGTCAATCCACATAGATTGATCTAGACATCAGTATGCGCTTTCGAAATTAAATTTACAAGTATGTGTGTAATGCAGGAAATTTGATCTTGAATATTCTTTAGGAAAACATCTAACATAACATAGTTTCACTTATCGAAAGTTCACGATTTAAATCATCTTGTTTACAAACAGGAAAAACCTAAGCAAAAAAGAAGTCATCTTTCTCTGTCTGTGATTTGTTGATTTAATATTTTGGCAAGATCTTCCATTTGTTGTAAACGGGAGTTGAATATTTTCAGAAAATAAATTATAGTTCTATAGTCGGTGAAATTGTATTTCTACAGTACTTGTACCATCTTTTGCAGCTATTATTTGAATTCCGTTTTCATACCTTTTCTGATCGTTTCAATTGCCTATCGTACCTTTCCGTTTCGTACCATTATTAATCATCTATCAATCGCCTCTTCGTGACGGTACCGTTTCATGTTATACAGCTTCCATTTTCCTCCTTACAATATGAACAGCTGGCATGTAAATCATATCAAATATCGATGCATGCAATTTTATAGTAAATGTATATTAATTACATTCAAGTGCAAAGGCAACTCCTCAACTAAATAAGCAAATAACACAAATGATTATTTATTAGGTCTATATTTAAAACGTTGTACCATATGAACGATATATCACTCAGAATACATGCTATCGTCATAAGTCTGACTTTCATTCACGCATTTACACCTTCGTCGTGCAGAATAATGGATGCTTGTAATACTTATATCACACATGATACAGAGTTCACATAACCTAATGAAGAGAATTGAATACATGCAATAAATTTTAAATACGTTGCATTTTTACTTTGATCATGTCAGAATGCTTACAGTTAATATGCAGATGTGTAAGTTATATGTTGATGTTTTTATAGTGTGTGGGCATTAGTTGCAAGCTGTTACATGTCTATTAGTAAAACATAAAACGCATAAAAGAACAAATATAATTGAAAAAACAACAACAACAACAAAAACAAAAAAACAATCGCACCCGTGCCACCCCAAAATACTCAAACAAACAAACAAAACAAACCCAGACACATTATTGTGGGTATTGTATGATGAAAATCAGGATATATGTATGACTTGAGCTATATTGTATTACTTAATGCGGTGTTTTTAATCTCAGTTAAATATTATTGTATTAGATATTAACATTTTCAGTGCTTGTGTTTTCATACCGAAAAAATAATTTTCAAATGTATACTTGCATATAAGTAATATCTTCCTTATTTTGCTTAGTTATGTGGGCAGATATTTTATAGATGTCGTAGACAACAAAATAGAAAACATTAATGCAATATATCACAAGATTTGCTTCATTTAATTAACTCGTAATCGGTATGTTTAAATGTTTGTACAAGGTTATAAACATAGTATAAGATGCTAAAAAAAAACAAAAAAAAAAAAACAACTAGGCAGAAAAGATCGGTAAGGTAATCTGGAAATTATAACAAAAGGTTTCGCTTGTACTATGTTCTGTTACTCGCTAAAATCAAGACAAATGTTTCTCGAAAAGTGCGTGACATTCCTTTTATGATAGTGACTTTGATAATGCCTGCACAGTAATGCGGTCTACACTTAAAACCTCCAAATGAGAACCGTTCAAATCGTTTCTACGTTGCCGGATCATCTTATTGCTTTGTGCCGTATCGTACCGCCCACTTCTTTCCTCCAGGTCGTACCATTTCGACTTCGTATCGTTTATAATCCGTCTCCGTACCGTTTGTGTACCGTTCTGTCTTCGTGCCGTTTCCAATGATACAAAAGACGTTAAAAGTACTGTACAATATATTTTGTTCTCTTTCTTGTTGCACTCTTACGTCAGTCATGATTCTGCGTTTAATAACAGAGGGGAATGCATCGATTCTAATTTCATGTTAAGAATTACGTTTTTGGTTAGACACAAATATGTTGGCAGAAAATTGACTTTCTGAGAAAACATTTTCCAAGTCACACAAACTAAAATGCGCCAGTGACTGTCGCGAAAGGACACTGAGCCAGACATAAAATGGTTCCAGATTTCTATCTCCGGAAGAGTAGATTATGTAACAAATGCATAGTTTTACCAAGATAATCGGAAAATGAGAACAAGCCGCTACAGATTATCGTGTATGACGCCATGATATACTTTCAGAATGGACTAAAAGTGTTTCCTGAGGTTCGGAGTTGATATGCCAGGATTGAGGTGGTTAAATTCGTATAGGTCGTGACTGCATATAGGTCCCTAATATTTCACAAAGTTAGTGTTTCCATTCACAATCTAACATACTGAGAGTACGACGAATTCAAACATCAAAACTTTCAGAGAATATTAACATCATTATTTTGGCACATCTGGGAACCAACAGCGATCTCAACAATGCTTTAATGATTTCCTGTATCTGTGACATATTATCAAGATTCTTCTATTTTCTACCTTCTGTTTCTTCTTCCCATTATCTCCTTTCAATGTCGCCATTATAACATTTATTTATAAATTAATTTTGTACATATGCCAGTCATTATACACGTTTTGAAAGTATTCTTTGCATGGTAAAGGCGATAATAAATTGTTAGAACTTTTTAGCCGATTGAAATAACATTATTTATAATAAATGGTATTTAAAAGATAAACTTGTTGCACAGAAACTTAACTTGTAGACTGCAAGAGTTAGTGTGCTTATAACTTATATTTCGAAGCCACTAGTTTTCACTTTGTTCATCTCAAGCAACATAATTATCCTTGTGGTAATGCAATACGTTAATTGTGGTCAGTTCAGGCTATACCTGATGCCATAAGTACCAGTAGACGGTACTACTTGCGACTGTTGACCAAGGGTGGACAGCTACACCTGGTTTCCCCCAAAAGTTCATCTCTGGTGGATCTGGCGGCTGATAAGATATGATCATACCACCGGCTGTGAAGGCATATGGAAAGAGCTATGTGGACAGAGCAGGGTATTAGCTCAGGTGCAGTAGGACCCGACGACCATCCACTGAATTAGTATTCGTCTCCAGATGTCTCGACATGGTTGTGCCACAAGAATCGCACAGGTCTGGACAAGTGAGTGATGGTGACTCTACGTAACGTTCCCTCAATTAAATCAAACTCAAGTGCATGTCATGGCATTCTCTTTCCCACCCCTACCTCCGCCCCCCTCCAGATACATTCAAGTCCTAATCAACAACACAGTCTTCCGCCTGCCAAACCACAACAAGAAGTCTTCGGAGTACCCGCTCTCCAAGCGCTGGCATCTCATTTACTACGTCGTCAGAAGAAGAGACATGAAGGATGTCCAAGTGACTTAAACCATGAGAAGTGAGAAGTGCAGAATGCTAAACGGACCTCAGGCTCATAGTCTCCAAGCTCACTATCTTGATTCAGTCTAGCAGACAACCACAGGGCAAAACGGGTCCAGAAAGCTCTTTGTTTCCAAACTGGAATAGGAAAATGTGAAACAGGCGTTTGTTGAAGAACTGTGCAGCCAACTAGTAACAGTTCATGCGAGCTCCGAGAATATCGAGGAAAACTGGGCATCCTTCAGAGACTCTGTGTACTCGGATGCATCCACAACCCTCGGTCCCACCACACGTAAACATTAAGATTGGTTTGATGAGAATGATGTTGTCATACGGAGACTACTGAACAAGAAACAGTGGCTCTAAAACGTATGTTTATAAGGCAGCACTGCTTCATCTAAAAAGGCAGCATAGAACAACATCAAGAGGACTGTCCAATGCAAACTCAAGGAGTTGCAAGACTCATGGTTGAGCAATAAGACAGACGAGATTCAATCCTACGCAGATAGGAATGACAGAAAGAACTTATATGATGCTTTTAAAAAATCTAAACACCACAGGTATCAGAAGGATCTCCGACACTGAGTGATGACGGCACCACACTGCTCATGGACAAAGAAAAGATACCGCAAAGATGGGCTAAACACTTCTACAACATCCTCAGTCAACAATCATTTATCAGTGAGAAGGCAATTGATCGACTGCCCAAGTGGAAATCAGCGTATCACTTACTGATCCTCCTACTCTTACTGAAACTGAGAAAGCAATTGACGTCCTGTCAAATGGCAAAGCACCTGGAGCAGATGCTATACCGGCAGAAATCTACAAAACCGGAGGCTCGCACATGGTTCAGAAGCGGACTGAATTCTTTCAGTCAATGTGGACTCAAGGAACTATACCGCAGGTATACAAGGATATCTATATCGTCAACTTGTGCAAGCGACTCGCACAAGCGAAAAAGCAACAGACAGAAAATCGAAAACCATTGAGGCATCTCTTCGTTGTCAATAGCCTGCAAAAATATTGCAGGAATCCTACTACATACCCTTGTGCATTACACAAATCAATGGCTCCCGTTGTGAGTCAGAGTGACTTCAGGAAAGGACGAAGGACCATAGACATGGTGTCTGCAGTTCGTCAACCTTAGGATAAATGCCAGGAACAGAACTCCAGCCTGTACACGACTTTCGTTGACCTGTCCAAAGCTTTTCACAAAGTTAGTCGAGATGGCCTCAGGAAGATCATAGCCAGATTTTGTTACCCAGAAACATTCATCATAATGGTTCAGCAATGCTCACTCGTAAGTCATATGAACAATTCTCAGTATTCAACATAGTCAAGCAAGGCTCCAACTCTCTTAAGTATGATGTTCTCTGCCATACTTACAGAAACCTTCTGTGACTATGACACTGGGATCGACATCAGATACAGAACTGATGGCACGCTCTCCAATCTGAGGCGACTACGAGCGAAGACGAAGGTACAGGAAGTGAATGTTCGTGATCACCTATTTGATGATGAATATTCCCTGAATGCTAATTCCGAGTCTGACATGCAACAGAGTATGGACCACTTCTTTTCAGCTGGTGCCAACGTTTAGTCTCACAATCAGAATGAAGAAGACAGAGGGGATGCGCCAACCTGCACCAGGAAAGCCTTATGTAGGGCCAACCATCACAGTAAATGGCCACACTACCCAGGAAGGAGACACCTTCATCTACCTTGGATTACATTATCACCTACAGTCCACATCAATGATGAAACCAAAGCCAGAATTGGCAAAACAAGTGTGACCTTCGGCAGACTACAAGCACATGTGTGGGAGTGCAGAGGCATCAGTCTGTAAACAAAACTGAAGGCCTGCAAAGCCATTGCGTTGCCTATAATATTGTATGCATGCGAAACTTGGACAGTGTGCAGACGCCATGCCAAGAAGCTGAACCATGTTCACGTGGGCTGCGTGAGGTAACTGATGAGGATAAGACGGCAGAACTGAGATTTTCAAAGGGCAAGCTTTCCAAGCATCCACACTCTGCTGATGAAATCACAGCTGAGATGGGATGGTTATGTCACTAGGATGTCTGACGAGCCACTACCAAAAAAGATCTTCTACGGCGAGATGAGGGAGGGAAATAAATCTCAGAGAGGTCAGAAGAAACGCTTCAAATACTCCCTCAAGTCATCCTTGAAACATTTCAACATTGACCCTGAGTCTTGGGAATCTCGCGTAGGATCGTTTCACTTGGCACAGTATCAGCCATACTAGAGCTACAGTCTATGAGCTTAGAAGAATTGCAGAGGCAGTGCAGAAGCGCGAGCAGAATAAATCTCCGAACTGCAGCACGTCCACTGTTGATCAACCAACGCCAAACGGCATATCGTGTCCAATGTGCTTCAGACAGTTCAGGACACAAATAGGTCAGTAACCAAACCACTTAATGATGTTATGGTCATCTCTGAAGGACGGAGGACGAACAAGAACAATTCTCCCATTTGAGTATGCACCACTTCGTTTATAGTTTTGGATATAGGTCAAAATAGCGCTCTCGATATATAGCAAGTTCTAGTTAAGAAGCAATTAGTATTAGATTTATTGCGAATACCAAAATTTGCCGTTTTTAAACGTTTAGATAGATACATAGAGAAAAAGAATATCAATACATTGATAGGAAATAGGCATGTGAAATGACCAACATAGAATTATTTTAGTTTCTACGTGACTTTCAAAGTGATACACTACTTTGTATTCTCTGTCCTTTCTTTCTTTATGTATTCTTATTATGTCTTTCGTTCAATCTTGTTTATTATATCTTGGGACATGTTCAGACGGTGAGCATATACCAGATATTTACGGATGCATATTTACTTACAGTTGGAATGGTAACATGTTCATGCGGTCTGAAAACTTAGTTTAATCAACATAAAAGTATTTTCCTTAGCTGACCCTTCACACCCCGCCATACCATTGTAATTATAGTGATCAATATAAAGATTTTCATGATTTGCGTGGTTGATACAACCCAGCTCAGATAACGATAGTATTTACTGCAGTTAATCATAATTTAAATTAATATTTATGGCGCATGTAGGTTTTGAATTTAAAACTGATAATTTGGTATTCCTTGAATATAAGAACCTGTTTTACCAGTCATAATTCATAATCTAAATGCGTCATAAATAATACTTTTAGTGCTGTGTGTGACTTTTTGTACCTCTCAGGGGGAAGGAACATTTCATATGTAGACGACTTTTGTACGAGATCCAAATCGATCTATCAATTACAATATAGGAACAAATGATATATTTATTTATTGTTTCAATGCACGTATGCGACACTGTGGACGTGATCGTTAAATAACTGAAGCACGAGGCATAATACATACGGAACTTCTGCTGTATAGTGCGATTTGATCTTTATAACACTGATACAAAACTGTATTCAACAAGAATATACAAGGAACGGGAAATGACTAAACCAAATAATAACAACGAATGGGGAAAATGTATTTTGTTCGTTGTATCTCTGTTTTCTTTGAACTTATTTAATTTGTTCATCCCTAAGACAATACACCACTTATATATTTTTGTTCAAAAATGTTGTAAGTGCGCTTTAGATGCATATATGAAACATCAACCACTTTAAAGTATCCAGCATAAAATAGATGCTTCATGTGATATATTCTTTATTTCCTTCTTCTCTTTTGTCGCCCTTTTTGTATGCATATATGTATTTATATGCTTCTTCATTATTCATTTTGTGATATGTACATACGGAAAACTACATACGTGGTTTTGTTTTCTCCAGAGTAGACAGAAACAATGAATTAGATATGTCTGTTATGACAATATAGGGATCAAATGGTATATTTATCTATTGCTATAATGTACGTGGGCGGCAAGTCAGACTGGGACGTATATTTACACCGTGTCATCGAGTTATTTTCCTCAGCATGAAACAAAATACGAATACAGTTTTGTATTTATTACGCTCCTATCCCCGTTATGCTTTACAAATATTTTTGGCTATGCAATGCAAATAGAAGTCATAACAAATTGGGATTTGTATAAACGTTGTATTTGGTCAGCTATGAATATCGACACATGTATGTCAGTGAAAATACCAAAATAGTTTCAATTTGGGTATGCGATACGGAATTACTGATTGAATTCCATATCGAACTGCAAATCAACAATATAAGAATAAATGTGCACTTAATACATTTCTACGTAACCATGGTACAGACCGATATGAAACAGTTGGTGCAATGATTATGATGCACATTCGGGTTATACCACATAAAACAGAAAATACAACAGCATTTGACGCAGCAATATATCACGGGCAGACGTTGCTCTGCGTTCAATCAAAAGATATATTTTTAGGTGACATTTTTAGAGGCTGTACTGAAACAAATAGATTGCACGGACACTTTTTCGTGGCAAAGTCATTTAATTCTCAAAATTTAATCTGAATGAATCATTATCTACACGTTACTAATAAATTAAATCAACAGTGTGACGACAAACATTGCTAAGTAACACCTAGTAGTGACAAGTATGGCATTTACTATGATACAACTAACTGAGGACACATGTTGTTGTTTTTTTGATTCTATACAAACGATTTGATACATGGATTTGTGCACGCGTGAAATAAGAAATATAGAGGTTTGTCCTTAACTCTGTGGCACTTGAATGGTTGTCTTGTTTCCTTTGCAGACGAGAATTAAGATCCTCGTCTATATTTTGCCTATGAAAACACAGCTTTTAGAGCAGGATCTAATAGTGTTTTTCTATTGTGTAAGTCCGCGTAGGCAACATTGTTGGGGTATTTTTAAATATTATTTTGTTTAGTTTTTACATTTCGTTGTCTGATAAATCACGCACCCCATATCTGAAACGTTTACAGCATCATGCAACATGGTCGGTATAATGTTGAAAATTGTTGTGAAAATTAACAAGGAAGATAATAATGTTATACTGAATAAATAACGATTACAAGACTACATTTATCATGCTTGATTTGTATCAATCCATTATTTTTGTCTTTATAATTATAGCCCATCGATGTTTCAATACTTCGGTTTTCTACGTTGATCGAAATTTGGGGAAATGTATGTGCAAATATGAAGCGATTTAACAATGATAAGAAATAATCACATAAAAGTAGCAACATAAACATGTTATGTGACTTTCAAACTGATAGATTTGCCTCATTCCTTCTCTAGCCCGTCCCACTCATTCTTTTTTTCCGTTGCTCTCTATTTTCTTGATGGCTCTTATATCTCAGGACATGTTCAAGAAGTTTAAAAAATATCCACAGCAAGCACACACACGTATATGTATTTATCTCTATGTATTATCTCTCTCTCCATATATATATATATATATATATATATATATATATATATATATATATATATATATATAATACATATACATACATAGCTGCAAGCCTGATCCAGTCCATCATTTATGTGTAAACATTGTTACTGACGATATTAAACTTTTGATGTTAAAATTGTTTTGATAACGTACAGTTATAATGATGTTATCAATTACCATAGCATGCATTTTATAAATTAGTTTTTTTTGCAGCTATAATATATAGCCGGTTCAGCCTCACGCATGCTTATACCAGACTCTTCCTCTTAGTGTGATAGCTTAGGTTTGTGGTAGATGACGCTTATGTTAGATCCAAATCTCAGTTTTCATCCTTAATCATAGCTGTCAAAATTAGAATCATTTTAATAGATTTATTGTTTCTATGCAGGTAAATCATATTGATATGGTCATTTTTCCGACGATTTTTTTTTTTTTTTTTGAAATTCTGTTTTCATTTATTGTTGTGGGTATCAATATTAGCGGGTTTACTAAAATTTGCATACTCGTCGCTACTTAACTTCAAGGATGTGCCTCGGGTTGGGGTCTTCTTTTTTCTCACAGGTGGATATTGCTTCTTTGAGTATTTAAATTCACGTTTTGCTCTGTGTCTACCAAATCAACGAAAATTGGTACACTAGGAATATCAGTGTATCCATAGTAAATCAAACATTATTTCAGAAGCCTCTGCTGCCTAGTCCGATTTGTTTAGTATAATATGAAACATAGTATCTGAAGTGAGGAAAAGATGGTTGACAAAAGCGGTTGTCTTTAAAACGTGCTATTTTCAGGGTTTGCGTGTTAAAGAAAACTATGTTTAGCAGTAATAGGTAGTCATCTAATTATGATATATAAGAAGAAGCATTTTATAATACTTAAAACCATTACTATAAACATAAGCAAAATATGTAATGCATGTTATGACTCTGGACCTGTGTTGCAGGTAAAACGTATACAACTACAGAGCAAATGTATATATCATTACTGCTGGCAAACTCACATGTTCGTGTCTCTTTGAAAATGTAAGTGGATCACCATACATTTTTTTTCTGCAGCATGTTGGCACTGCTAAAGTGCAGTTTCAATAATATGGTACCTGATATAAAACATTTTTATTACAAACATTCGTTGGTACAGGCTGATGTTATTGATATCATCTTCCACCCGGAAAGTTACTTGAAATGTATTATCTGGGTACCTCTACCGCTTTTAATTATGATGGGACATATGGGTTCATAGATGTTGGAAATACTAAATGTATTCTATATTTCTCCAAGATAATGGTAATATCAAATGCAGAAGACGTTTGTATCAGATCAATATCGGTCTTACTTAGCAAATAATACGCAGTTTTCCAAACCGAGACACAAATACATTTCTACATATTTTTAAAGTACGTATGCGAAAATGTTGACGTAATTAAACACATATACGGAACTTGCGTTACGCATGGTAAAGTATTTAGCACCATGATATGAACATCAATACATTACTAGATGAAAATTAACAACGTATATCAAATAAAACAACTTACTCAAGAAAACAAGCTGTAAATAAAAGAAAAAGTGATTGTGACAATAGTTTAACTCTGATGGTTTCATATCTAGGTTGACCTATTTGCAATATTGTTCTCTTATATTTCTTCAGTTGTAACAGTTTCAACAGTTAGGGCAGTGGGCAAGATAAAACTTGCAAGGGAAAATAGGACGCTCCCGCCTCCACGAGTCTTCCTACCTATGGGAGAAATAGGGTGGTGGTAACATGACATCACAGGGCGGAAGTCTTCCAAGTTGAAGTCAACGGCCAGGGCGGAAGGGTTCCAAGATGAACTTAACGGCCACATGTTCGAGATCAGGGCGAGCCATACAGTAACATGGATATCGGCTGTGGTCTACAGTCTGGAGAGGGATCGGCCCCACCAGGTTACATCTGCCCATGATACGCCAGGGATGACAAAATTACAATAGATAGAGTTATCATACCGGATCGGTCGCAGCCCGGGTTACCAATGACCGCGCCATTTGCTGGACGCCAGGACAGAGGTGATTCGTATGCTACTGGTGCAACTGACATCAAAATACGGGCAAGAGATAACATCACCGTTGAAACGTGGAATGTCATGACATTAAGACCAGCAGGGAAACTCGAGGAGCTAACTCATGAGTTGGGAAGATTCCAATGGCACATCCTTGGACTCTGCGAGATGCGCTGGAAGAATTTCGGAGAAAGATCAACAGATGAAAGACACAGGATCTACTTCAGTGGACATGAGGACAAGCATGAGCATGGAGTCGGATTTATGGTACATAAGGACATTGTGAGTGCAGTCATGGGTTGTCGACCAGTGTCTAACAGGCTGATTACCATCCGCTTGAGGGCATCTCCCTTCAACATCACCATCATAGAGGTTTATGACCCAACTTCTGACCATGATGATGAAGAAATGGATGCGTTCTACGACCAGCTTCAAATTCTTATTGACCAGACACCCACGAAGGATATTCTAGTTATTCAAGGATTACTGGAATGCCAAGGTAGGAGTAGACGCACAGGCAGACTGGCGAGAAGTCTGCGGTCCATACTGTAATGAACAGACCAATGAGAGAGGACTCAAGCTCCTGGACTTCGCTACCTACAATAACCTAGTGCTAACGAACACCCTTGGCCCCCAAAAATTATCTAGAAGATGCACTTGGCACAGTCCAGACGGAAAACATCACAACCAAATTGACTACATCTTGGTGAGGAAGCGCTTCCGGACTAGCGTTAACATTGCCAGAACACGTGGCTTCCCAGGAGCGGACATAGGAAGCGACAATGACTTGCTGATGATGACTATCAAACTTGGTCTGAGGAAGACCAAGAAGACAAAACAGGTTAGGACCAGGTTTGAACTTGAAAAACTTAAAGATCCAAGCGTCAATAGCCGGCAAATTTGCGCCACTCACAATTCTGGGTGCTGAAGAAATAAACATAGACTCCTTGATCACCACCTTCAACACAGCAATAATAGGCACAGCCAATAAAATCCTTGGCAAGCATCGTAGGATAAAGAAGCCTTGGGTCACAGCAGATATCCTCGACCTCTGTGATGTGAGGAGAAAACTGAAAAGGATGCGAGGAGACCTTCAAGGAGCAGACTAATACAGAGAGATTAACAACACGATTAAGAAGTGCTTAAAGACAGCGAAGGAAAGCTGGTTAGAGGACCAATGTAAGGAAGTCGAGAAAAGCCTGGACCAGAATAACAGTAAAAAGACATACCAGTTGTTGAAAGACCTGACAACAGATACACAGGGGAGATCTTCAACGATCCAGGACAAGGCTGGTAAGAGTCTGACAGAAGATTAAGAGCTTCTTAACAGATGGACAGAATACTGTTGAGAGCTTTACAACCAGGAGACTTCTGGAGACCAAGCTGTACTAAACGTACCACTGACCACAACAGAGGTTGACCACCCGATCCTCAGGGAAGACGTAGAGGCTGCAGTAAAGACACTAAAGAAATGGAAGTCAACTGGGGTAGACAATATGCACGCAGAACTTGTTCAAGCAGGAGGAACCTCCATGATAGATGTCCTCACAACAATCTGCAACAAAATCTGGAAAACAGGAGAATGGCCCACCCCATGAACCCAGTCTCTGATCATCACCCTTCCTAAGAAATGGAATCTGCAGCTGTGCCAGAACTACCGAGCAATCAGTCTCATCAGTCATCCAAGCAAGGCTTTGCTTAAGATCATCCTCAACAGACTGAAACCTCAAGCAGAGCACATCATCGCTGAAGAACAGGCAGATTTCAGAGCAGGACGTAGCACTGTCGAACAGATCTTCAATCTTAGAATCCTCTGTAAAAAGTATCTGCAGCATCAACAGGACCTCTATCATGTCTTCATTGACTTCAAGAAGGCTTTTGGCAAGGTATGGCATGTAGCCTTGTTGGCCACCATGCGGAAATACGACATAAACGCAAAACTAATCAGCACCATCGATAACCTGTATGACAATGCCACCAGTGCAGTTCTCGTAAATGGCAACATAGGAGATTGGTTCAGAACCACAGTCAGAGTCAGACAGGGATGCCTCCTCTCACCAAATCTCTTCAACATCTACCTGGAATCGATCATGTCCGATACCTTGGAAGACCATGAGGGC
Source organism: Margaritifera margaritifera (assembly GCA_029931535.1). Classification (NCBI taxonomy): domain Eukaryota; kingdom Metazoa; phylum Mollusca; class Bivalvia; order Unionida; family Margaritiferidae; genus Margaritifera; species Margaritifera margaritifera. The sequence goes on from JAQPZY010001596.1 coordinate 135,886, forward strand.
AGTGTCAGTGAATGGACAGAAGCTTGGCACAGTGACAAGCTTCAAATACCTAGGTGCTATCGCCTCTGATGAAGGTTCAAAACCTGAGGTTCTTTCCAGGATTGCGCAGACAACAACTGCACTGGCTAGGCTGAAGCCTATGTGGAAGGAGAGCAACATCACGATTTGATCCAAGATCAAGCTTATGCGCTCCCTCGTCATGTCCATATTCCTGTATGCATGTTAAACATGGACCCTGACTGCAGAACTGGAGAGAAGAAATCATGCCCTAGAGATGAGATGTTATCGAAGGATCCTGAAAATCTCATACTTAGACCAGTTCTCAAATGAGGAGGTGCGCGTCAGAATCCAAGGTGCAATTGGACCATATGAAGACCTGCTCACCACCGTAAAGAATCGCAAACTAAGATGGTACGGTCACGTAAAACGCTCATCTGGCCTGTCAAAGACAATTTTACAGGGCACAGTGAGAGGAAAGAGAAAACGAGGCAGACAGAAGAAGAGATGGGAAGATAATATCAAAGAGCGGACAGGCATGGACTTTGCAAAGTCTCAATGAGCAGTGGAGAACGGGGAAAAATGGAGAGAGATTGTAGCAAAGTCATCAGTGGCGTCCCTACGACATGCCAGGTTACGGGAAAGATGAGATGAGTGAACAGTTTCAGAAACATCCCTTGATACGGTTCAGCAATAACGATAATGATGTCAATACAGGAACATACTTCCAATGCATTATCTTAGGTGCATTCATTGCAGTAAAATATGATTGGTAAGATTGGTTTATGCACCAGATTAACAAGTTTCTACCTGACTCCATAACTATTTGAAAGATCGTCATCATCGAGATCGTCAAGATCGTCATCATCAAGATCATCATCATCGAGCTCGTCATCATCAAGATCGTCATCATCGAAATCGTCAAGATGGTCATCATCTAGATCGTGATCATCATAATCGTCATCATCGAGATCGTCAAAATCGTCAATATCGAGATCGTCAATATCGAGATCGTCAACATCAAGATCGTCATCATCGAGATCGCCATCATCAGGATCGTGATCATCGAGATCGTCAACGTCGTTATAATTGACATCGTCATCATCACGATTATTAAGAACGGCATCATCATGATCATCATCATCGAGATCGACAAGATCGTCATCACCGAGATCGCCATCATCGAGATCGTTAAGATCGTCATTATCTAAATCGTCATCATTGAGATCGTCATCTTATAGATCTTCATCGTCAGCATCGTCATCATCGAGATCGTGAACGTCGTTATCATCAGAATTGTCATCATCAAGATCATAAAAATCGTCATCATCGAGGTCGTCATCTTCCAGATCTTCATCATCTGGATCGTCATCACCGAGATCGTCAAGATTCGTCATTCATCTAGCTCCTCATCTTCGAGATCGTCATGATCAGGTTCATCATCATCGAGATCGTCAACGTCGCTATCATCGTTATCGTCATCATCAAGATATTTAATATCGGCATCATCAAGATCATGAAGATCGTCATCATCGAGATCATAACCACCGAGATTATCAAGATTGTCATCATCGAGATCGTTATCTTCGAGATCGTCATCATAAGGTTCGTCATCATCAAAATCGTCAACGTCGTTATTATCGAGATCGTCATCATCAAGATAATTAAGATCGGCATAATCAAGATCATCAAGATGATCAACGTCGTAATCATCGAGATCGTCATCATCAAGATCATAAAGATCGGCATCAACGAGAAAATCAAGATCGTCATAATTGAGGTCATCATCTTCGGGATCTTCATCATCGAGATCGTACCCTTCGAGATCGCCATCATCAGGATCATCATCATTGAGATCGTCATTATCGAGGTTGTCATCATCGAGATCGTCAAGATCGTGATCATCGTGATCGTCATCTTCGTGATCGTGATCGTCGAGATCGTCATCATCGAGATGGTCATCAACAAGATCATAAAGATCGTCATCATCGAGATCATGAAGATCGTCGTCAAGATCGTCATCATCTAGATCGTCATCTTCGAGATCGTCATCTTCAGGATTGTCATCATAGAGATCGTCAAGAAAGTCATCATCAAGATAATCATCATAGAGATCGTTAAGATCGTCATCATCAAGATCGTCATCATCGAAATCCTCATCATCGAGATCATAATCTACATCATGATCTTCATCATCGTCATCGAGATCGTCATCATCTGAATCGTCATCATCGAGATCGTCATCTTCGAGATCGTCATCTTCAGGATCGCCATCATCGAGATCGTCAAAATCGTCATCATCAAGATCATCATCATTGAGATCGATAACATCGTCATCATCAAAATCTCCCTTCCATGGACAGGAAGTTGAATATCGAAGCTTTCGATTTGTTGCGGATTGTGCTGCACAGTTCTCTGCCAGGGACAGGCTTGTCCCAGTCGTAGCTCAGGATTTATTGTCGTTTTGACGTCTTTTCTCCATGGTCACTTCTGGGATGGATATTTTCTTTCTTGTTACTGTTATTGTTGTAGTGGAGATAGGTCCTCAATGCTAGAAGTAGTCACATCGTCAGGAATTTCTCTCCCTTCCATAGGCAGGGATCATCATCATCATCATCGACAGGAATAATCATCATCATCAGCAGCAGCACCACCACCATTGTCGTTGTCATCATCGTCGTGCAGAACTGCTCTCTGCCAGGGACAGACTTGCTCAGGATTTGTTGTCGTTTTGGCTTCTTTTTTCCATGGTCAGTTCTGAGATGGAGTTTTTCGGAGATTGGTCCTCAATGCAGGTAGTAGAAGCGTTGTCGGGAAGTTATCTACCTTCCATGGACAGGAAGTTGCATATTGAAGCCTTCGATTTGATTAGGTTTCTGCTGCACTGGTCTCTGCCAGGGACAGGCTTGTCTCAGTCGTCGCTCAGGATTTATTGTCGTTTTGGCGTCTTTTCTCCATGGTCAGTTCGGAGATGGAGTTTTTCTTTCTTGTTATTGTTGTGGTTGTAGTGGAGATAGGTTTTCAACGCTGGAAGAAGTCTCGTCGTCAGGAATGTCTCTACCTTCCATGGACAGGAAGTTGCATATCGAAGCCTTCGATTTGGTTTGGATTGTGCTGCACCGGTCTCTGCCAGGGACAGGATTGTCCCAGCCGTCGCTCAGGATTTGTTGTCGTTTTGGCGTCTTTTCTCCATGGTCACTTTCCGAGATGAAGATTTTGTTTCTTGTTATTGTTATTGTTGTAGTGGAGATAGGTCCTCATTGCTTAAGGTACTCACGTCGTCAGGAATTTCTCTCCCTTCCATGGGCAGGAATCATCATCATCAACAGCAGCAGCAGCACAACCATCACCACCACCATTGTCGTTGTCATGATCGTCGTGCAGCACCGGTCTCTGCCAGGGACAGGCTTGCTCTGGATTTGTTGTCGCTTTGCTTATTTTCTCCATGGTCACTTCTGAGATGGAGTTTTTTGTTATTGTTATTGTTCTAGTGGAGATAGGTCCTCAACGCTGGAAGAAGTCTCGTCAGGAATTTCTCTCCCTTCCATGGACAGGAAGTTGCATATCGAAGCCTTCGATTTGATTAGTATTCTGCTGCATCGGTCTGTGCCTGGGATAGGCTTGTCCCAGTTGTTGCTCAGGATTGTTTGTCATTTTGGCTTCTTTTCTCCATGGTCACTTCTGAGGTAGAGTTTTTCTTTGTGTTATTGTTATTGTTGTTGTGGAGATAGATCCTCAACGATGGAAGAAGTTTCGTCGTCAGGAATTTCTCTCCCTTCCATGGACAGGAAGTTGCATATCGAAGCCTTCTTTTCTCCATGGTCACTTCTGAGATGGAGTTTTTTGTTATTGTTGTTGTTGTAGTGGAGATAGGTCCACAACGCTGGTGAAGTCTCATCGTCAGGAATTTCTCTCCCTTCCATGGACAGGAAGTTGCATATCGAAGCCTTCAATTAGATTTGGATTGTGTTGCACTGGTCTCTGCCAGGGACAGGCAAGTCCCAGAAGTCGCTCAGGGTTTGTTGTTGTTTTGGCTCTTTTCTCCATGGTCACTTCTGAGATGCAGTTTTTTGTTATTGTTGTTGTTGTGGTGGAGATAGGTCCACAATGCTGGTGAAGTCTCATCGTCAGAAATTTCTCTTCCTTCCATGGACAGGAAGTTGCATATAGAAAGGCTTGCATTTCATTATGAGTGTGTGCACCAGTCTCATCCAGAGTCAAGCCTGTCCCAGTCGTCGGTCAGGATTTGTTGTCGTTTTGGCTTCTTTTTTCCATGGTCACTTCTGAGATGGTTTTTTTGTTGTTTTTGTTATTGTTGTAGTGGTGATTGGTCCTCAACGCTGGAAGAAGTCTCGTCGTCAGGAATTTTTCTAACATTCATGGACAGGAAGTTGGATATCGAAGGCTTGCATTGCACTGTGAGTTTGTGCACTGGTTTGTGCCAAGGAAAGGCTTGTCCCAGTAGTCGCTCAGGATTTGTTGTTGTTTTGACTTCTTTTCTCCATGGTCACTTCTGAGATGGAGTTTTTTGTTGTTCTTATTGTTGTAGAGGATTTGTAATCAGTGCTGGAAAAATATCGTTGCCAGCAATCTTTCTCTCTTCCATCGACAGGAATCATCCTTATCATCATTGACAGGTATCATCCTCATCATCATCATCATCATCCCCACAACCACAGCCACCACCATTGCCGTTGTCATCATCGTCGTGATGCACTAGTCTCTGCCAGGGACAGGCTTGTCCCAGTCATTGGTCAGGGTTTGTTGTCGTTTTGTGTTCTTATCTCCTTCATCACTTCTGCGATGGAGTCTTTTGTTGTTGTTGTCATTGTTGGAGTGGACATAGGTCCTCAACGCTGGAAAAAGTCTCATCGTCAGGAATTTCTCCCTTCCATGCACAGGAAGTTGCGTATCGAAGCCTTTAATTTGATTTGGATTGTGTTGCACTGGTCTCTGCCAGGGACAGGCGTGTCCCAGTCGTCGCTCAGGATTTGTTGTTGTTTTGGCTTCTTTACTCCATGGCCACTTCTGAGATGTAGTTTTTTGTTGTTGTTATTGTTGTAGTGGACATAGGTCCTCAACGCATGTAGATGTCCCGTTGACGAGGAATTTCTCTCCCTTCCATGGACAGGAAGTTCAATATCGAAGCCTTCAATTTGATTAGGATTGTGCTGCACCACCATAACCATCACCACCAACACCATTGTCGTTGTCATCATCGTCGTGCTGCCAGGGACAGGCTTGTCCCAGTCGTATCTCAGGATTTGTTGTCGTTTTGGCTTCTTTTCTCCATGATCACTACTGAGATTGCTTTTTTTTTGTGGTTGTTGTTGTTGGAGTGAGCATAGGTCCTCAACGCTCGAAGAAGTGTCGTCTTCAGAAATTTCTCTCCCTTCCATGGACATGAAGCTGCATATAGAAGGCTTGCTTTTCATTATGAGTGTGTGCACCGGTCTCTGCCAGGGACAGGTTTGTCCCAGTCGTCGGTCAGGATTTGTTGTCGTTTTGGCTTCTTTTTTCCATGGTCACTTCTGAGATTGATTTTTTGTTGTTGTTGTTATTGTTGGAGTGGAGATAGGTCCTCAACGCTGGAAGAAGTCTCGTCGTCAGGAATTTCTCTCCTTTCCATGGACAGGAAGTTGCATATCGAAACCCTCAATTTGATTAGGATTGTGCTGCGCCGGTCTCTGCCAGGGGCAGGTATGACCCAGTCGTAGCTCAGGATTTGTTGTTGTTTTGGCTTCTTTTCACCATAGTCACTTCTCAGATGGAGTTTGTTGTTGTCGTTGTTGTTGTAGTGGAGATAGGTCCACAACGCTGGAAGAAGACTCGTCGTCAGGAATTTCTCTCTCTTCCATGGGCAAGCAAGTTGCACATCGAAGGTAGGTAGTAGCTAAGTAGGTGTCAAGTAGGCTGGATCATAATGGTTTAGTTATATGGATCTTAAACAGGGTTATTGGCAAGTTAGTTTACATAAAGAGGATCGCCGTAAATGAGCCTTTTCTGTGTATAGTAGCGGATTGTGGAATTCACAGTTATGCCATTTGGATTGTGCAACAGTCCAGCGACCTTAAAATGTTTAATGAAAAGAACTTTACGAAATCTCACTTTTGAGATATGCTTAGTACATCTAGATGATATATCAGTGTATGCCAAAACTTTACAAAGCAATTTACAAACATTGCCAAACCTCTTCACTGACTCACTGAAAAGAGTTGTCGCTTTGAATGGACTGAAGCTTGTCTAACAGCATTTAATACATTGAAGAGTATGTTAATAAATGCACCCATATTGGCATGTATAACTGAAACAGATACCTTCATTGTTGATACAGATGCGAGTAATGATAGCATGGGGGCAGTATTATCTCAAGTACAGAATGGGGAGGAAAAGGTCTTGGCATATTGCAGTAAATGCTTTTCTAAAACAGAACGATGTTATTGTGTGACGAGAAGAGAGCTGTTAGCCATAGTGAATGCTGTTAAAACCTTCCATCATTACTTGTACGGGGGACATTTTAAAGTACGCTCCGATCATTGTTCACTTAGATGGCTATTACTCTTTAAAAAACCAGAAGGTCAGCTGGCTAGGTGGATAGAAACATTATCCATGTATGATTTTGAGATCAAACACTGTGCTGGTCGTGTACATTCCAATGCAGATACTCTATCTCGTCATCCTTGTTTGAGCGATACATGTATTTACTGTGCAAGAGCTGATGCTTTGTATGGATATTAACAGATGGAGAGTATAGCTTGTGTCAGTGATCATAGAAGTAAGCACCAGTTACATATCAATCCTACCGACGCATGTTTACAAGAAGCATGCAGGGTTGTATCGGGAGAAAACCACAAATTTCTCACCGAAGTACGCACTTTAGATGCATGCGAGAAAATTGCTGGTCAAATGAAATGCTTACTCTGGTCATGACAGAAAAAACCCACAAAAATCTCACAGACGTATGTACTTTAGAGAAGTGCGAGAAACTGGTTGATCAGAATAAATCACATTCTACAAACAAGTTCTATAAGAAAGATGCATGTATGCTAGGGGCAGTTAAGACTAAGAAAACTAATAGTTCCCATAGTCATGCTGATGCAAGAATTGACATGGAAGAAAAAGTGGAAATAATAGGTAATAAGATTATTCATCTGCAGGATAAAAATGAGAACATTAAGTTCATCAAAGAGGGGAAGTTAAGAGGCATTAAACCTGTCTGATCAGAAGTAGCTGTACACAGTGTTGAAGTAAAGTATTTTTGGTACATGTGGGAACACTGTTAGAAATAAAAGGTGGAATATTGTGTAGAAAGTGGGAATATCTTACTGGTAAAAACCCAAACTGGTTCGTTGTTTTTGCCTGTTTAACAAACATTTGAAGTCTTGACCATGTTACATAACAGCCCATGTGGGGGACACCTTGGAATAAATAAAACCTTGTCAAAAGTAAAGGAAAGATACTTTTGGTATGGGTTACGCAAGGAGGTAGAGAGTTGGTGTAGGAGATGTGAAGTCTGTAACTCTAAAAAAATGCCTGTAAAGAAACCAAGAGTATCCATGAAACAGTATAATGTAGGGGCACCCTTGGAAAGAATTGGAATTGATATAATGGGACCCTTACCTAAATCAAATAGAGGGAATAGGTTTATTCTGGTAATCTCAGGTTATTTTACAAAGTTTACAGAGGCTCTTCCCATGGAAAATCAAGAAGCAAAGACTGTTGCAACCACACTAGTTGAAAGATGTATCTCTGTTTTTGGGGTACCTATGCAGATGCATTCAGATCAAGGGTCAAACTTTGAGTCGCAAGTTTTTAGAGAAACATGTGCAATTTTGGGCATAGATAAAACTAAAACTACTCCTATGAGACCACAATCTGACAGTTTGGTGGAACGTGCAAATAGAACAATAGTAAACATGTTAGCATCATTTGTATCATCAAAACAAAATGACTGGGCTACCTACTTACCTCTTCTGATGATGGCATATAAGTCTTCCGTAAATGAAACCACAGGCATATCTCCCTGTGATATGATGTTTCGTAGAGAGATTAGATTGCCTGTTGATCCTTTGTACTGTTGTCCTTAAAAAGAACAAGTCAAATATGAACACATGTCTGACTATGATGAACAGTTTGAAAGTAAACTGATTAGAGTACATGATTTTGCTAGAACTCGTTTGAAAATAGCTAGTGATGCCATGAAATTAAAATATTATTGCAGAATAAAGCATAATATGTACAAAAAAGGTGATTTGGTCTGGTTGTATGATCCTCAAAGAAGAAAGGGATTGAATCCTAAATTACAGAGGTCCTGGAAAGGTCCTTTTGTGGTGATGACAAAAATCAATGACGTACTTTATCGCATCAGATCAAGTTTGAAAACAAAACATAAAGTAGTACATCATGATAGACTTAAGCCATACTGCTTTGAAAACAAAAACCTAAAGTAGTACATCATGATAGACTTAAGCCATACTGCTCTGAAAACTAAAAATGATGAACTATTAATGTATTTAAAACTGATCGGCTATACAAAAAAATTCTTCTCTTTTTAGTATGTGGAGATGTTAAATTTAATCAAGGATGGAAAGTACCAAGACACATACATGAGCAACACAGTGGATTCAAGTACAAATGTACAAACTGCAAACATCTGTGCAACAGACAGCAGCAACATAGGTGCAACAATGCAGGATTCATCATGGTACCTCAAGATGGGACCATGGGGCCTAAGGCAGAAAAACGTTACAACAGGTACAAAGAGCAGGAATTGCCAAACAATTTTAAGGAAGTTATCAGAAAAAAATGGACAGATAAGCCGAAGATGACCTTTGGAAAGCGGCCACGCAGGGAGGATTGTCCCATACCTGCCAAAAAGCACTGCAGTACTTCCTATCCACATGAGGGTACAGTTCAAGAGTTAGAACTGGAAATCCATGCGGAGGGATCCTTGGAATATACCCCAAAATCTGCACCTAGGACCATCACATCAAAAACACTGTACACACAAAGGACGGTAGAACCATCCCCTGTTGGTGGAGTTCCACGTTCATCATCTGGTAAAAAGAGGCAACTGTCTGTCTCTCCAGCCAGGAAATCTACAGTGTTGTCTGGATCCTTATCGAGAGTGATATCTTGTTCTTAGTCATCCGATTCCACATACTCTTCATCTAGTCACTCTTCTCGCTCTTCTTCCTCTTCTTTCTCCTCTTCTTCTTATCATAGCTCATCTCGTTCCTTTCTTTTCTCCCCATAAGGATCCAGTGATTAAGATCACTTTTTCATTGCATTTATACAAGCAATTTGAGTACTGCATAGAAGAGTGTAAAACTAGCATGTATATTAGACCCAAAAAAAATCTGTTTCCGATCGTCCGACTGTCAGTTTCTCATTGCTGACCCTAGCCCCCCCCCCATATTTGTTTTTAACCTTTAAAAAATCACATTGCCGAAATTAATTTGTGCACCTAATTGAGCTGGTTTTGCCCAGTACTTTGAAGTGCTTGAAATATTATTTGATTTATATATAATGTTAAAAAAAAAAATACCTGCCAACCCTAATTTTAAAACCAGTGCAATAGGAAACACACATTTTGCTTTTGCCTTAGCTTTGAAATTAAGTCTGTAAAGACCACTGTATGTGATAGATTTGTGTAGTGTATTGGCCTTGAAACCCACTCGAGGGCATATCATGTATGGTCTGTGAAATTTAATTTTGGCTTATTAGTGACAAACTAATATGTCACTGATTGTATGATACAAAGTTAATAAACTCAACCTGTATATCTGTTTGGTGTACAAAATAATGAAGAATTAGTTATGTACATGCAGTAATGAAGTTATATTACTTGTAATATATCACTTACTAAAGTCCCTTCATACATGTTTTTTTTTTTTTACATTTATCGCTGAGAAAAGAATGATGTTAACTAGGATAGGAACATACAAGACATAGCAATAGAATATACTATTTCAGTATGTATGCACTTTGTAGGTTTCATTTTTAAAAATAAAGAGTTATATTTGAATAATAACATATTGTGTATGAGAATACATATACATTTCATGAATTACCATAGAATATTTTTGTTCTTGATGCTTTTTGGTCAAAAAATGTTATTTTAACACACCATTGGTGTTCTTTTAAATGCATAATAATTGTTGTTACTTTGCAAATTGTGTTGCAAGTTTATATTAGAACATTCAGTTTGTTCAATATATGAATATGGATGTGTGTAGTATGTATACTTCCTTTAAACTTAGAATTTCATGACATATGATATTTTTGTTTAATGCTCAAAGTACAAATAAAATTTGAATTTATGAAGATGTGTATTATTCACCTCAACATTTGTATGTCTTCATATATCAAAGTTTACTCTTTGATTATTTTTCATGCATATCTTCTAGTTTGATGACTGAAAAGTAATATATATATATATATATATATATATATATATATATATATATATATATATATATATATATATGTTTGACATTATCATCTTTTGCAATATATAAAGGCAATGTAATATATACATGTTATTAAATAATGTATTGGTTGGTCCCAAAGGTAAGGTAAACTTATAATTAACCTTGACGTTCAATTCTCACACATGATGTGTCAGCTGTTCTGTGTTTCAACTTTGACAAGTTAACATGCTGATGTAACTTTAATTAACAAATTTATATACTTTCTCATCATACCAGTTTGGGGACCAAATCCATATTAAGATGGAGGCAATGTAACGCCACCGTCGTACATTACTATGTTAAATTTGTGTATTGTGTGGTCACGTTTATACGAAGCTGCGGCTGAGCCATGACATACAGCCGCTTTGTACAGATTAATGTAATTTCATTTATTGTGGAAACAACTCATAAATGTATTAAACCATATTATTTGAAATAATAATAAGCATTAATCACTAAGTTCATGTAAACAAGAGCTTATCTATCTCATTATATGATGGAATTATTGGTTTCACCGTGGAAATTTGAGCCTCATGTTCTGTTACTATTTTTAGAACACGCTCTGCATTGCTAACTTTATGAGTAAATATCTCAAGTAATTTTCCATAGCAATCCATAAATTACATACCCTCATACTCCCTGCGTCTGTGGCTAACTATTCCTTCCAATTGATGTCGTCTTTTAATTCTCCATTTGGTTTTTAGGGGCATCGTTTGGTCCATTGACTGGCAAGACATACATTATCAGTTGCGCTTGCGCATTCGATTCGTTCGACCACTTTCAAGTGTTGATCTTAGGCTGAACTCGGCTTAACGGCAATGCACGAACATAGCCGAATGACTAAATTCTAAATTCTGATTGGTTGCTTAGGACTATAAATACTCAGCACGAATTACGAGGGGGGGGGATTGTTGACACTTTGTCAAAGAAGAAAGAACCTTTCGTTATTGTGTTTGTCTGTCTGGTAACAACCAAGGTGAAAAATTTATAAATGGATCAGAGTAGCAAATTAGTGGAAGTTCCCACAATTGTAAATTTACAAACTCCCTAAGTTGCCAGTTTATAATAATAACAGTTCACCTATAAGGTGGCAAAGTCTGCACCTGTTTGGGTTGACCACCTAGATTGAAACCTTAATAGTTGCAGTATGTAATATATATATATATATATATAGAGAGAGAGATTAGAAGGGAAAAAGTTACAGGCAACCTGTAAAAAGAGTGATTTGTGTTCTTTCTATTACTTGACTGGTTTATTTTAGTTTTAATATTGCTTAGCAATCCAACCAGGTTGTTGCACAACCAGGTTAGGTTGAAGGTCCACCCAGGTTGTCAACCTTACATCCAGGTGCCAAATAAATGTCAATGCCCACATAATATACAAGTTTTGAAAAGAGGACACATATATGAATATTCTTCCTTGAAATTTGTATTCAAACTAATTAGTATATTCTGGGTTGTCATTAATAAGAAACAACCCTTAATGCTGTCAATTTAATGTATTCTTTATTTCTGCATAACTATTTAACATGAACTTCATTAATTAATAAAATATTCTTCTTGTTGAACATAAACTGACTTTGTCATGGTTATTCTTTTGGTTACTTGACTACAATCCAACCAACAGTGGAACCCCTTGTGATCTTGCCCTGGCTCTTCACATTTGAAACCCCAAGAACCATGCATTCACGCACTCACCAAAACAGTACTTAAGAATTCGGAAGAGTCAGGCCGGCGTTATATTATTAAACAATAATAGCTCAAAAAGTCACATCATATCCTTAAGTTAAGAAATTTGGCAGGGGCCAATTTTCAAAACTGTCCACTGCCACCTTAATCAAACATGTTGCTCAAAATATTTTCTGTCAAAAGCTGTGTACATATCATATATTTAGACATTATCTAGTAAAATGGTATAAAGGAAAATGTATTGTATGCAAAACTAATAATATTATTACTCTTTGAGAAAAGTGACTACTTTGCGGCAAAAAGCATTGCATTGTGTATATTGAGATTTATGACTCCCTGCAATTATTCAAAGATTTAAAATCCTGTGCAACCTCAGATGTTTCCTGTCTTTGCTTACCACTATAGCATCAGGACAGAACCAAAATTCCTTTACAGTGTTGCTTGAATGCTGAGAAGGAATTTTGGAGTTACAAATTTTATCAGTGAATGACAAAAATACTATCTTAGTTTTCAATGACAAAACTGAAAAGGTTGTATAAATTCTTTTAGCTAACTTAACATAAAGAAACCACAAAGTAAAGTAAATAATGTGCTTTAAAAGTAATTTTTGTCTTGTAAAAAACAAACAGTTCCTAGCCTTTCATTATTGTTCTGGTGCTGCTAATAGCAGCAGGAATATTGTGTATTTATGTGTGTGTGGGGGGGGGGGGGTAATCACAACAGTCTAGCTAAGTGGGAGAGATCAAAGTTTAATCAACAAACATTAGGCCATGTTGGAACATTAATATACTGCTGTGTGGGACACTGCTAAGCTTACAAAGTGACATATCAAATAAATCCAATGATAAATGGCCACTGAAATTGACCATACATATATAAATATTCTATCCAATTTAACCGAAATTTCTTCTCAGACTCTAATTCACTTACAACTGACTTTAATAATTTTGGGAGTTTACAAAATGATAGTAAATAGTAAGATAAGGTATAGAACAAATATTAACCTGGGAAAATTCAGTTCAAAATAGGCATTTCAACTGTTTGGCTTTTAATGAGTACATACCACAAAACACAAGTCTTGCAGAAGCTCAATAAGTCTGTCAAAGTCACTCTCTTGTGCACTTGGATCAGGACGAGTATCTGGATGAGATTCATGCTAGTGCTTCTATCAGCATGACTGACCAATTAATCCTAATATTTTACCATGCAAATTGAGACCTGCAAAAGGAAAAGAAACAAGTGATAAGGGTGCACTTTTAATACTCAGTGGAAAGATGAGAATTTCACAGGAAAAACTGCATTGTTAACTGCAGCAAACTTCTGAACTAATTAGAATGTTTCAATCTCATGAATATGAAAATGTTTTTCCTGTTGTAAAAATCCGTAAAAGACATTAAAGCAGGTACCTTTACCTTCAGTTGATAAAGGCAGAGTAACTCTGATTTTGACTAGGGGAATCGTATGCCAAGAGGAAAGAATGATACGCTCTTTTGATAACTTTCATTCTAGCTACCGTTAGAACTGTTGATACATCGCTTTGGATAAGTCAAGCTTTTGGTACAAAGAAAAACTTGTATACCAGTCGAAAGAAGCAAAGTAACAGGAAATTATATGCAAGTTTATTTTGCAGTACTGCTGAAACATGAACAAGCAATGAACATACAAATGGCATAAACCCAACAGAATATTTACCTCACAGGATGCATTTAGTTCAAACATTATGTCCAACACATTTTATACTTATTTTTAAGCTTTTTCCCCTTTGATAACTGACCCTAGAATTTTCAAGATATATGCATAACACTGACACATTTCTTATTATCACTTAAGTGTGAAATATGAATCTCTGATGTCAACTTCACAGTGAGGTCATGTAGATAGAAACTAAGTCGATGTGCTAAATCTTCTCCCCCAAAATATATCCCGCAAAATGCCATATGCATCACTATTTGCAAGACCGTTCCATTGGCGGCATTCACCATTCATAACAGTACATTTATTTATGATTTCTCTGAAGGGTATCTGCTCCTGTGGAGTAAAATTACTTTGACTAATGCGTGATGACATGTTACGCAATTGTTTTTGTGTGTCGGTACTGAAATATGAATAGTATTCATTAGAATAGAGGTGCAGAGCTTGACATCTACAGAAAGAGCAAGAAAATACATTATAATCCCCATTATTTTCCCATATCAAGTAAGTTAAACCCAAAATATGCTCCTTTGTCATGATGGAAACAGTTTTAACATATAGGTTCAAATGCAGTTACCTCCCCTCGACTGAGTCCTCCATACATAAGAGGGTGGTATGTTGAAAAAGGAAGGTAGTATAATCAGGCTAATACATAAAAATTACTTACATACCCAAATTACTTACATACCCATAACAGATGTGTCTGACTGTGCCCCAAAAAATAGCATTTTTTCTTAAAGGTGCAAGGGACAGTTTTTATGCACAAATTTAATGCTGCGTCCACCTGCTTAATATAAAAATTTCTTTTTAAAAAAATACACAAGTGAGGTCAAAAAGGTCCATATTTTTGGATAGCTATAATGCAACAAAACATAAGAATATCATTCACTTGACCTGACAAATCAATGGAAGTTCATGGCATGAAAAGTTTATGCAGCCAACCCCCAATTTATACATGCATATTTAACACTCGAAGGCCATTTTGGACACAAAGTGATGCTCACAGTTCAAACGAGAGCCCTTTCCCTATCTGATAATTTTGAAAAACATTGTGTACTAAACAACTTGATGCAATTCAAAATAGTTGCCATCTTGGCAGTTTCTAAGATGTTCTACTTGCCTTGAACCCACGTGTCTGCTGCTATGGGTGGCTAGCTCTTCTTCCTAGCCGACTATTGGTATTTCACTGTCTACATACTGTGAACTGACTATGGGAGGTGTACATGCTTCACATCAATTTGAAGAACAACACAAGCCCGAAACAACAAATTCACAAATATATCCATATTTTTAATTATTAAACAATAATAGCTCAAAGAGTCACATCATCATCCTTTTTGTTGAGAAACAAAGACACTGGCAGGGCACAACATCTGCTCTGCCCAAATATTCAAAGTTTAAAGGGATAAATGTGTTTTCATTCATTGAATTTGATACCAACTTTTAGAGAATAACTTCTTCCTGCTGGAAATGAAATTTATAATTCGGTAATGTGGATTATTAAAAGAATTCATTTTCTTTGTGTGCAGTTCAGGACCCCTGCTGTGCACCAATGCTCACTGGATGTAATAACACTATATCCTGGACTAGAGTTACAGTGGAATCTAATACAAGTAATCAGTCTCCTACCCATCATTCCTACATCAATCAGAAACATTATATATTCAGAATATGCTAATCTGGAACTGTACTAAATCAACCTAGTCTCTTGGATACTTTACTTCTGTTTAAACATGATCTTATTTAGGAGAACAGTTTCTTACTTCATGTATTAAATGGAAGATTCTATCAATCTTTTGTACCTAATTCAGGTCAATTGCACGGAGCCCCTTAAGTGACATGGCTGAAAATACTTTTCATTTCGCTATAAAGAAATATAATCGAAATAGTATTTCGTCATAACGAAATTCTATTTCGATTAACTGAAAATCTATTTCGTTATTTCGAAATACTATTTCGTTTAATCGAAATAATATTTCGTTTAATCGAAATACTGTTTCGTTATAACGAAATACCATTTCATTTTCCTGTCTACCTTGAGTTTTCTTTCTTGAAAGAAAATAATAATATTGTATTTCTAACAATAGTATCTCAATAAAAAGTTCATCACTAATAGTAAATTTCAGATCAGCAGATGGAACATGGAACATTTACCAAATTATCAGATTGTTCTACACAAATGTACTGGTATTTTACTTTTGTAATGATTTTTTAAAACTTTCTTTATGTATTACCAAAAACGTTTTCTTTTGTTTTCATTTTGAAAGACTATTTTCATATATACCTAAGAGTGATCAGTCCTATATCCTGGTTCAATATTAACATTTGAAACTATTATAAATAAATTTTCAGAGACCAAAAATAAAACAAATTAAAAAAAAGTCTCGCTCGTTTTATTGTGTGTACCTATGGACACCAATAGTCAGCTCCCGCCAAATATCTATACAACTATATTCCATAAAAATACCTTAAAGAAGAACTGCTCTTGTCTTTTGATTAATCACATTATTATAATTATAAGTGTCAGAGTTTGGATCCATGACAAAATTAAAGTCTCCGCCAATTACAGTATAATCATTTTTACAATAAAAAATCTAAGATATCTTTTTTATATATGAGAATATAATTCTGGGCAGTCTCTATTTGGTCCATATATATTTATAAATGTGAATCTATAATTATCAATAGTTATATCCATGATACGTTTATTTTCGATATTGTCTTTCTTCATTTCATGTAAGATAAATTAGAAATTATTGTTCAATAATATAGCTATCCCGTCTAGAGTTAGTAGAATATGAACTTAAGAAACATTCATATCCCCATGTAGTCTTTTAAATATGTTCCCACTTTTCAATTAAATGTGTATCTTGTAGAAAATAAATTGAATGTCTTTGTTCCTTTAGAAAATGTAAAACATCGCTCCTTTTCTTGAGATCTCCCAGTCCTTGGCATTTAATTGTGGTACAAAATATTGACTTAAACATTTTTAAAAAAAAAAAGTATTTTGTTTAGTTTTCTGTTGTAGCTGTATGTATGCGGTAACTATGAAATATTGTTTAGTGTGAAAAGAGTAAGTCCATGAATATGCTGTTTTCTGGTGTGCTAACCATATGGAAAATATGCAAAAAGTGCCACAGAATAGGAATAAGAAAAACAGAATAATTAGAGCTTTCATAATAAAGAAAAAGTGAGAAAACAAACAAACAAACAAACGAACAAAAAGTAAAGTCAGAAGTACACTGTAGGCCAAATGTCTCCATACAAATACATGATAGGCGTTGGTACACTGGGATTAAAGAAGAAGAAAAAAAAAATGGAAAAATAGTCTTGTTCAGGCATTAGTATAAAAAACATATCAATGGGAGAAATATTATGTTGTAAATGTATACAGTATCACTTCTTTATCGAAGATTTGTATCTATGTAGAGAACAAACACACACACATACATAATGAGTGGGATTTTTTCAATCTTTCTTATCAAAGACTCAATTATAAGTTTTCCGATCGAAAAAAACCCTCACCTTTTATTAACTTTACCAAGGCTATAACATTAATTTATAGATTAACAAAATCACATATTTGCAATCAGTTGCATACATTAATCAATCCGATAATAAAGCTGATGATAAGAAAAAAGAACTTTGACAAACATCTACTTAACCAAGTTTAGCTATAAATGTATTAAAAATCAATAAACGGCACCATTATTAGCATTTATTTAATTTAATGTTGCTAACATTACAAACCCAAGACATATATGCACATGAGAAAATGTTATTTATTATTTTATTCATTTTTGAACAATACATCATTTACATATTTTTAACTGGAAAACTTACACATTCACATTCTTTTTTGCTTAAATGTACAAATTCAATACATAAATAGTTAAACACGCAAAGTACACACCCACACACTAAATACATAATCTTGTCACAAAACTTTTATTAAAATTAGTAATTAAAATCTCATAAACCATAACTATAAACACTACAAACACAACATATTATATGTTATAATAAATCACAAATGTTCTCTATCAATATTACAGAATCTGTACATTAACTTTTTATATACTGTCTATATTAAAATATAGTTGGCCGAAACGACCCACATTTGTGGGCCGAGTCATCCAGGTTGAAATAGTGGTCCGAAACATCCCGACCGAATCGACCCGGGCCGAACTGGTTTTGGGCCGAAATGACTTGTACCCTTTCCAAACAGATGCCCGAGACTTGTACCCTTTGCAAACAGATGCCCGAGACCAAATCGTTCAGAATTTCGACAACAGGATTGAGATTCACGATCAATCAGAAGTTAGGATGTCGAACCAAAAATGTAATCAATCTTTTAACATGCAAGATCTCCGATACTCAATATGCTGGCGACACCGTAGATTTCGTAAATACAGCCTAATACAGCCTAATTAGTAACAAAATCAACGAGAAACTCGCCAACCACTACAACTCAATTCCCTCGAGATGCTACTGATTGAATCTGGAGTGGACCGATATACAACGCACACGTAAGGAACGATACTGGATACTACAACTAAAAGCTCATGGGGAGTTCGGCTTAAATCAGAAAGTTTTTTAAAAAAACGCAATTACCCCCACGCCACGGGATTCTTCGGTCAGTTTAAAAAATTCGCACCAAAAAGAAAATCTCAGCCCCCCCCCCTTCAATTGTCGGTCCATATGTTTTCCATTTCAAAGTTCTACGAAAGTTCCGTGCTATAGTAAATAGTCACGAGACCAGTTCCCGCCAAAAGTTAGCCTGCCCTTGTATTTGAATCTACTGTACGCAAAGGAGTCAGACATCTTGGGACGATTCTTTTTTAGGGCAGGATTTTGTTACAAGTGAGTATCTTAAATGATTTATACATTGACTTGGAATTAGTATGCTGCCATTGAAGATATCTTCACGTTAGAAATTCGGTACAAATGTTTGGTAATGTAACATTTTCTTATATTTGAATGATTGCACGTGCATTCACTGTATGATTGTGTCACACCAAGCATAACAACTCAATAACGAGCAATTGAAGCCCCATTTCACACTAAGCATGTAGTATGAGCGTGTGTATCACGTAACTTTTTATTGGCTATTTGCATGCATTTCCCATTCATGGAAGAATCCCAGCTAACCCTTTTCATACTGAAGCCCAATCAGACGAGCAGTTGTGGAGAACTGGATTTTTTTCAGTCAGTGGTATAGCAGCATGAGAGAATGCAGTGATGTTGGTCAACCTGGCTTTACAGAAAAAACATTTCAAATATTTTTTTCAAATTTTGTACACCATTTTTAAACATAGAATTTTCTTTAAGGATATATTTTTTTTTAACTGAATATTTTCTGACGTAAGAACTGCAGTTGAAAGTAAAGTTATGTAAGCAAACAAACGTGCTTGAGAATTTTTATAACTTACTTTAAATGCAATTTTCCTATCTGCAATATTCATTTGGTCTCACTGTATAGTTTCGGATTCTGACCCCCCCCCCCTAATTTTTAAGGTGGAAGGGATGAGCTTAATTAGCATAAGCCTGGTGTTTATAAATTCACACAGAAGCTAAATCTGTAATATGGTTTACATTTACTTTGAGTTAGGCTTGAAAATGGGTTGGCTTGTTTGGTGACTGCATGTCATAGTTAAACTATCATTGGAGATCAAATGCGTAACTTCGGATGCAAATGAACAGCCGACTTGGCTTGCGCATTTATGTATGTCTGCTACAGCGGTAAGTATCTCAAAATCGAGATGGTTAAGGGGTGATGAGAAGAATGTTAATTTGTTATGATACCAGTGAACTTTAATCATGCAGAAGGCACAAACATGCTTTCCACAAAATTATTGGCTAGTTTTTATTTGTATCTTCCATGTAAAATTATTCTCATTTTTCTGCAATATGTCATTGTCGGATGAAAATTCACCAAATCAACTGTATCCTGGACTCCCCTATTTTGACACACTTAAGAACTTACTTTCACCTTTTCAGAAATATACTCCTTTCATAGTGATACCTCTCATTAGTAATGAAACATTAGTTATTTTAGCAAAGCATGCATAAACAATGACAATGATATATTCCCTAATACTCTTCCTTGCATGCTTTCAACCAGATGACCCCCGTCGGAAAGTTTGTGTATTACGTCACCCATTATGACCCACTTCACAGAAGTCTATTCTATTAGTGACACCATTGTACATATGCGCGGGGAAAAAAACTATATTACAGAGGAACATCAATAGGACATAGAAAACTCAAGTTTATGGGAAAAATTACAGACAGAAATTTAACTTTGCATTCCTAAACCTTTCTTACATTTATCATTAATTTGGTTTTGGTACAGATTTTGTCTCGAAAGGAAAAAGAATCAAATTTGGAAAAATCATGATGGTATTATTATAAAATTGTGTAGTAATAATTATAAAATAATTAGATTCAGCATGTGACCTTTTTCCCAATACTTAATTGGCATTGTGAACAAGCAGAACCTCAATCTTTCAATGTACTGTTTTTGGAACATCTAAACTGGTTTGCATCCTTCACAACTTATTTATCCAGAATGCAAATAATCAAAGACAGAAGACATAAAATTACAGGAGAAGGTTTCATTTTCGGTATTTATCATTCGTGCCATTATCAAACAAATCTTAAAAAAATAAATTGGTCAAAACAAGTTAAATATCAAGAATGTCTAAAAAGATTACTGAAAATTTACTGTTAAATTAAAATTGCTTAATTATCAGATAAAAAATCCTAATACTTTGATTTAAATAAGCAAAAATGTAAAGGATACTAATTTAATTATGAAATATATCGTAAAAGTGTATGTTTCTTGTAAATTTCCACAAATTATAATAACAAATAACCACCTCTGAAAATCAGTTATGACAGATCCGCATGAAACTGTATAACATTGTACACCTTTCTAAACAGTGTTACTGATGCAGTTATCAGCTGCGAGTCACGTTGCTAACACATGTTGAGTAGCAGACTGGATGCCTATTATGGCGGCAAGTTGATTTGCCCCGTCAGAATAGTTAGTAAGGATTTTTATGAAGACTTGCTGGTTTAAAAAAAAAGAGAATTAGTGAAATGGCGTTTTTTTCATGGTATGTGTCTTTGTTTCATTTCACAACGGATAAGGATAGGATTTTCTAAAACAATTTCTGTCTGTGTGACTCGATGTTGACCAGTGTACATTAATGTTGTGCTTGTGACGTCATTGAAAGATGCGTTCTCTCGAAAACTGGGAGTTTATGACACTGCGTCAAAATAGGGTAGTGTCAAAATAGGGTGTGGGACGATACAGTGAGACCTTAAGAACTGATGCCATTTTTTCAATCTTGTCAAATCTTATTAGCTGTACCAAAAATCACTTCCTTATTACCTCTGTGTATTGAAACTGACACAGTAAGGTATTCCAAACACACACTCCCTATAGATTTGATATATAATACATCATAATAGAAAAAGGGAGCTAAGTCAGCACTGTCAGAGTTAACAGCTATCTCTTCTGATCCATTCTGGTAATGATCAACAAAACCTTATAACTTTCATACAAGGTGGTTTAATTGAAGTATTTCATTTCCTTATTCAGTTTATCAATATTTACAGTACATAATTTCTATATATTCTTAATTTAATGATGATTGCTTTAATTGCATGCCTTTATATTCTTATCTACTCATGATATAATATTTCAATACATATATTTCATCTTATTTACAGACATTTCAGATTTAATAGCCTATATATACACCACCAATCTAACACTTGCTGAAAAACAGCAATTTCATGTTATTTTAAGCAAGAAAACTGTCAAATCGGTCACCTGTACAATTTGGCTTGGACCAGAACCTTCAACATGGAATGGAATGATTCGTACACATTACAGAGGGAAGCGAATAAAACTTATAACACATTGTTGGCTATTTTTCTTGCACCATCCTAATGTGTTCATCTAATAAATCTACATGTGTCCCATATTTGCCACAATAAAACTTCAATAGAGAGTTCACATTTATCTTTGGAAACAACATCGGTTAATAATAAACGACAAATTTGTTGCAACACCGGCGAGTGCACATGACATTATAGCTTTCCAAAGTGCACAGGGTAAGGTAATAATTACAAATTATTTGCAGTTTTTCTATTTTAAGTACTGTTCTGTTTATGTTGTTGTATTTAAACTATATTCATGTTCCTCGGCAATCTCTTGAAGTCTTTCAGAGAAAACAGAGTTCTTACAGATTGTTTGATTGTTTTTCTTCTTGCGAAGAAAGTATCTATTTATTTTGTACTGAAAAGTCATTTGCCTCTAACTGTCATCTTTCGCCTTTGTATCAATTTTGTCTAATTGCTGATAAAATGGATATTGGGATTTAACTTGAATTCCTATGTATTTTGCCAAATGAATGGTAGACTGACCAGATCTGAGTAAAGATGAATGAGTGGCTGAATTACACAAACCAGTAAAATTAATCACACATATGGGGTTGAAAAACTTCAAACAAATGATAGTTTTTTTTTTTATTAATAATTAAATTTTCACCTGAGTCTTCTGATAACTGACTGCATTTTTAAAGTTCTGGGTTTTCTTTCCTTGTAGGCCTCAAAGTGTATGGTAGCACACCTGCCGAAGTGATACTGCTGGCCTGGACAACATCAAAGATTTATTCGGGTGTCTGCTGCACCAGTGGAGTGGAGTTGTCACAGGAGTATCCACATCAACTTCATTGGAGCTTTGGTGAGTTGTGTGAAATGGATGTCCCTTTTTAAATTTTATTTTTCTCCTCTCCTGATTTTGTTTGCATGATTTTCTTTTTGCTTTGGATTTGATTCTAGGCATGTTACAATCACTAGCAAAACAAACTTCTCTAAATAGCAGCTTCAGCAACAATATGAGCTGACCATTGTGAAAATGACCAAAATGTGACTTTCTTATTGTTGTTAAAACAATCATTTTCCAAAAATATTGTCTTATCAGTTGGGGTGAGTCTGGGTATAGAATTTCATTGTTTAAGTTTCCCTAATGATGGGGTTCAGTTTACTAACATTGGTCCATATATTTTGGTTACCTGAGGAGTTTCCTCCCTTATACTTTGCCTCAGATTTCTTCATTGTAGCATAGATTTGACCTTCTTCACGAAATTAGTGAGAGAGCGCTGGTCAGTTTATATATGCTGTGCATCGTTCATAATTTTTAAGCACGTAGCATGCACATTTTGCAGTTGCTTTACAAGAGTTTATTTTTTGTCTCAATAAGCAACCGCTCCAAAGTCAAAAGAGGAAGCTGCATACTTTAATATCTGCGTAAAAATAATGATAAGAAATAGATCAATATTATGATTGGGTTACTGACATATCATTTCCATATGATTTACCATTTTTATATGATGATAAAAAAATTGTTTTTATATTTTCCTCTTACAAAATTGAGCAAATAATAGGAAACATGTAGAGACAATACATGCAAAATGTCCTAAATTTGCTGGAAATTAAGAATCTCTGAACATGAGATTTGACAATTTTCCACATTATTATTCATTTCAGCAGTAGGTTGAGTACGCCTTAATTACGAACAAATATCAAACTTCCGTTAATGGCGGGACCATAATTGGGGTTGAGTACAACGCGTCAAGTCAGATGGCATCATGTGATTAAAACACATCTTTCCCAAGCTGAAACTGACATTACTGTTGCATTTGCATAATATACTTTTCTAATGATGCTCTTCTGCAGGTTTGTTTTCTTTGCCATTACCTTGACACTAAATGTACTCGGCGGTTAAGTGAACGGTGTTTTTTTATTTTTATTGAATGAGCATTCTGTTGAATTATATGGAATAACCCACAGGCTATTCCATTGTTTGATTCTCATAAAAGATAAATCAGTGATGGAAAGAAGAACTTGTGAACTAATCACAACTGTTAGTATTCAGTTTTTGCTTTTATCTGTTTGTCATCCTTTCCATGCGCCGTCATATCACTAACTAAAGATTATTTGCTAATGAGAGAGAGAGAGAGAGAAGAGGGGGGGATAAAATTAGTTGTTTAAACTGGGCAATGGTCTTGCTCCAGTTCTTAATAAACTTCCTGGTTTCAACTGAATCACCGGATATTGCATTGTTTTATATTATACATAAAGATGTTTTCTTCAATAAATATTGTATACAAACAAAAAAGTTTATTCCTTTGTCGATTTCCCCTGTCTGATATTTTTGTACTTTCTGTGATGATGATTGCAATAAATACTGTTGAAGTGAAACCATACAACTGTATACACGGAAAGTAATGCAGATTTAAAATATTCCATCCCCACTCTTCAAAGAAAGAGATACAATAAAAACAATTCCGTTCCTCGTGTTTCTTTTTAAGATTTTTCTATTCAATCATCTGAAATAAATGCACAAAAAGTTTCATCACGATAATTATTATATTGTATAATGTTATTTAGTTATTCAAACTTGTGCTACATAGGTGACAAATCCAGCCAGCTGTTTGTTAACTTTGTTTTCTTGGCAATTTTCATGACCTGACATCTGCGCGATTGTTTTGACAGTGGCAACACAACTTGCACTCTGACGTAAATAAAAGAAGAACAGTTGTAGGAGGATTGTCAATGTTCTTCTTGTATTCAATATGTTTTATTCTACTGTGTTTCATTCTATAAGTTTATCATGGCGGCCCGTGAACTAACCAGGAAATATTAAAATTTCCTTGTTTTCTTCCCATATCACATGACTTGGACCACAGTATTGAGGTCCAAGATCAAATACGACGGCAAAGCTCATTGTGGGTTAGAATGTGAAGTTCAAAGGGGAGTGAAGAAAGATGTGAGCAATGGGAGAATCATTGCTAGTGGAGACTATTTATCAATGAAAAAAGCCGAAATAAAAGGAATACTTTCTTTTTTTTAAATCGGGGGTGGATGCAGGGGCAACATGCCCCCCTGCCGCAACCCAGACACCCAAGTGTGCATGTGCTGGTTGTACACTTTATCCACTCGGCCACAGTAACTCTAGGTGTAAAGCAATATACCACATACAGAAACGCGCTCAATAAACAAAGGCTCGAACAGTTACAAACTGGAAACTGCATACTTTGACATCTGCATCAAAATAATTATAAGAATATATTTTATTTTTATATTTTTGCCTTAGAAATATGAGCAAATAATAGAATACATGTGGAGACAATACGTCCATGCATACTAAAAATTATCAAACTTCTGTTGTTAATGGCAGGACCATAATTGCGGCTGTCAAGTATAACCCGCCAAGTGAGATGGCACCGTGTGATACAAACACAATTCCCAAGCTGAAACTGACTTCATCCTTTGATAAATAAAACCTTGTCAATATTTTACAACAGTGTTCACAATGGTCACTGCCTTGATTTCTGTAGAACATCCTCTGAAGTCTAGTCTTTATTAGGGAGAGACAATTTATTTTTCCGGGGGGGGGGGGAGGGAATGTATGAAAATAATTATCTTTCTCTGATTTGGGGTATAAAAAAGATGTTATTCCGTTCCATATTTCACTTGAAATACCTTTATATTGTGATGAAAGAACAAAAAATAGCCCTGTCGAAAAAAAAAACATTTAAGCCCCATACATTAAATGGCCAGTCCCTTACAGTACACATGCAGTCAAAATATTCAGCCTCATGACTGTGCTATTATTGCTTAAAGACTAAGCATGCAGTTCGCATTTCAGCGTAAATTAATTGTTTTAGGTTTGTTTGTTTGTTTTTTTTAAGCAGAAGTTTATGTCAGTTTGGATTTTAATTGTCCATATCTCAGAGAATTACATTCCCTTGGAACAAAATGATAAAATTTATGCTGTTTGAGAAGCTCAGCAAGGTGTGTTTCTTGTCAAGTCAGTGCATAAGTTTGTTCATATTTCTTTGAATAAATTAAAAGCCTAAACTTATTGCAAAAGAAGTATATCAACCTTTTATAAACACTAATGTGTACTGAATATACATGACTTTTGAAACTATTTTTTAATTGTCCAAATATATGATCAAAGTAAAGACAACTGATTCTTCAGTGGTATCCAGTTGTAAATTACTCTTGATGTCTCGGTCTTTCCATAGGTGGTCTTCATTCATTTGATGTTCAAATGTCAATCAGTAATGTCGACCAGCCCCCTCCACACTGGAGTTTGACGTCAGCATGTCTGCCGAGGTGCGGTATTGATTTGTAGGTATTTATCCCTCCACCGCGGAGCTAAAGTTGAAGGGATTAAGTCACCGCGGTTCCGAAAAATCATGTGAGCTGTACTGTAGCCCTGGTGTTGCCCATTGGTGTATCCTGCAGTTGAGCTTGAAACACCATATTTACAGCAGCAGGATTTGCACCAGGTTTATTTCTTTTTATGTCTTTATACAGCTTGTAGATTGATGACTTAAAACTGCAGTTTTTACACATTATGTTATGCTTCCAAGCAGGTCTTCCATTTTCTTTCACTAGCAATTTGGAAATCAGGTCTCTCACATCTGTTTTGATTGCTGTGATGATGGATGATATCGTTCCACATTTCATCATGCTGAGTCACTTCTGTCTCTTTCAGGGTCAGTCTTGCTTTGGATGATGGCCATACAATTCTAGAAGACCCATATGTGCAATTACAGTCTGGTGACACAACTGACCCTCACGTGTCGGCTTCGTCGCCGCTATGTGAGAAAACTTCCCTGCATCCATTCTTCTGGACGCTTGAGCAGATGCAGCACTGGAACTTGGTAGACTATCATTTGTCAGCAATCTGACCCCTTTGTTATGTGGAATATTTGCTAGTTTATAAGAGGTTTTCTTCTTAGTGAACCCTTTCATGGTTTCAGTTAAAATAACTGCTTGTAAAACAATAATTATCCTCTCTCTCCATTATATAATTAGGAAAAGCTGTGCTAACCTGCTATCAAAGAACTCCACCAACACTTTAATGCTATTGGAAGCCTAACATCTGAGAGTTCCTCCCTTTCATGAGTGAAAATGACATCACTACCACATTTTCTATCCCTAACTATTGTATTCAGATGATACCAAATATCAGGTGCTACCTATTATTGACAGGTCCTGGCTTAATTACTCTACACCTGATAAGGAAAACCATTGATGATTATAATAGAGGAATGGAGACGTGTTGCAAAAGAACAAAACTTGTCAACTTCAGTTGTTAAATTTTCATGAAAATTTAATTTAAATTCAAATTTTTAAATAAGAATGTGCATCAAATTTTAAAATTCTCTCTCCTAGGAGAGTTTAACAGGCAAGTTAAATTTCTAGTAATTTCCAAATTTGTATGTCTACTAAAAACTAACTACAGTTTATTTCAAGTGTATATCTCAGTTAATAAATTCACAATTAAAGTTAAAAGTTCATATACAAGTCTGTAATATGCATGGATCAAATTGATTGAACTTTGCACCAGTATTTCAGACAGATTTATTTTTTTATCAGGCAAGTATTTCAGACAGATTTATTTGAACACAAATAAAATGTTTTTCATTCAGATTAAAATTTCTAACCCTGATAGGTCACAATTATTACTTTTAGGTCAGTACCCACGAATGTAGTCCGAGTTTTTTTTAGATCAGTTTTTCCTATCTCATTTCGGTGGTAATACAGGAGTTAGATTTAGGCATTCTTGGTATTGATTTAAAAGGTATTGTTTATTCCTTAGAACATGAGTGTTACGACTAGGGGTAATGTAACAAAAGAGAAGACTCCAACAAGCTTTCAAGATTTAAGATACAAATCTTGAATTTCCTACAATTTTAAAATATTTCAACAAACAATGAAAGTGAAAGAATTAAAAATAACTTACAGTATAGAATATCCTTAAAAGACCTAAATTGTTCTAAAGTTCACTGATCCGGAAGTCAATCCAAATATTCCGAATGAGGTATTCCGAATAAAGTAACATTCACTGTACTAATGTGTTAATAAGAATAAGTTATATCCAAGTAATCCTTGCGAATATGGAATATCACAAGTTCTAAAAATGTTTCCGATAATTCCACGGAGCTGTATAATTATTCAGGTTGAAGAAACAGTACTAATCCAGAATGCACTGTATTTATAATAAATATATCTCCAAAGAAGAATATCCCACACACAATGAACCAAATTTGTTTATGACCTCTCAGTTTAATATAACTATGAAGAATACCAGAATACTACTATTAATCCATATATATATATATATATATATATATATATATATATATATATATATATATATATATATATATATATATATATATATATATATAGCCTTAATGCGCAGAATCGAAATAAAAACCCATAATTCGTCTTCGATAAAAAACTGGGTATTTCTAAATAATTTTCTTATAATAAACATGATTCATTCTTCGGATGTGACCTTAAACTATAATTCCTGGTCAAAACAATGTCTACTCTTAAAATTACAAGAACTAGGTCAAAAGTTCAAACCTCTCAAGCACTGAAAACATGTCACATGACTTAAGCTTAACTTAAATATCATAATGATCATGTGCTTGGGTCATGGATTTATTAATGTTTTCAATAAATACCTTTTCCAGCAGTATATATTTTCAGTCAATCATTGTTGAATCAGACTGTACCATGTTACCGTTTCCTCGTCAGTTAAAATGGCTTTCTCCTGGCCATTGGATATGGTTATTTTAGTGGAGAAGTAAATTGCAGAAAACATGCTGTAGTCTGAATCCACTGTGATTCAAAGCATATATTGCTGGAAAATTGAATATTTATTTTAGAAATTGATAAATCCATGTTAGTGATAATGATATATGTTTGAACTTGTACAATAAATGAGAAACCGGTATGGATATATGCTCTGCTTTACTGGTCAGGCCAGAAGAGCTTAGGGGATGGTGTGTTGTCCATCTGTTCATGAGGACAAGTTTGTTATCACTACTCCCACTAAATTATTTAGAGGATTTCCATGAAACTAAACAAGTGCATTCATCCCATGGTCAAGTTGGTCCTAAATAAAAATGGTTCTTCTCAGGCATCTATTATGGCCACTACAGCAGCCATCATGAAAATCATCATAGGTACCCCTCCTGAATGGTGGCACATTGTCAAGTTTGTACTAAAAGACTTCTTATGATGTCTTGTTGGTTCTGAATGAAATTAGTGCTGATCTGATGTCTTAAATGGTATCCGTGGCAGCCATGGAAAGTTATATTGACATCGGGTTTTCACCGGAAGACTTGTTATAATGTCTAGTTACTCTAAATGAAAATGTTTCTACTTGAACATCCAATATAGCCGCCACAGCAGCAGCTTGAAAATCTTGTTGCTACTCCTAAATGGAGGGTTTTATCAACATGGCGTTTTCACTAAAAGATTTCTTGTGAGGCCAAGTTGGTCGTAAGTGAAAATAGTGTTAATTTGACATCTAATATGGCTGCCATCTTGAAAAAATTTTTATAATGCTACTCCTCCTGAACAGAAAGTCATATCGGCATGGGTTTTCACCAAAAGACTTCTAATGATGTTTAATTGGTCCTACTTCCACAGTGGCCATGTTGAAAATCCTGTTATTGCTACTCCAGCTGAAGGATAGTAACATCAGCATGGGGTTTTAACTACAAGACTTTGTATCGAGTCTAGTTGGTCCTAAATGAAAATTGTGCCGATCTGACCTTCAATATGGCTACCACAGCAGCCATCTTGAAAATCTTTTTGTTGCTACTCTTCATGAATGGAAAGTCAGTCAGCATTGAGTTTTCATCGGATGTTTAATAGTGTCTAGTTTGTCTAAAATAAAAATTATGCTGATCTGATATTTGACTTGAAAATGTTATTGCTATTCCTCCTAGACGGATTTTTCATATTGACATTGGGTTTTCTTTTGATGTCTAGTTGGTAATAATTGGAAATGGTGCCGTTCTGACATGCAGTATTTCCACCATGACAGCCGTCTTGGAAATCTTATTATTGCTATGCCTCTTAAAAAGAAAGTCTTATCGACATTGTATTTTCACCAGAATATTCAGTATTATACCTGAATGAAAATGGTGCTGATCTGACCTCAAATATGACTGCCATGGCAGCCATCTTAAAAACTCACCAAATGTCTTTTAATGGTGTCTGGTTTGTCTTCAGTTAAAATGGTACCAATCTTGCATCCAATATGGCTATTACAGCGGCTGATTTGAAAACCTTGTTCAAGAATATCAGAGATGGTTTCAGCACTTGTCAGTTAAACGAAGAAATTGTCTTGAATTCCGTGACATTTTTTTGAACAGTAGAGTGTCGGGCCCTTCAGTGGACTCTCGTTTTCTAAATTACCCCACTTTTTGTCCTGATCGGGGCCATTGGGTCTTGCTTTTTTTCTTTCTGGAATGAACACTGCAGTTTAATTCCATTAATTGGGGCCCTGGGTGGCTGAGTGGTCTAAGGTTCTTGCTTTTACAGCTTACTGAAATCTCGCCTCCATCCATGTGGGTTTGAGTCTCGGCCCCGGCTAACGTGGGTATGTGATATAGCTTGCCAGTAGCTTCCCGTGGGTCGGTGGTTCTTGCCTGGGTTTTCTTAGATTCTTCCTCTACCAGATGTACTGGCTGCCATGTATAGCTTAGTATGTGCTACAGCAACAACAACATAATTCCATTCATCTTTTTAAGTAAGAACTTTTAAACATTGAGATCTTATTTTGAGTGGTTTATAGGATGCACAATGTTCTTGGAGTTGTGTTCCATATATGGTTGGTGTGTCGGAATCCATAAAGTTCAAAAGTGCGGAGCATGTTAAAAGAAGTAAAGAGAATGTTGTAAGTTTCTAGTTTGAGAGTCTTCCCAAGATGTTTTCCATAATGAATATTTATTAGTTTGGTTTTAACTTGCACAGAATGAACAGGCATGTTGCTGTCATCTCCTGTTAAATTGTTTATCCTTTTATCCATCTGTTTTGAGATTATTTTGACACATTTTCTAACCAATTCTGGGATTTTAGTGAGATGAAGGCAAAAAAATAATTATCTGAAACTGTTTGCTCTGTATTCAAGAACAAAAGCTTCCATATGTTGAAAATTCACTTGCCCAACTAAAAATGGTGCATGAAACTTTCCTGCTGTCAAGTAAAGTTTTCAATCACTCGCCGAATCAGGTGAGTGCTGTTTCTGTTGTGACCATTGTTTCTCTTTAATGAATAGGATGTTCTGTTGAAAGTCTTGCCAACATTGTTCATTAAAAAGACCCATTGTTTCTACTGGGAGTTGGTTTTCTTTTTTTTATATGCTTAAACGAGCATTTTGCTCTCACTCCTCATTACTAATAAACACTTGTCAGAGGAAGAGCATATTGGTCTTAGTTTGTAAGTACTTGTAACTGCTGCTACAAGGATCACAGAAGTTCTGGAAAACAACCTTTCACATGATAGAATTGAAGTCATCAACATCCTCAACTTCTATACCTGTCCAATAGTTGGTTGAGTGCGAGTTAATCTGGACGAGTAAATTTTTGTATACTCCGACCTATATAGATGTGGGTATAGATGTGAGTGAATATAGTAATCCTTGTGTCCATCCATCCATTGTTTTGTCCAGCCTGCAATCTGATTATTGCAACTGTCCTTAATGAATTGTAATGAAATTTTGGAGAAAATATGGTCCGCAGCTGAAGATACTTATATTGACAAATCACTTTGCTTCTGTAATTTTTAACTCTACTGGTCAAGACAAGAGGAGCTTATATATGGGATGGTCTGATGTATGTTGTCTATCCATCCATTAGACAAAGTTTTTTATTGCTACTCGTTGTAAGGTACCTGGAGCCCTGAATCTTTACACATTCATCTCAAGGTCTAGTTAGTCCTAGAGGAAAATGTTGCCACTCGTACATTACATACATATGTCATAGCAGCCATTTTGAAAATCTTCTCACGTCTCCTCCTGATAGAATGGTCATATCAAAATGGGGTTTTCAATAAAAGACTTCTCATTGTATCTAGATTGTCGTAAATAATAAAATGATACTGATCGGACAGCCATATCAACATGGGCTTTTAAGCAAAAGACTTATGATGGACTTGTTTCTTCTTACTTGCAGTCTTGTGTCCACCATATTGAAAGTCCATTCTCCAAGTCTGTTCTTGCCTGCAGTCTTGTATCCAGCATGTTGAACTCCATCCTTCAGATCTTGAGGTTTGGTAAACTGATCTGGAAATTGAAAAGGTTAAACTTTTTTGTATCGACTGTAACAGCATGGTCAGACCTAGGTATCAATTTTCTGATGGCATCAAGATTGTCCTAAACATTAGGATTCTGGGCTAAAGCTTTGTGTTGGCGTTTTTGCAATTTAGAAACAAGGGGATACACCACGGCATAGGTTGGACGTGAGACTGTGTTATGTACAACCGTTATTGTGTCCCACTATGGCAGTGGCAGGGGCATATACATTTAGTGTACTTTGTTACTTATCCATCTGTTCATAAATGTTTGCCCATCTGTACATCACACCTTTGTTAGACTGTGCACCGAGTCAGTTTTTATGTTGGGAATCTGTGTTCCATCAGCACATTGTTAGTTTAATTTTGTAATTGTACAATAATTTATTACAAATAATGCAATGTACACTCATTATGGATCAGATGATAGTATATACGGTAGTATTTGGTGCAGTGGAAACCAGAGAATCCTGAGAAAAGCAGTGACCATGAATGAAAGACCAATGTGCACTTGCTAAAACTGGGGAGCAAACTTAATATGATCCAGGCACTATCTGAGGATGCCTTAATGCGCAACATCTACATGAGACCTCTCGATTTCAACAACTGACATTGGTACAAAGGTCTATGATGCAACTTTGCAGGATTCCCATATTGCAAAAGAATCAGGTCCATGACGCTATACAACTTTGCAGGATTCCCATATTGCTAAAAAATCAGGTCCATGATGCTATACAACTTTGCAGGATTCCCATATTACAGGAACAACATATTGCTGAAGAATCAGGTCCATGATGCTATACAACTTTGCAGGATTCCCATATTGCTAAAGAATCAGGTCCATGATGCTATACAACTTTGCAGGATTCTCATATTACAGGATTCCCATATTGCTGAAGAATCAGGTCCATGATGCTATACAACTTTGCAGGATTCCCATATTGCTAAAGAATCAGGTCCATGATGCTATACAACTTTGCAGGATTCCCATATTACAGGATTCCCATATTGCTGAAGAATCAGGTCCATGATGCTATACAACTTTGCAGAATTCCCATATTGCTCAAGAATCAGGTCCATGATGCTATATAATTTTGCAGGATTCCCATATTACTCAAGTTTCAGGTCCATGATGCTATACAACTTTGCAGGATTCCCATATTGCAGGATTCCCATATTGTTCAAGTTTCAGATAAGGTAGTCACACAAATATGTACCAGCAAGAAAGGGCACTGCTTTGTTTAGCATGGTAATATTTTCAGAACAATACTTTTGACAGATTAGATTGAACAAAAACTGAATCTGTTCTAAATGTAATAAATATAATTTTTACACTTGTGCTTTTCTCAGATGAAATGTATGAAGCTTGTTCCATAATTTAAATCTTAAGCTCGCCTAATTTTGCAAACAAAAAGGGATATAAATTATTCAACCTGTTTTATAAATTTCATTTGAAATGATCACTTGCATGAAGTTCTTGCTTCGTGGTATTTTTCTGAAGACTTGTTTGTTCTGACCACTGATACTGATGTTTAGATGTGAGACCGTCAGTTTTCATACGCTGTGAAATGCAGGTCGTACAATTATAAATAACATTGGCATGTAGTTTTAACACATAATGTTCATAATCATAAGAAATAAATTTATTTTACCCCAGATAGCTGCAGGTGTTATAATACTGCACAGGTCCTCCCATTACACTGCAGTTGTTATAATACTGCTCAAGACATCCCATTACAAATAGCTGCAGTTGTTATTATACTGCACAAGACTGCATTACAAGTCTTCTAAAATTAAAGGTGACCAAGGGTTTTTGTGAGGAATGCATGACATTGTTTAATTGGTTCCACAAACCTATGTTCAGCCTCACAGACTTGCAAAGGACAAGATTCATAATCATAATTTCACAAAGTAATCTATCCCTTTTGTCTTGCTTGTGAATGGTTCAACATAGAGACAGTGACTTGCATGCTGGTAATGGTGGCATAGCCATCAAGAATGGCTAGGTATTATATTAAAGTATTTGAAAGTTGTATATTTTCTGTATTATTTGCTTACTCAAAAATGAAACTTTAGATCAGTATTAAAGCATGAATCTTTCTTAAAGATTTTACAGAGTGACGTCAGGATTCCAAGTGTCCAGGTGAGATACCAGAATTCCATGTGTCTAGGTGAGATGTCCCAGTGAGATTCCAAGATTCCATGTGACCAGGGAAGATGCCAGGATTCCATGTGTTGTGGTGGGACGTAAGGATGCAATGCATCTTGGTGAAAGGTCCGTATTTTACTAAGAGCAGTTCTGTGTGGCATTCACCTTTTTTTAAAATTTGGTTGTGATGGTTTTCATAGTGACTGTTGATGAATAAATAACTGTTCATCAATAATTGCTTATTTTTCAGTACCTTTTCTACGAGTTTTGCTTAGAAATGGCCAAGTTTGCAATTTTTTCTAGGTAGCAAGGGTATGTTGAAAATATTTCTCTATTGAATACATTCCTTGTCATATTAACATTAGCAAATAAATTATGCTGCCTCTCGACTCCAGCCCTCACGGAAAAAGAAGGTTATGTTGAAAATACTTTTCCGTTGAATACATTCCTCATCACAGTAATATAAGGAAATAAATTATGCTACCTCTCGACTCCAGCCCTCACAGACAGACACAAATAAAGTCTTTCCCATTTATATAACATATCGAGAAAGGGGAAAGTTTTTACCCATTACATCCCCCAATCACAGCTAGGTGGTATCAGGTCCATGATGCTATACAACTTTGCATCATCATCATCATCACCATCATCATTCATCATTATCATCCATGATCCATCAATCATCATCATCATTGTCGAAATCATCATAATCATCCTCCTCCTCCTCATACATCCATCCATCCGTCCATTATCATCATTATCATCATTCATCATTATCATCCATCAATCATCATCATCATTGTCGAAATCATCCTCCTCCTCTTCCTCATACATACATACATCCATCCATCCATTCATTATCATCATTATCATAATCATCATCATTCATCATTATGATCCATCATCCATCAATCATCCTCATCATGGTCATCCCCATTATCATCATCGTTTTTTTTCGTCCGTCCGCCATCCACTTTCATCATCATCATCAGCAGCATTCATCATTATTATCCATCATCCATCAATCATCATCATTGTCGAAATCATCATAATCCTACTCCTCCTCCTCCTACATCCATCCATCCATTCATTAGCATCATCATTATCATTCATCATTATCATCAATCATCCATCAATTATCATCATCGACGTCACCATTATCACCATCATGATCATCATGATCATCAACATGATCATCATCATCATCATCATCATCATCATCATCATCATCATCATTATCATAATCATCCTCATCATCATCATCCACATCCCCATCATCATCATCGTCGTCATCATCATCATCATCCTACTCATCATCCTCATCCTCATCATCCTCCTCCCCCTCATCCTCATCATCTTCATCCTCCTCCACCTCCTCCTCCTCATCATCATCATCATCACAGCCACTATCACCATCACCATCATCATCATCATCATCATCATCATCATCATCATCATCATCATCATCATCATCATCATCATCATCATCATCATCATCATCATTGTCATAAGTAACTTCGCGATCGTTAAAGTCAGCATCATCAAGATCTTTATAATCGAGATCGTCAAGATTGTCATCATCGAAATCGTCATCACCGAGATCGTCAATTTCCTCTCCATTCTCACTTCTGAGATGGAGTTTTTTTTTGTTGCTATTATTGCACTGGAGATAGGTCCTCAACGCTGGAAAAAGTCTGGTCGTCAGGAATTTCTCTCCCTTCCATGGACAGGAAGTTGCATCAAAATCGCCATCATCAAGATCGCCAACATCGTCATCATCAGGATCATCAAGAACGACAAGATCGTCATCAACAAGATCGTCATCATCGAGATAGTCAAGATAGTCATCATCTAAATCGTTATCATCGAGATAGTAAACTTTTTCTCCATTGTCACTTCTGAGATGGAGTTTTTATTGGTTTTTATTGTTGTACTGGAGATAGGACCAAAACGCTGAAAAGGTCTCGTCGTCAGCAATTTCTCTCATTTCCATGGAAAGGAAGTTGAATTAAAATCGGCATCATCAAGATGGTCATTATCGAGATCGTCAAGATCGTCATCATCAAGATCGTCAACATCGTCATCATCAGAATCGTCAACATCAACATCATTGTCATCATCGTCGTCATCGTCATCATCATCATCATCATCATCATCATCATCATCATCATCATCATCATCATCATCATCATCATCATCATCATCATCATCATCATCATCATCATCATCATCATCATCACAATCACCATCATCACAAACATCATCATCATCATCAGCTTCATCATTAACTTCATCATCATCAACTTTATCATCATCACAATCATCATCATCAGTAACTTATTCTTCATCAACTTTATCATCATCAATTTCATCATTATCAACTTCATCATCATCATCATCAACAGTAATAATCATCAGCATCATCATCATTATCATCAACTTCATCATCATCATCATCATCTTCATAAGTAGTTATGAGATCGGCAAAGTCAGCATCATCAAGATCTATATAATCGAGATCGTCAAGATTATCATCATCGAAACCGTCATCATCGAGGTCGCCAATCATCATCATCATCATCAACATCATCAATATTTTCATCATCATCATCAACTTCATCATCATCATCATCATCAACTTCGTCATCTTCAAGATAGGCATCATCAGGATCATCATCATCGAGATTGTCAATGTCGTTATCATCGAGATCGTCATTAGCAAGATCATCATCGAGATTGTCATCATCTAGATCGTCATCATCAAAATTGTCCCAATCTTGGTAGTCATCTTCGAGATTGTTATTATCCGGATCGTCATCATCGAGATCGTCATCGTCGATATCATCGAGATAGTCATCATCAAGATCATTTAGATCGGCATCAAAGGGTTCGTCGTCATCTTCGAGATCGTCAAAATCATTATCAGGAATAATCATCATCATCATCGAAAGGAATCCTCATCATTAATCATCATCATCATCCATCATCATCATCATCTTCATCATCAACTTAATCATCAACTTCATCATGAACTTCATCATCCACTCCATCATCATCAACTTCATCATCATCATCAACATCATCAACTTCATCACCATCATCATCATCGAGAACTACAAGATCGTCATCATCAAGATCGTTATTATCGAGATAGCTAAGATCGTCAACATCGAGATCGTCAAGATCGTCAACATATATAACGTCATCATCAAGATCGTCATCATCGAGATCGTCACGATGGTCATCATCAAGATGGTCAACATTGTCATCATCAGGATAGTCAAAATAGTCATCATCGAGAACGACAAGATGGTCCTCATTATTATCGTTATAATCGAGATCGTCAAGATCGTCATCATCGAGAACATCATCATCGAGATCGTTAAGATCGTAAGATCGTCATCTACTAGATCGTCATCATCAAATTTCTCATCGTCAAAATCGTCATCTTCGAGATCGTGATCATCATCGAGATTGGCAACGTGGTTATCATTGTGATAGTCATCAACAAGGTCATTAATATCGTCAAGATCGTCATCATTGAGATGGTCAACATCAGGATCGTTAACATCGAGATCGTCAACGTCGTTATCGAGATCGTCATCATCAAGATCATTAAGATTGTCATCAACACGATTTTCAAGATCGTCATCATCGAGATCGTAATTATCGAGAATGTCAAGATCGTCATCATCGAGATCGTGAAGATCACCATCATCATGATCATCATTATCAAGATCGTCATAATCGAGATCGTCATCTTCGAGATTGTCATCATCAGGATCGTCATCATCTAGATCGTCAAGATCGCCATCATCTAGATAGTCATCATTAATATCGTAATCTTCGAGATCGTCAACATCGTGATCTTCAAGATCGTCACCATCGTCATCATCAGAATCGTTTACATCGTCATCAACGAGATCGTCAATATCGTCATCATCAAGATCATCATCATCGAGATCGTTATCATCGACATCGTCATCAAGATCATTAAGATCGTCATCATCGATCACAAGATCGTCATCATCGAGATCGTCAATATCGTCATGATCGAGATCATCAAGATCGTCATCATTTAGATCGATATCATCAAGGTCGTCATGATCGAGATCGTCATCATCGAGATCGTCGTCATCACGATTGTCATCATCATGGTCATTAAGATCGGCATCATCAAGATCATCAAGATAATCATCATCACGATCATTAAGATCGGCATCATCAAGATCATCAAGGTCATCATCATCGAGATCGTCATCATCGAGATCGTCAATATCGTCATCATCTAGATTAGATGAGTGAACAGTTTCATGAGAAACATCCCTTGATTCGGTTCAGCAATAACGATAATGCTGCAACACTGGAACATACTTTCAATGCAATATCTTATGTGTATTCATTGCTGTGAAATATGATTGATAAGATTGGTTTATGCATTAGGGGAATACCAGATTAACAAGTTTCTACTTGACTCCACAACTCTTTGAAGGATGACTTATTTTGTGAGCAGACGACTTTTGAGATAAATTAATATCTATCATTTTTATTATTACCAAACATCTGTAAAGAAAAATGCAATCAAAAGAGAAATGTATATTATGTTATAACGCACGAAGGCGACATTGGTGTGGAATTTGTTTCAAAAAATTGTCATATGAGATATTAGGTAGTTTATACACCTCTGCTTCATATAGTGCCATGCACAGAATCATTATGCATTATGGCATCCAAACAAAAGGGGGGAGAAATGTTTCTGTAATGGAATAACTGCTTAAATTTAATTTATTTTATTTTCTTATATCTCCTTATTTCCTTTGAAGTTTATTTAAATCATCTATCCACTTGACTATAAGCTCGTTTATTTAGGTCCAAACACCTATAAATGCAAGTATGTTCAGCAAATTATTCGGAAATAAAAGCATCGAATAGCCAACATAGAATTACTGGTTCTAGTGTAACATCCAAGTTAAGATATTATGTTCTGTTTTCTTCCATATTTCCCACAGGGAGAGATAAATAGAGAGAGAGTCTCTCCTGCAGTGACTTGACTGAGTTTCACATTCTTTGCAAGTATAATGACGTACACTATGAACACTTGATAATAAACAAGTTTTGGTGCCGGCCATTTGCAAAAATGATAATTCTAATCACTACACATAATACAATTCTTGAAATATATGATCTTGTATTGCTTTTACCGCTACATAATACAACGGGTCCATTAATACAGAAGAAATTCCAAACAAATATGTTCTTACTTAAATCTAGGTCTATCTGCTGGGACATTTCTTTTGTAGGTCGACACACATATCATTGACAATATGGATAAAGTGGTAGATTAATATAATGCCTCTATGCACGACATTGTTTCCATCTTTGTTCAAAGTAAAGAATACGGCTCATGAAATAGCAGACACAACTTATATTTCTGTATTAAAGAGCAACGTATTCAATATCATGCTGAAAGCTGCATTTAAAAGGATTAAAATAACTACCGGGAAAAGTTCTACAAAATATATATGGTGCTGATCAAGAGAACTTAAAAAGAGCCTCAGAGAATATATTTTTCTTTCTCAATCCATATATAAAACCTTATTGGTCACCGAAAGTTAAAGAATCTCCCGATAAAGCGAGAGGTAAATTAAACTATTGTAGTTGAACGGCAGCCTGGGCGGTATGTAACATGATTCATATATAAAGTACAAACTTGCTAAAGGAATATTCAACAGATTTCACGAAATAGCAATCTCTGAATAGGAAGAATGTTTGCCACACAATTTGATATAAGGCTATTCTGGAAACTACAATAGGCACAGAAAAAACGTGGCAGTGAAGACAACTCTTGCTTCTTGCATCATCCTTGCATACAGGGGTACTGTTATTCAATCCCACAAATTATTTAAGATTATTTGAAAATTAGTTTCAAAACTGACACACTTTCCTCTCCAAGAACTGCAAATTAAAATATTGTTCTTCCTTTAGCAACGGGATACTACGAGCCAAATTTAGCTACTGAATTATCCCTTGAGGTGATTGAATCAGTTGCTGCAACTCTAAAACTTTCAAACGCTCCAGGGATAGATTATATCCAAACTTTTACTGGGATATAAGCTTTAATGCACATCGTTGTTTCTGAGCTTAGATGGCGTGGTGTCTTGGATTCCGTTATTTGTCTTTAGCCTGGAAATAGGTCAATGTAATTCGGTTCTCCGTACTATTTATACATATTTACACGGATCACCGCACCTTAATTTATTTTTTTATAATATGTTCTTATTCTGATCCCAGCAAAAAT
Organism: Margaritifera margaritifera; assembly: GCA_029931535.1. NCBI lineage: Eukaryota > Metazoa > Mollusca > Bivalvia > Unionida > Margaritiferidae > Margaritifera > Margaritifera margaritifera. The sequence continues at coordinate 176,374 of JAQPZY010001596.1, forward strand.
TAGTGATGTAGTTTGCACATTTTAGTACTATTTTTCATCTGATTTTTGTTTCCATTATTCAGCACTTCTTTGTATAGTTACCATGTCATTCAAATATGCAGATTGTTCAGGTTTTTTCTCAGCTTTTGTATTACGTGATTGTTTTGGTTTCTTGTAAATCGTTTCTTCCAGAAACGAACGGCATGAGTACCTAAAAAAAACAAAATCATCTGCATAGTGCATATCTTGAAGACAAAAACCGTGTTCTTGTTCACAACGTCCACGTCTTCTTCAATATGTGATATTATTCTAATTGGTTATTTATTATGCAGATTACAGAGCTTCGCTGTTTCTATCTCCTCCATTATATATATATTTTTTTCTCAATAAAGAACGTTCTTGATTTTCAATATTTCAAGGTTACATATTGTATATGATACATACCCTCGTGAATGACATGTATTTTTACCTGTACCGAGCGAAAAACTGTTTAAAACTGCTAAGCACTCAGATGTGTTGGTCACTGACTATACTCCATTATTTTTGGGTAGCGTGTCTTCATTCAAAATCATTCTATATACAAATATGCTTTCATCCAGGAGTATTAAACTCTGTTACTTGTTATTGAAAGACTATCCCCCTAAATTTAAAACGCAGTACACTCTAAAATAGTATTCTTAAATTTAGGTGACTAATTAAACTGCCATAATTACTGTACCGATGTAAATCATGCCAGTTAGTACCATCACTTTAAAACATGATATAAAAAAAATCGATGTTGTATAAAAATTCAAGATTCTGATTCAACTACGTTAAATAATTATTCTGTCTCTAAAGACGCAGTTTTGATCTTTAGCTGTCAAACAGGTATGTAAAACTTGTTCAATTCAATGAATGCAAGCTCCTTGGCGGATATGACTTCAGTACTCAGATATACTCTGTAGCAGGTGCGTCGGGATGTTATGTGTTCTTCCATCTGAACTCGTGTGATGGGAATTTGGGGAAAATTAAAAACTCCAGAATTTACATTGGGCTCTGCCCAACCGAAACAAGGTGTTGACGGTGCATCTGAAAAGATGTACACCAATAACCACTTTACGGGAGTAATTTTCAGTTGTAGAGGTGTGTGAAATATAAAATTGTATTCTTTCTTGCTATTCGTTTCATGTGATGGAATTGTTTAATAGATTCAATGTTTGGAAATTTATTCTAAACTGTGCAGAGAGTCAGATCTATGAAATATAACGCCATGCTATCATATAGATTATAGTCTGTTTCAATTTTTTTATAGAACTGAACAGACAAACTGAATATTATTATGCATTGCATGCATTGAGGGCCGAGTAATGTTCGAGTTCTTATAATTCAATGAGATTATTCTTATTGGACACAGATACATGTACGAACGTTGTTATTATAATAATAATATCGTACGGTAGTTCTGATGAAATGATTTAATGTGTAATGTATATTATTATATTCGTACTGAACTGTGCCTCATGTACTACACGGCTCGGTTATTATATTTTTAACTGTTTTTGTGACGGGGAGTCGTATAACTCTGTGGCGTTTCGTGCAACCCGCATGCCCGGGTCGATGGTGACGTTGGCTCAGAGGACGGTATTGGTTTACTTGCAGTCAAGGACCAAAGCCTCGGAACCAGTGGGTCAGTATGGAATTAATAGGCTCTAGAAGGATCCTTCGGCAGACTGAGAGGAGCGGGCCATACGTGGTGGCTCCATGACCATTCGACGAGAGCGGTGGAACTGGAAATACATAGTGATCGTCAACTGGACGCCACGAGATACACATGTTCCATTTTGAATCAATATTATTCAATATCATTATATGAGTGAAGACAATAATTAAATATCGCTATATTAATGAAAATCAATAATACATACATCCTATTTGTGGATGAAACATACATTAGTCATATTTTTGTATAAATCCTATACTTTGATCACCCTTGGTGACAGAATCATACATTGTTCATATTTGTGTATAAATCCTATACGTTGATATCCTTGGTTATATAATCATACATCGTTCATATCTGTATATATTCTATACATTGATCATCCATGGTTATATATCCATATATCAATCATATTTGTTTATAAGTTACATTCGTTGATTCTTGTTTGATTACTCGTTGAAGTTACATGTTCTGGTCAGTTCCATTTAGGATAAATATATCATTTCCTAATATCAGTTGTTGAACTCGGTGCACAATATTCTGTTGAATCCATTGTTGGACTTTATGCGTACCAGTATGGTGTCAGATTTATTTATGGTCCAATTACATTATAAATAAACATCTTATTCACGAAACTGCTTTCAGTGTCTTCGCTAAATACAATCCCAAACCGGTTTCATCCTGTAACACGGTTAATGCTGGCAGCCTCAAGCAGGAGTTTGGGTTCCACTTTAGCTGCCGAATGAGATCTCTTATCTCCTGGTGCAACGTGTCATCTTCCGTTTTGGTTAGCTTTTTCTTTTTTGTCTTTTACGACGATGTGGTTATTCAGTTCTCTAAGCTTCGCAAGGTTATCCAAAAGCGCACCACCACTGGACCGTAGTTTTGAATGGCAGGATCTCTGGCATCGGCAAACTCTCAGTTTCTTGTGCCGCCGCTTCTTTTGCTCGGTGTCCTCAGATCTCAGATCCCGATACTGTAAGTTGCTGGGTATTTGTCAGTCTACTTACGTCTGATGGAAGCTCGTGCTGCCAACATTTTCATTGCGTTTTTTTTAATTATTATTTTTGTTTAATTTATTTTTTTTTTTTATTTACCCTCCGTGATTGTTCAATGCCTAGTTTTGCATATACGCCTCTACTATGACTATGTTCTAGTGTGGAAAGCTTGTACGGCCTAACAACTTCTACATTCATATTCGAGAGGAATATCATACCTCCAGAGGTTCAGTACACCATTTTCTACAGTAAACTCTGCATAGACAGGCCTTTAATGTATGACCATGCTCTTATAGAAGGTGTCAACCTATTTTATTGTGAATTTTAACCTAAATTGGATCGTCTCCACGAAGGTTGGTCATGCGGTCTTCCAATTATTTTTTTTTATTTTTTTTGGTGGGGATTTTGATAATATTTGGTGGGTGGATAAAAAAATGTAGTTTCTACTGTTTCATCTCGTAGATCAGTGTTTCCTCTACCAAAATCTTTCTTTTCATCGCCTCCTTCAGTCATGTTTTAGAAACGTTTAGCTAGTCACAACCATTGGCAAGTTAATGTATTAAATGAAGGACACGCGAGCTCCAATAGCATGAAACTTGTTAAATTTTGTGCAAACACAACATGTCTCAATACGGAAATAAACTCAACCCATTTTGCACCAAACATAGCTCGAAGAAGCGTCTTTGTGATTAATAACCCAGCACCGTAGACCAAAACCAGTTGCTTGTTGTCAGGTTTGCTAACCTCGACGGCAACGATGTTATTATGCATTGCTGGACTGACATTTCGAATTGATTTCAGCAGCGACTCAGCAGCGCCAATTAACGCCAATTGCACAATCGTGAAAAACCTTGGCCGCGCCATCGTCAAAAAATCTGGATAAAGCTTGAGGGGAACGAACGGCCTGTATTGACGAAGCCGCTGTTTGAGGCGTCTACAAGGTACTCTTGTTCATGAACAAAACGTAGACTAACGCAGCCTATCACTACTGCCATACGTGTTAAGGCTGGCAATGCCCTCGCTGCCACCCAACCCAATGCATCTATCGCCGCCGTATTTTGGAACCGCTTCTTTGTGCCACTCGACTTTGAGCTGCTAAACAATCACATGCCATGCTACCAGTCTGGTGTTTCAGACCGACCCTCCTTTAATTCTGATCGTTAATGACTAGAGCAGGGTAATGCAGAACCCTAATGGAGCGAGCTATACCATTAGATGTATCTCCTTGGAGTTCAAACTTCTAACCCATTTGGAACATGGATGCATGATCAGTCAGCAGTACATAGGAAAAGTGGCTTTCTTTTACCACTGGGTACTGTGCCATCGCAAGATGGTGCAGAACACCAGCGACCCCATGAGGAACATCAACATGAACACGGCAGCAACAAGCATGAAGGCGATAGTTTTGCTCATCAAAAATGCGACAAAAAGCGCTGAGCTCGCGCGTGATTCTGAGTATTTCTTATCAACAAGATATTGCTGACAATCGAGGGCGTTCCAAAGCAGATATATGCCCAGGGGCAGCTGAGGTACCAGCAGTGGGAAGAGGAACAAAAAAAAAATGGCGAGGGAGTGTCTCAAGGACGCGGAGGTGTCATTCCTTGAGTTTTGGAGCCTGTATCATAACAGGTTTATCCTAGTTCTTGACATGAGTTCGACGGAAGACCACACTTTCCACGGGTCGTAAACGAGTTAATGTGTAGCGCTGCAGGTCTAAAAAAACGGTCCAGGCGGCAGGCGTATTAAATACATAAATATATGTTGTTATGGACACACAACTCAATATACAAAATGGACAATTTGTGTCAGCCATCTACTAGCCAGGGATAACAACCAAAATAAAACGATTGCAACGAGATCTTTGAGAACTTACAGCCACACTGTGCCATGATCGTCGGCCGTAGCGGAAGCGGCAAGAGCGTGTTTGCCTGCAAGCTTTTTGAACCAGCATGTAAGGGCTATTTTGATTGTATAGTCATCATCTGGCCAACAATATTCCTGAACAAGATATTTAACTTAAAAAGACGCGGGAATATTTTCGGTCAACCACAGAAACCATGATCTGAATGACCTACTCCGCACACTTGTTGAAAAGTTCAAGGAAACCGCCACGCTTTTTCTACTGAACTATTGGGCCTTTCATTCTAGCGTCTGACATAAGGAAACGACCGTCACGGAGCTCGCCTTTATCAGCCGCCACTACGGCATCAGTAGGTGGGTCAAAACACAAAAATACCATGCTGTAGCCTTCAATGTCTGCCAGCAGACATAGAGGATGGCACTATTTTATTGCAAAAATAAAGACTAACTTACGGATACACTAGATGAGAACTATCTCGTGGAGGACGAGGCGCGCGCAGAGATCAATTAATTGCTCAAGCAGAAACATTTTGTTCAGCTGCTCCTACTAACCAACCTAGCGATATCTTACCAGTTTTGTTAGCTCGCGTTTTGCAGGTTAGATGTGGTGGCTTCATATTTTGTGCAATATTAGCTATGCTTTGTCATTTATAGCTTTATCTATTTCATATTTAAGTCACTTAGAGTGAAGCGCTCGATCAGTTAGCGGAACCTAGTAAGAACCATGGCAGTACAGTTTACAATATGCAGCATGGATGTTGATGTGGTACTGGATAAACCATATGATAACGTACCGACTAAGGAAGTTAAACAACGAGACATATTCTGTACTACGTAGGAACGATAGCAAATAACCTTGCAGCGTGAGAGACATTCCCAGCAAGCTGCTTCGGGATGGCCAAATAATACATTAGACGACATCTAACACTTGAGAGTGTGGCGGAAATGAGTTACAAAGATGTTTCAAAGGCAAAACTGGAGAATAAAATGACAGCTTCTGTAAGATCATCCTTGGTTGGTCTTTACACGTCACTTCACAGCCACGTTCATAGACAACAGCAAGCGGTTTGCAGCTGACCTTGAACAAGATCAAATTATTCAGGTCGCTTTGTCGAACATTAGCAGCCACCTTTACTTTAGGTACTGGGCCATACTAGCCCCATTTGCAATCGGCATGATCGCATATAAGCATGTTGAGTTTGAAAAAAAGAGAACATAGCTCGTGAAAGTGCTGAGTGGATACGTACCGACGATGGAATCGACAAAGGAACTAACGAATGAGCCGATAAGGGAAGCAACTAAGGAACCGACTGAGGAACCTGAACTGGTAACGCAGGTTATATAAACTAAACATCATGGTAGAGTTGCTGCTGGTAAAGGACTTTCAGAGATGATGAAACGCAGGTGCAAGAGCAGCCTAAAAAGGTAATTTCTGGGGATCAGTCGGAACGACAAGCATCGCAGCTACCCGCAGGGTCTATAAGACATACGCCTGACCCTTTTTAAATGGAATAGTAATGTGTGTTTAGTGTTTGTAAGCAATATAAACTTGTTAATTGCGTAACGCAGGTGCAATATATCTGCAACACCATATCAAAAGGATTCTGGAAATCAGACTACCATAAAGCCGTACACGGCGGTCAATCTCTGGGGTATTCGATGATTGCTAAGTGAGTGCCAAAAAGGAAACCTGCCGACCTTGACTGACTCGACCTTGAAGACGGCGCAAAGCTGCAATGATGGTCAGCGCGGCAATTGTTAACACCCTCACATTCTTCGGCTCAAACTACCGTTTTTTTACACTAAACCCAAAAGAAGCCGACACTGAACGCGAACGGCATGACCTTGTTATGGCAGAATTCCAGGACGTGCTATGCAACTTTTAATCCTTCAAGGTGTTGAACAGGCCTTTTAAGATAAACTTGTTCACACCAACGTTGTTTCAATTGGATAAACACCCAATGACCACCGAGGAGCGCTTCCTTTGGTAAACCTTGTCAGACTGGACTAATGGGCCTCTGTCAACACGAGAAGCCACACGCATTGCACGTGCCCGGTCGTCCGCTTGTATCCTATTCGTGTCTTTGAAGCCAACATAGCCAGCACCTGACTTATGCCTCTGTGCCTATATGCCTCAATGGTTTGGGGAAGGCGTTCACCCAGTTGTTTTTGTCAGTAGTCAAAAACCAGCGTTCTAGCATGGTTCAGGGAGTGAGGTGGAAGCGATCAATCCAAGCGAGTGGGACGTGGTGCTTTGACTTGGCCAAGTATTGGTCAACGCCGTTGGCTTTCATCGGGGCTGCAAAGGAGTGGGAAGTTGAATTGATTATATGCATATGTACCTAATTCGATCAGACTACAATGCCATTTAGTTATTTTTAATAGCTGTCATCAGTGGATGGCATACATGTTTTACAAAGACAAATATAGTTTCTAAAGTTTAAGTCATGCAGAAAACTTTTCAGAATTTGTAGAGCAAAGGGGATACAATAAATATGAAGATAAAACGACTCATTGTTTATTTAAATAGAACTGAACCTACCAATTAGAGACATGAACCTAATAGTTTATAGAATTGTATTTCTTTGTATTAGGGATTGATCATTTATTTGGGGGAGGGGGGGCTTGGATTTTCTTTCAAGCTGGGATATTTCTTTCTTTCACATGAAGATAAATTTTTTTCAACCAATATAATGGATATAATTGAGAAACGTATTATTAGGTAAAGATAAATTTGTTTAAGAAATATATATTTTTATATAACTAACAATAGTAATCAAATATAGTGATTCACGTAACTTAATCTAAGTGTTGAGAAAATATATGAAGTGTGTGTGTGTGTGTGTGTGTGTGTGTGTGTGTGTGTGTGTGTGTGTGTGTGTGCGGGAGAGAGAGAGATTTTAAAAATCATTTTGAGACGATATCTGATTGAACGAAATGGGTCTACATCACGTCCCGCTGTATACATTGTAGGTTTCTTCCACGGTTACACTAGACGATATTCCTAGAGAGGGGGTGTATAACACGCGAATGAATAATGGGTTTTTCAGATTTTATTCTTACAATACAAAAATTTAAACAAACGTGAAATTTAAAGCCAATTAAGACTTTGTTATTAGTCCTGCAATGAATATGAAATAACTTTGGAAGGTTGTAGATGACGCCTAGGATTACATAAACGTCGTATTTACCTTCCCATGTATAATAGTGTACTCTGTTGGTTTGTCGCTGTAAACGATAGCCTGAGGACCTCCAGTATGTTCATGTTTTCAAATGAAATATCAGTCGATAAAAACAACAAAGTGCTTATCATATAGATAAATAAAGAAGAATGGATAGCCGTTTCCTACAACACGTAAGTTCAATTCTGTATATTCATCAACTTGTAACACCGCGATCTCTCTATGTCTCTCTGTCTGTCTCTCTCTCTCTCAAACATACGCACACGCACGCACAAACACCCAACATTTGATCAGAAATAATATTTAGATTTTATACAGTATGGCCAATAGGTATAGGCATTTTTTGCACGATATTATTTTAGCCATTGTGTCGTTGTTATTGTTGTTGTTGTCGTCGTCGTAGTCATCTCTGTAGTCGTCCTTTTGTAAGTATCTTGTATGTGCCCAATTATATTATACCGAGTAATTACCTAAATAAAAAGTAGCTTACGCAAAAAAAATTCATACGACGTACGAAATTTTCCTACGGATATCTTTCTGAAACACATTTACGAAATAGAGTAAGATTTTCTTACGCTTAAAACTTACGAAAAAGTATGTACGTAAACTTACGTTGTTTCGTGAAACTGGCCCCTGGACTCTGAGACAGTTAGAGAGAGAAGTATTTAATGGTTTTGGTCAAGAAGCCGCCTAGGCGTCTTTATTCGTAGATGCTGAGTAGGACATACAAATATATTACTTACTGTATTATTTACATACAACCCTCAACTTGCTTCTATAGTCAAAATTTGCTTCTTTAGTCTCATCGTAATCGCATGTGCAATGCATACAGTATCAGAACATGTTCGGCTGTGTCATCTTTGCCGGTAATCTGTGAATACAGTAATAAGTACTCAACTTTATCTTATATTAGTACACAATGTCACTGATTTTTATCATTTATCTTATATTAGTACACGATGTGACTGATTTGTATCATTTACGGTTTTTATTTTTTATATTTTAGTTTTTTTTCTGTGACTACTTCTCGTTTCTGTTTCTACAGATTGCTATTACCATCTGACAAAAGTCGTACAGATCCACCTGGAATAAGAGAATCGATGCGCACAGATTCCGATACTGTGTTACTTAGAGTTATTCTGAAGATGACAAAATCTGAAGTTGAACTCTTCAGAATAAAGTTGGACGGAGAGACTGTTTTGAAGAAAATTGGATGGTTGTGACATTATGGATTATGGAATCACACTAATATCTTGCCTTTCATGGCGGGAAAAATAAAAGGTCAGAATCAGGGAACTCATCAATAATGCTGTTATGAAATAGTTCGTATTGATTGAGGAACTATGATTAAAACAGACACAAGGGATATTAATATTGATTGACGTTCTGTCATTACTGACTACAGTTCATAGCTCCTTAAAAATTTAGGCTCTTTTAGTATCCTGTTGAAGAGTCAACTTTGTGCATTATTCCGAATGTATTTCAAGAAACTGTATATGTGTTATTGCGCTTTACGAATGGATAATAACTATTTCTTTTTCTATTTTGCTTTACGGTAGTTTATAGTCTAGGCACGCTATTTAGTAATATAGAGATTAAAAACGATGTTTAGAAAAGAAGTGAAAGGAGAATATGTGTCTTAATAGGAGATGACAGAACCATTTATATATATATATATATATATATATATATATATATATACATATATATATATATACATATATATATATATATATATATATGAAGGAAGACAACTGAATGATTTATACTTTCCTTTTAGAGTAGATGCACATTATTCGGTGCATTATAAATAAAGCAAATGTTCAAAAAGTGAAAGGATAATTTGTGTGCTTGTAGTTGATGTTAGAACAATATTATCATATAAGAGAAAGATGAAAACTGAATGCATTCAAACCAGGTGTGATATTAAAATAGAAAAAAAAAAAACAATAATTAATCAAAAAAGAAAGAAAGACAGGAAAAAGAACAATTGAATACAATATTTTCATGTCGAACTTAAGTCTATATGCTATGCAGAGTGAGTGAGGCTACTAAAAGGAATGGAACAGTAACAACAGGTGTAGACTGTGTAATACGCCATATGGGAGAAAACAGAACGTGCTGATACAGAGATCGTTAATGCATACACAGAGAGTGTGAACTCACAGAGCTTTAGTTTACTTGTGTAAATAACTCAGTGTAAGCAGCAGATATGTATGGACGAATGGGTATAAATATCCTTGTACAACATTGTGGGAACATATCTCGAACATAACTAAATCTCTGCAACAATTAACCAATTAAAGCTAGTGTAAACACAGTTGCACCCCTATCTGAGAACATGACGGACACACTTAAGAATGTAAAAGGCATCAAAGCAATCTCCAGATATGTAGATACAAATACTGTAGTCTTTTAAGTAATCTGTGATACTTGTAAATCCATAGAACGCTCATATGTTTTATATAACATACTTGTAAATCCATAGAACGCTCATATGTTTGTATAACATTCTTCTAAATCCATAGAACGCTCATATTGTTTATATAACATATTTCTAAATCCATAGAACGCTCATATTGTTTATATAACATACTTGTAAATCTATAGAACGCTCATTTTGCTTATATAACATATTTGTAAATCCATGGAACGCTCATATTGTTTGTATAACATACTTGTAAATTCATAGAACGCTCATATTTTTTGTATAACATACTTCTAAATCCATAGAACGCACCTATTGTTTATATAACATATTTCTAAATATATAGAACGCTCCAATTGTGTATATAACATACTTGTTAATCCATAGAACGCTCATATTGTTTGTATAACATATTTGTAAATCCATAGAACGCTCATATTGTTTGTATAACATACTTGTAAATCTATAGAACGCTCATGTTGTTTGTATAAGATATTTGTAAATCCATGGAACGCTCATATTGTTTGTATAACATACTTGTAAATTCATAGAACGCTCATATTTTTTGCATAACATATTTGTAAATCCATAGAACTCTCATATTGTTTAAATAAATTACTTGTAAATCCATAGAACGCTCATATTGTTTGAATAACATATTTGTAAATCCATAGAACGCTAATATTACTTGTATAACATACTTGTAAATCCATAGAACGCTCATATTGTTTGTATAACATACTTGTAAATCCATAGAACTCTCATATTGCTTGTATATTATACTTGTAAATCCATAGAACGCTCACATTGTTTGTATAACAAACTTGTAAATCCATAGAACGCTCATATTGTTTGTATAACATATTTGTAAATCCATAGAACGCTCATATTGTTTGTATATTATACATGTAAATCCATAGAACGCTCATATTGTTTATATAACATACTTGTAAATCCATAGAACGCTCATATTGTTTGTATAACATACTTGTAAATCCATAGAACGCTCATATTGCTTGTATATTATACTTGTAAATCCATAGAACTCTCATATTGTTTGTATAACATACTTGTAAATCCATAGAACGCTCAAATTGTGTATATAACATACTTGTAAATCCATAGAACGCTCATATTGTTTGTATAACATATTTGTAAATCTATAGAACGCTCATGTTGTTTGTATAACATATTTGTAAATCCATAGAACGCTCATATTTTTGTATAACATACTTGTAAATTCATAGAACGCTCATATTTTTTGCATAACATATTTGTAAATCCATAGAACGCTCATATTGTTTAAATAAATTACTTGTAAATCCATAGAACGCTCATATTGTTTGTATAACATATTTGTAAATCCATAGAACGCTCATATTGTTTGTATAACATACGTGTAAAGGCATAGAACGCTCATATTGCTTGTATAACATATTTTCAAATCCATAGAGCGCTCATATTGTTTGTATAACATACTTGTTAATCCATAGAACGCTCATATTGTTTGTATAACATATTTGCAAATCCATAGAACGCTCATATTGCTTGTATATTATACTTGTAAATCCATAGAACTCTCATATTGTTTGTATAACATACTTGTAAATCTATAGAACGCTCATATTGTTTGCATAACATACTTGTAAATCCATAGAACGCTCATATGGTTGTATAACATAAAATATACTCTTGTGCTTGACCCCAATATAGTGCATTGTGAATTGAGCAGAGAGAAAAAAAAATACTAATGCATAATGTCTGAAAGAAAATCAATTAATATCCCAGGTGTGTTGGCTGTGTTCCAAGGTCGAGCAAATTCCACAATAATGCATGAACCTTATATATTGATTTTCATCGAGTGATATGGGCTATAGCAAAACAGACAAAGCACATTCCTGCAGTGTAAAATGTATAACACAAGAATTGTTAGTGAACATTTTTCATTTATTGTGCTTGGTAAAAATATTCACAAAATAAATGAAACCACTGTCTTAACTCACTACTTCATAATAGCCATACTAAATTATATCTCAATTATCTTACAGGCAATAAATGTAGATTTTAAGGAGCATTCACTACATCACAGACTGACAGAAAATCAATAACTGAATGCTAAGTTCATACCAAGATGAAGGCGTCCCTTGTTGTGTTAATATAGAGTAGAAACTATCGTGTTTGTAACTGACTTATCTAGTTCAGTAGGTATAAGCGTCCTCTTTCAAATCGAAAAATATACAGGTCGAATCTTATTTCCACCTAAATAAGTATAACAATTGATATTACAAGAATTATTCACATGCCTAACAAACTGGAAACGTGACATTCAGCAGAAAACAGAGGGCAAACTTCGATCCTGAAGCAAAGAAAACATTCTGCAAAATATGAAATGTGGCCTACCTGGGGTGGTAAATGGTGCAGTCCCACACGTACTACATCCAGGGGCAGTAGTTTTAGAAACTGAACTCGGCATTTTACAAAGTTTTATGACAAAAGTTAAATATTGATTTGGCTGATCTAAACAATTATCAGTGATATATATATATATATATATATATATATATATATATATATATATATATATATATATGTGTGTGTGTGTGTGTCTCAAAAATCACATACACCATATAACATTCTAGAACATCCTGTCATGTGACCTATCTTTATATACACCATGTTTAGTGAACAGTTTTCAGTTTCCACCTTAACATCAGTCTTTAAAGAGCTATTACAGTTGTGCAAAATCATTCCAAATTCAGAGAGAGGAATTCTTTAAAACGTTCATTGGATTATACAATTGATCATAGACTTTTGGATTTTGGCTTTTGAATTGATGATTTTGGGATTTATGTGTACTTATTCAAAGATATTCTGGAGTACTTCATTTTGGCACATCAGCGCATTAAAGACTAATGGCACATCAAAACATTAAAGGCTATTGGCACATCAGCACATTCAAGGATACAGTCATTCATTCGGAATATTCTATATTTAGGACTTGTGATTAGGACATTTAGGATTATTGGATTATTTGGATTTTAATTCACGTTACTGTAAGTGTCTTGTGAATTTTCACTTTAATCGTCTAGAAATAAATTGCTTGTTGATTTTTACTTGATTTATTGGTTTCACTTTCTTACTGTGACATTTTTTAGACCATAGAGTCGTAACAGTATATATATATACTAAATTTTCTAACTTAAATAAATCAAAATATTAAAATATACACTGACATTGTCTACCTTAATTACATTAGCACAGTGAAAATACATTGAAATTTTCAAACTGACGAAAACATATTTAACTCTTTTGTGCAAATAAAGAATTAGTAGTGAAATATATATTGAAAATGTTGCTATTAAAAAAAATAACAATGAAGAGAAGGCTTCGATACATGACATACAAGTTTCAACGTAAGTGAGAGAAAACAATTAAGGTTCCTTTAATACGTATTACAACTTCAAGTCTTCAGATTTACGGAAAAGCAAACTTTTACTGAAATATCACTAAAAGAATTAGAAATTCATATAACAGTCATTTAAATGAGTACATATTTTACGGCCTTAACAATTTATATATGTTTGTAGTTTGCAACGACTTTGAAACATACTTAAAAAATATCTTCATTCGTAAAATTTTACAATTGTGTTATATAAAAGTTCAGGTAGATTTAACGAACAGACTTATTAAAATACCGACCCAGGAGGGAAGCAAGTTGAATACAAATAATTTTACCACTGAACTCAACTGATTAAAAAAATGAACATATTGGAAATTAATGATGTCTTCGAATGTATCATTACACTAATTAACATCCTTATAGCTTTCTTTCCATTTTCCACATTTTTGCTGACTATCAGTGCATTAGGTACAAGTTCAGATGTACCAAAACTATCTTACTTATGTTAGTCACTAACTTGGACATACCATATCCAAAAAACCACCCTAGGTTATGTTACATTTTCTGGACATATTTGCATTTGAAAGAAGTAAGTGAAATATCTAGTGCAAGTGTCTTTTCTGAACCGACCGAATCATACCTGTTTGTCACGTCATCATGTCATATTATTTTTTCGTTTAGCTTTAATGCTGCCTTCTATTTAATGCAATTAACATAGTCATTAGTTCCCAAATCGCCGGGAAAGTTAGCGAAAAAATATTATTGATTTTCTGACTGTTTTCTAGAAGCCAGAAAAGTTATCAGAACGCAAAGGCTATGTCAGAATGTAAACAACTCAATAGATATAATGCATGAAGAGGGATCAGATATAACATTTCACAATTATTAGCCTTAATTAACAAGTCTGCATATTGTGTTTTGTGATTGTGTAAGTGTCATCTTACCTATCAGGAAGCGTCCGTTCATCGAACCACAAAAGTGTTATAATATTATGTATCTATCAAAGATATCGTGGACAGTGCAAACATCTAAACACATTACGACAAGGTTCAATTTTAATTAAATTCAATTCATAAATGTAACAGACCAATCGTTTTCATAGGAACTGATTGCATTCCGGTGTTTTACAACTTTTTGAGTAGAATGGAAGAAATAGTGCACTACTAATTTAAATCGTAAAAATGCATAATCCCAGAGGATAAGAAAAACAATTTAAACTCAAGAAATACGTGCCATATCTGTGGGAATAAAATATTTAAAGACAGAGTTAGAGATAAAGAAAATTTAATAGCCAGTACAGAGAGGCAGTTCATAACAAATGAAATTTGAATTTCGGATACCAACAATATATCCATCTATTCAGTAATAGATAAAGTGAACAGCCGTTTTGCATTTTTGGAAATATCATAAACTAGTGATTGATGGTTCGGCATATAGGTATGATGATAAATGACCTGCTACATTCTGGCAAATGAAGTGAGCGCGGTTTTACACCTGGCAGGTGGCAAGTACGTGGCCGCGGTCGTGGCAATGGTGTCAACGCTTGACCACTTCACTCACGTTGCACAAAGGTAGCGTGTCCATATCGAGGATGAGATCACGGGCGGGGATGTTATCGGTGAGAGTGATGAAAATTCATAAGACATGGACCAAAGCCTATCAGATAAAGACATGGAAGCCTCTGATATATCTAATACAATAAATATCAATATTATGTCATGGAACGTTGAAGTTTTGTCGAAATATTTACAGCCATTTGTTTTTCTTTATTATTGTTTAGAATTTGACATTGTGGGTCAATTAAACATTGGGGATTAGTAAAGATGAATTTTATCAATTTCTTAAGGATATACACACATAGTAATAGTATAATTAAAAGACGTTTGCTATGGGAGGAAACAGCGGTAGCGTGTCTGACTTTGTTGCACATAAGTTATTAAAATCTGGTGGTATGAGACCTATATTTCCTGAGTTTGAAAATTGTGTGATTAATCATAAAACTATTAATGAATCTATTACGGAATTCTCAGAGGTCATTAGATCGGTAGCAAATTGTCCACTTCGAAAACAATAAATGACCGTCCTGGAAAAAAAAAACTTTGTCATCGTTAGTCAGAGTTTTATTAATACTCTTTGTCTGGGGGAAGTGTAGATAAATCAAGCTGTTGAGAACATAAAAGTTTCTTATCGTTGGTCAAACAACGTCTAGCTCACCAGTTTATTCAAAACTTACAATCTAGATTCAGAGAATCTTCAAGAACTAGCTTATATAGAAATGTGCCATCAAAATATGGCTATAAGGAGTATTTGGATACAGTAACAGTGACAACATTTAGAAAATCCCTTTGAAAAATAAGCATGTCTCCACACGCTTTACATATTGAAGATGGAAGAGACCATAGTATGTCCCACTAGATAAAAGGACTCGTATTTCTTTAAATATGTTTGCAATATCGGGATTAGGTTCAGCAGTAAACTGAACCGCAGGACAATGATAAGGTGCTATACTAATTTGATCGGTTTCCTTGCATTTTTTTTTTCATTTTTTTTATTTTATTTTGTTTTGGATTGGGGGAGGGGGTGTATGTCTTTCTTGTCATATGTCATTAATTTTAATCATTGCAGAGCATGTGTGCCTTTGGCTCGACACAAAATATAATATGCCATTGGTTTTCTAGTACAAATACATTGAGACCATATCTACTGTCTTTTCGCATTCAACTGTTATTCCAGTCAATATTTATGTTTCTTCCTCTATAATACCAATTTATCCTGATTTATTTTGCATCTGTGGCATCTTGTATTTCGTTTTTTATTCTACCTCTATTAATATTTCTTTGTTGCATTTGTAACATTATACAACTGGATGCATCTCTGGTACAGCTTGTAATGTTTCATCTGATACAGTGTTCCTTCAGAAAACAGCCTAGTATGTCTCAAATATTGATTGTATCATTTATTTCTGTATGTAATTACAGTTACTAATTGATGTCAAATGAACGTTCTGATAAAATTAAATCTTCAAAATCTGTATATTAACACACTGTGAACGGTGTGCTGGATTTTACTGCATTAACTTATTGTATAAACGTTTCCCAAGAGAGTTTGGTTAATTTTATCGTAATTCTTTGCGAGCGCATGTTTTATAGATGTGTTCAAACTGTACATAGTTCAAGTTTGTCCAGGAAAAATGCATAGCTGACGGTGCAGTTGACTCCATGGCCAGTAGTATTGAATGTCCCGATATGCCTGAATAATGTAATCCAGAATATCTTTAAATGAATTCACATAAATCCCAAAGTCAAGTATTAATCTGAAATGAGAATGAGCACTCTTAGTAATTCCAATAAATATTTCAAATACATAATTCCTCTCTCTGAATTTGCTCTAAGTTTCACAACTGTAACATCTGATTACTAAAATAAATCCCTTAATAGACTGATCTTAATAACACGAAGTTTAGCATAGGAATGAAATCGTGTCCAACAAACCTGTATAAATTTAACAATAAGATCCCTGACAGAATATTCCAGAATATGAGTAACTCTAACGGAAATGTCTGGTGCGTACGTGACTTTTCTCCCATCAAGATGTAGAAAATTCCAATCTATTTGTTAAATGTCATGTAAACAAGACTGACCTTGAACTCAAATGTTGTAAATATTTTGTTTACAAAGTGACTAAAGTACAACTTACCTCACGGACACATATTATAAATTCAATATACATAACAAACTGAATACATTCTGTTGATCCATTTTATTTCTTAATTGCTGCACACTGGAGTTTGTCAATTGATCTATCGTGAGTGTTATTGTATCCTTCAAGTAACTTTGGTAAAACGTCATCTTGATGAAATACCCACATATTGTAGTATTTAAACTTCTATTAAACCTTTCCACAACAGATATTTCATTTTTTGTAGTTTTTTATGGTTTTTTTTTCCTGAGAAAGTTTAAAAGTGTTCTATATTTCCCTTTTTCCAACATATCCTTCACTTTTTTGTTATAAAATTATTTTCCCCCATCAAATTGTATCTTTGCAGGCTTTCTCTTTTCAAGATTTTCCTAAACTCCTTGTGGATGTCATTCATTTCCCTTTTTCTTTTTAACTTTTTCAGAACAAGGGTATTTTGACAAGACATATATCACTACCATAAAATACTTGTAATCATGGCTGTTTTTTATATGCTTTCATATTAGCAATGTCAGTCTTCCACTGATAATTCACGTGAATGGCATCAACGTCTTTGCATGGAAATATTTGTCACGCTTTCATGAGCCGTTGGTGAAAGGTTAATTTTATCATATCCTTTCGCTCCTCCGCCCCCAACACACACAAGATATATGTTTCTGACTCACTTATATTTTGTCCTAAGGTGTTCAATGTCTTACTGAATATTCAAAATTGTACAGTCGCTATCTAAATGACACTCGCTAGGACTATGCGTGAATCTGTGACATTCCTCGGAGAATATGGCATTTACTATTACGTATGATAAAGGGAACATTGTTTAAAAGTACAAAGACTTTAAAAAATAAAAATGTTAAATAAAGAGAGGTGTTTGATATCTTTAAAATGATTTAAGATACATATACTTGACTGTAACCGTTAGACCCAATCGAGCTCTCCGCTTTGGCATTCATTCCTAATGCGCATGCCCATTTCAAAGAAAACAGTGTTGAAAGCATGCATAGAAAATAAATATTACTTTGATGGGAATACGCAGAAGTAGCCTTACGATGTTTTTTTTTAAAGTCTTGAAATTAATTCACGTATAAAATCTAACGACTTTTTTTAAATTTCAAAATTGGTAATCAAGAAAGATTTCTCAAAGATATTACTAAAGCATACGGCATGGGCTGAATAACTGAACCGGGCGTATATTTTGCGGACGTGCTATATTAGGTGTAAAAACAGAAAATCAATTAAACTTGTCACTCTTTCTATCAAGTAATGTTGGTCTTCTTGCCAATTATTGCTGAATTCAGGAAACAGAAGAGTTATTTGCGGTCACTCCTCAGCACAACATTGATTAATCCCATAATAAATAACTTGTCCCCAGTAGCAGGGAGTGTTGCTCAAATGATCAAATTGTCTTAGCATAACCAAGCAATTTTCTTCTTTCTCCTGTCAGCAGCATGAA
The DNA here is from genome assembly GCA_029931535.1 of Margaritifera margaritifera. Classification (NCBI taxonomy): domain Eukaryota; kingdom Metazoa; phylum Mollusca; class Bivalvia; order Unionida; family Margaritiferidae; genus Margaritifera; species Margaritifera margaritifera. Next base: position 195,066 of record JAQPZY010001596.1, read on the forward strand.
CTATCATGTAACCAAATTTGCCGTGGATTATGTCCATCTTTGCTGACGTTTAATATTTATGTTAAGATTAATAACATGGTGAGATATACCATAATTGAACTGTCAGAGATGTTAGCTTAGTTGCTGCATTTCCATTCTTATATATGAAGATAATCGTTTGCCGTTACTGTGGAGCAATGGGTTCATTTCTATGGGACTCATATATAACTGATAGGGACTTTGAAAATTGAAATTATGCCACATTAGCGAGAATTTGATCTGTTATATTTTAGCAATCGCAGATCTTGAGAGGTTGTCATGTATAAGGAAATATATTTTGACTGGATTTATTTCTCGAATTTCACTCATTGTAAAACTGAATTGCTAAAATTTCTCCATCGCGAAAACTACCCCCTATAGGATAGTCTCTCTTGCATATTTAAGAAAAATACACTTTTTATTTCAGTTGAGTCGGTAAGCTAGCTTTGTCCAAGAGACGAAGCAATCAAGATTACCCTAGTGTAGTCACCTATTTGTTCGTAAATGATGCAGACATGACGAGAGTGAGGAGATAAACTTAGGAAGAAAGAAACACAAATTAAAAGGGATACAGGAGTGAGATTTTCAAAGTCTTGCACGATTACACAATTTCTATCTGGTTGAACACGTGCGATTTGTAACATCGGCAGAACGCCGACATTGAAATTTCATGTGCATCGTGAACACATTTTTTTCTCCTTCTTATAGGAATTGTTTAAAGTGTATATACCAAATTATTGATCATGTAGAATAAAAATCATTTAGAATAATAATGTTTGTGTATTATATTTTGTCTGCGTTGATCGTGTTATAAACTGTCTGTTGCCTAATCACACAGCAAATAAGGCCCAAAGTACATTATTTGCTGTGTGATTCGACAACTGACTGCTTATAGCATATACTACGATAAACGCAGAGACAAAACAACATTAAAATACTAGAATTGCAGTCCTGAACTAATTCACTTTTGTCTTTGTTTTCCTTCAATGACCAACAAAACCATGTCGTGTAAGAACATTTCTTTTTTTTAATCAGCTATTTTGAACATCAAAGAAATTCCTCAGGTCCTTAGGCCAATCGATTTTCCAGAACAGAACATCAGAGCCACGTTGACAATCTTCAAATTAGCAAGTTGTGAATATGAAAGAAAGATTTTTTTTTTTTTTTTTACATAGATTTCCAAATCCTTACCTCTTAAAAAGAATTAAAACAATTATGAAGCTGAATTTATCTGTAAACTGTTCCTTGGAAATATTACTCGTGATAATGGGCCCTATTGGATCAATGAGAATTTTTATAAAAGGTAAACTGTGGCGAATATTTAGCTCTAAATTTATCCTGGATATATATTTACATCAGAGATTTTCATCTGTGAAAAATATAAACATAATTCTAAATAAAGCTTTTGAAGTAACTTTTCCAGCTCTGAGTATTGCGCAGAGAGAGAGAGAGAGAGAGAGAGAGAGAGAGAGAGAGAGAGAGAGAGAGAGAGAGAGAGATTCTACCACAACATTCCAATCGGTGTCAAAGAACTGAACTAGGGTTACGACGAACCTAACTAAGAGTGGATATCTTCAAAAGTATTCGTGACTGTCCGATTGGCAGTGTTCTGATCATCACCTTTAAAAAGACGATTTTAAAACATATTTCATGTTTGTTTTCTTCATCAGCCACGATTGATCATATCTGAGATTGTATTACACATCAAGTGTATATCGGCCTTGGCAGCACTTTATCATAATGGATTAGCTGTTCATATAGATTCAAAACAAGGGTATTTTAGCTGTAACTAATGACTGGTTGCATCTTCTCGAAAATAGGTTTGTTTGTGTCTTTAACTGGACCAGGAAAATATCGAGAACACTGGGCATACGGGAATGACGGTCATTTGGTCCTGTGGCTTTGAAACTCAGCACAAAGTCCACATCAGTAAATTATACTTTGGTTTGTTAGACCGGTAAATTCAAACCCTCCCCCACCCTCTCTCCTTCCCTCTCTCTCTCTCTCTCTCTCTCTCTCTCTCTCTCTCTCTCTCTCTCTCTCTCTCTGACACACACAGACACCACGCACACACCACACAAACACACAAACACACACACACTAACATGAACAGAGCATATAAACCTTCAAGTAATAATTATCTCTTTGCAGCCTTGGTGATATTTAAAGACTTTGTTGTCTTCATTGAGTGCACCTAACTTCGCAAAACATGTCTGGTGTCTTGATTCAGATTGCAAAAGGTAAGGTCTTCCATGCCCACGCCCTCGGTATACATTTGATATGATTTACCTACAGAGCAGAACCTTGCACTCTTTGAGTTTTTATTTTATGTATTTGAAATATTGACAACATGATCATTTAAATTTTCGCATCATAAACTATGATGGCCGCCATTTTGTGTGTGCAATTGCACCTGTTATGACTATTTTTAGCACTAAACGGTAGTTCATGAAACAATTTATTCGAAAATATTAACAGCTGATAGTGGCTACATGATAACTTTTTTTACGAACGAAATTACCCAATATTATAATATTTGTAATTATACACACACATATATATATATATATATATATATATACAGACACACACACACACACATATATATATATATATATATATATATATATATATATATATATATATATATATATATATATATATATATATACACAAACACAATAGTGCAACCATTCAATCGTAATCTTTCATTTATACCATTTATACCACGTGACTGGCTGTTATAATTACGTATTGCACAGGTCTGAATCGAATGCATGTGCATGCTCCTTATTGACGCAAAAATTTATATTGGATGGTCAAATGTCATGTGATATAAAGTGTTGTCGCTTGATTTCTACAGTTATTTCCCTTGCAACAAATTTGATATTCCCACCTTCATACACCGACTAGGTTTCCTATATCTTTTTCGTATACATAATTTAATTTTCATATTTAGAAAAATATCCCCATACAAATCTATACAAAAAATGTATTTCTTAAGCTTAGTTTTTTATTTAGTTTATTTTGGCCACAAATGTCATTATTTACTGTAACAAACAAGGTCTAGAAATGTAGCAAGTGTTTGTAACAACATATAAAATATTATTTCTATATGTGGTAAGTATTGTTATTTTGTTACTTTTTTTAAATGTAGCTAATAATAGGGACTGATATTCTCGTGATTTGAGCTTTTTGGTAGAATTAAGTTGATTTGAATCATACAAGTATTTATATATATTGTTTTATCAAGGTGAGATGATGAAATTAAATGGAGAAAATAAGCACAATGAGATTAACAGCTCGACTAGTATGACAACACCAGCAGCAACAACAATTACTACTATTACTATCACAAACCATACAAACCCAGGATATATAGCAATAATAATAATAATAATAATAATAATAATAATATTATTATTATTATTATTATTATTATTATTATTATTATCACCAACAACAAAAGCAATAAGTACAAAACAACCAATTATTATAGCTATCATCATCATCATGTTAGAAGCTTGTTATATTTGATTTTGTTTTCAACTGTATGTGCCATTTTGTTTTCAACTGTATGTGCCATTTTGTTTTCAACTGTATGTGCCATTTTGTTTTCAACTGTATGTGCCATTTTGTTTTCAACTGTATGTGCCATTTTGTTTTCAACTGTATGTGCCATTTTGTTTTCAACTGTATGTGCCATTTTGTTTTCAACTGTATGTGCCATTTTGTTTTCAACTGTATGTGCCATTTTGTTTTCAACTGTATGTGCCATTTTGTTTTCAACTGTATGTGCCATTGTGCTTCTACATACATCCTATCATAATTTTCATTTTTTTGTTAAGAAATGTTTGTTGTATAACTATTGTGCAAGAAATTTTTACAAGCTCATGTATAAGTGATTGATTGATGACAACAATGATAAATTATATACAACCCCGCTTTTGGCAAATCATTGATGATAAAGAATGCTTTGAAAAATACATAATGCATAATTTGAATGCAGGTTACTTGTTTAATAATAAGATAATGATACAGTGATATGTGCATTATGGATTGCTATTGAACTCGTCTGTCACAAGATAGACTGAAAGGGGACTGCATCAGTAAAGAGACATAAACCGGTTATAAAGAAAAACAGATTATTTTACAAATATAGCATTGAAAATGATACATCCAAGCTACTCTATCTTGGGCAATTTCTAATACACAACGTAATAGGGAAAGTATTTTACAAGCTAGTGTTGCATTTACCCTGTTATTACAATAGAACGACACTAATATGCATTTCCCTGTTATTACAATAGAACGACACTAATATGCATTTACCCTGTTATTACAATAGAACGACACTAATATGTATTTACCCTTTTATTACAATAGACCGACAATACTATGTATTTACCCTGTTATTACAATAGAACGACACTAATATGTATTTACCCTTTTATTACAATAGAACGACAATAATATGCATTTACCCTGTTATTACAATAGAACGACACTAATGTGTATTTACCCTTTTATTACAATAGAACGACAATAATATGCATGTTTCTTAAATTACAATAGAACGACAATACTATGCATTTACCCTGTTATTACAATAGAACGACAATACGAGCTATTTTCGCTGTTATTACAATAGAACGACACTAATATGTATTTACCCTGTTATTACAATAGAACGACACTAATATGTATTTACACTTATATTACAATATAACGACACTAATATGTATTTACACTTTTATTACAATAGAACGACAATAATATGCATTTACCCTGTTATTGCAATAGAACGACACTAATATGCATTTACCCTGTTATTATAATAGAACGACACTAATATGTATTTACACTTTTATTACAATAGAACGACACTAATATGTATTTACACTTTTATTACAATAGAACGACAATGATATGCATTTACCCTGTTATTACAATACAACGACACTAATATGCATTTACCCTGTTATTACAATAGAACGAAACTAATATGTATTTACCCTGTTATTACAATAGAACGACACTAATATGTATTTACACTTTTATTACAATAGAACGACACTAATATGTATTTACACTTTTATTACAATAGAACGACAATAATATGCATTTACCTTAAATTACAATAAAACGACAATACTATGCATTTACCCTGTTATTACAATAGAACGGCAATGCTATGTATTTACCCTTTTCTTACAAGAGAACGACAATAATATGCATTTACCTTTAATTACAATAGAACGACAATACTAGGTATTTACCCTGTTATTACAATAGAACGACAATACTAGGTATTTACCCTGTTATTACAATGGAACGGCAATACTAGGTATTTACCCTGTTATTACAATAGAACGACAATAATATGCATTTACCCTTTAATTACAATAGAATGACAATAATATGCATGTACCTTAAATTACAATAGAACGACAATACTATGCATTTACCCTGTTATTACAATAGAACGACAATGCTATGTATTTACCCTTTTATTACAATAGAACGACAATAATATGCATTTACCTTTAATTACAATAGAACGACAATACTAGGTATTTACCCTGTTATTACAATAGAACGACAATACTAGGTATTTACCCTGTTATTACAATAGAACGGCAATACTAGGTATTTACCCTGTTATTACAATAGAACGACAATAATATGCATTTACCCTGTTATTACAATAGAACGACACTACAAGGTATTTACCCTGTTATTACAATAGAACGATAATAATATGCATTTACCCTTCAATTACAATAGAACGACAATAATATGCATTTACCCTTTAATTACAATAGAACGACAATAATATGCATTTACCTTTAATTGCAATAGAACGACAATAATATGCATTTACCCTTTAATTACAATAGAACGACAATAATATGCATTTACCCTTTAATTACAATAGAACGACAATATTATGCATGTACCCTGTAAAACAATGGAACGACAATACTATGTATTTACCTTGTTATTACAATAGAAAAACAATGCTCTGCTTTTTCAACAGTATGCATTCATCCTGTACATACAACTTGCATAAAAAATACGAAATAACAAGAATAAATTTGGTAAATCACGTTGTTCATATAATATACATGAGATTATAGTATTAGCGTGTTTATATAATAGACATGTGTATATGAAATTATGCTGTTTGTTATGTATGATGTTTATATAATATTATAAATATTTTAGGAAATTATAAATGCTTTTTCACTTTAATATTTGCTTGGATCTTAATGTTTATCAGGAAAAACATGTTTAACTAGTGTCCTTGAATTGGGTTGTTTTGATCAATATGTTTTCTGAATTTGAAGGTCAAGGTTGAATTTTGTTTACAAGTAAAATTACATTAAGATGACTCATATTCTAGAACATTCTGTCATGTGACCAATCTTTATATATGCCATGTTTGGTGGACATTTATTCAGTTTTGACATTACCATCAGTCTTGTAAAGAGCTATCACAGTTGTGAAAATTCATTCCAAATTCTAAGAGAGGAATTATTTTAAATATTCATTGGATTATAACAGTACTCACAAACTTTTGGATTTTGGATTTTTAATTGATGATTTTGGAATTTAAGTGAACTTATTCAGAGATTTTGGAATACTTCATTTTGACATCAGCACATCAAGATTTCTAGTACATCAGGACTTTGGAGACCATTAGCACATCATAACATTCAAGGACACAGCCGTGAATTCGGAACATTCTATATTTAGGACTTGTGATTAGAACAATCATTCTTATTGGATTATTAGGATTTCAAAACACATTACTGTAAGTGACTTTTTGATTTTTTTCATTTTAATTATCTAGTAATAAATTGCTTGTTGATTTTTACTTGATTTGTTGGTTTCACTTTCTTTCTGTTACATTTTTCTTAGACCATAGAGTCGTAACAGAAATTGGGGGCTCGTCGTTCCGGGATTGAATTTCTTTAAAGCATATTAGAGATACTAAATTTATCCTTGAAATTCATATTGATTTTGTCTCTGAATTTGTTTTGTCTTTGGCAAAGATTTTTAATAGAGAAATTTGTTTTGTGTGAAACCAACAAGCATTTACAATGGCATCTAATGTTCAGAATTTCATTTCAAAACCTACCCAGGAGGGGTTAGAGTGCATGAGAAAGGATGAGTTGCTCGTGCTTGCCAGAAAATACAGTCTATCTGAGGCAAAAGTATCATTGACAAAACAGGAGATAAAGATTATTTTAATTCAGTATTTAGTAGGAAAGGGAATTTTTGAAAATAGTGCTTTAAGTTTGAAGAGAAAGCCTGTATCTGGTTCTGACAGGAAATTAAGGGAATTAGAGTTAAAGAACCAGATGGATTTAGAATTGGCAAAGCTTCAGATTCAGAGAGAGAGAGAGAAAGAAGAGAGGCAGATACAGATGGAGAGAGAGAAAGAAGAGAGGCAGATGGAGAGAGAGAAAGAAGAGAGGCAGCTACAAATGCAGAAGGAAGAGAGGCAGATACAAATGCAGAAGGAAGAGAAGCAATACAAATGCAGAAGGAAGAGAGGCAAATACAAATGCAGATGCAAAGAGAAGAAAGGGAAATGCAATTTAAATTAAGAGAATTAGAACTGGCAAACAGAGCACACTCCACTCCTTTAAACACAAGTTCAGGTTTTGATGTTACTAGATATATTAGGTTAGTACCCCCTTTTCAGGAAAAAGAAATAGATAAATACTTTCTTCATTTCGAGAAAATAGCTGAAAACTTGAAATGGCCCAGAGAGCATTGGACATTGTTATTACAAAGTGTACTTATTGGCAAAGCTCGTGAAGTCTACACTTCACTGTCAGTACAACAAAGCACTGATTATGATGTGGTTAAGGAGTACATCTTGAAAGCTTATGAGTTGGTACCAGAGGCATATCGACAAAGGTTTAGGAATTGTAGAAAAGAAACTGGACAAACTCATGTCGAATTTGCAAGGGATAAAGAACAACTATTTGATAGGTGGTGCTCAGCCAAGAAAGTTGATCAAGCTTATGATAACCTCAGACAGCTCGTATTAATTGAAGAGTTCAAGAGGTGCATCCATAGTGATGTTAAAACCTATCTTGACGAGCAGAATGTGGAAACTTTGGAAAATGCTGCTCGTATGGCTGATGATTATTCCTTGACTCACAAAATTTCATTTGGTAATAAATCGTCCTCTCAGCAGTTTTCTGGTAAAAAACCATTTCAATCTCATTCGAGTACTTCCAAATTTCACAACAGCACAACTGTTAGGAATCAAACATCTGATAAGACTGATCAGAAATCCTTATCTCTTCCTACGTGCACTTATTGTAAAAAGAAAGGGCACGTTATTTCTGATTGCTTCAAGTTGAAAAATAAGCAACAGAGTAAAGACAGAGCTTTTCCAAATGCTCTTATTTCTACGAGGTCAAGGTCACGGTCTTGTATTGAAAGCAATACATTTGTTGGGTCAAACAAACCCCAGTCTGATTCTATTTTGGAGGCTTATGAACCATTCATGTCAGAAGGTTCTATATCACTTATTGGTGATTCTGCCAAACCTATCCCAATTAAAATATTAAGGGACACTGGAGCTTCTCAGAGTCTTTTATTATCAGGTACTTTGCCTTTGTCTTAGGAGTCTTCTTCAAGTGAAAGTGTTCTTGTTCAGGGAGTTGAGTGCGGCTTTGTAAATGTTCCTCTTCATTGTGTAAATTTGGCATCAGACTTAGTTTCTGGACCTGTGACTGTTGGGGCAGTGACTTCTTTACCCATAGAGGGTGTTCATTTATTACTAGGCAATGACCTAGCTGGAGATAAGGTTGTGGTTAATCCACTTGTAACTGACAAGCCTTGTTTGGATCAGAAAGTTGATCCTGTCGAAACTGAAATCCCTGATTTGTACCCTGCTTGTGCAGTTACTAGAGCTATGGCAAAAAGAGCTCTTGAGAGTGATGTTGATCAGGATATTATTCCTTTAGCTGACACATGTATTGGTCAGTCTTTTGATGAGGTCACTTTTTCCTCAGGTATTGATCAATCAAATGGTATTGATCAGAGTGATCCTCTTTTGGCAACTCATTCTCTTTGTTCTAATCAGGATGACAAACGACAATCCCTTGTCGTTGAACAGGAGCAAGATCCCGAGATATCTTGTTTGTTTCAGAGGGCTATTAGTGAAACTGAAGCCACACAAGTTCCAGTGTGTTACTTTGTGAAAAATGGGGTCCTTATGAGGAAATGGAGACCACCTGATGTACCCGCTGGTGACGAGTGGTCAGTGAGCTATCAAATTGTTGTTCCTAAGTCATATCGACAGGAAATTCTTAATTTAGCCCATGAAACTCCTTTGGCTGGTCATTTAGGAGTCCGTAAGACTTATCACAAGATCTTGAATCATTTTTATTGGCCGAAACTCAGAAGTGATGTTTCTAAATACTGCAGATCTTGTCACACATGTCAAATGGTAGGAAAACCCAATCAGAAGATACCTAAGGCTCATCTGCAACCTATTTCTGCATTTGATGAACCATCTAGTAGAATAATGGTAGACTGTGTTGGTCCTTTAATTAAAACCAAGTCAGGCAACCAATAATTGTTGACCAACATGTGTGCATCTACAAGATTTCCAGAGGCAATTCCTCTGAGAAATATAAAAACTAAAACTATTATGAAAGCTTTGGTGAAGTTTTTTACACTCGTTGGCCTTCAAAAATAGTTCCAGTCGGATCAAGGGTCAAATTTTATGTCTGGAATTGTCCAGCAAGTTATGCATGAACTAGGCATCCAACAGTTTAAATCTTCTGCCTATCACCCTGAGAGTCAAGGTGCTTTGGAAAGATTTCATCAAACTTTGAAGAATATGATTCGATCATATTGCTTTGATACAGAAAAGGATTGGGATGAGGGTGTTCATTTGTTGTTGTTTGCTGTTAGGGAATCAGTTCAAGAGTCGTTGGGTTTTAGTCCCTTTGAACTAGTTTTTGGTCATACTGTCCGTGGACCATTGAAATTATTGAAAGAGAAACTTCTTTCAAATGAAGACTCAAAGATTAATCTTCTTGATTATGTCTCTGATTTCAAATACAAGTTGTCAAAGGCCTGTGAAGTAGCAAGAACTAATCTTCACACTACCCAGTCAAAAATGAAATTAAGGTATGACAGAAATTCACAGGAAAGGAGTTTTAAACCTGGTAACAAAGTTCTGGCTCTCTTTCCCATACCTCAGAATCCTCTTCAGGCTAAATGTTTTGGTCCTTACACCGTTGAAAAGAAAGTAAATGACTTAAATTATATCATTAACACTCCTGGGAGACGGAAACAGAAACAACTTTGTCATATAAATATGTTAAAGGAATATTTTGACAGAGATAGCCCAGCTAATTATTCAGTTAATTTAGTTGTACCTGTCCCACACAGTGAAGATATCAACGATGGAGTACGATCAGACTATAGTGACTCTGGTATAACCAATCTTCGGAATTCAGAAATATTGAACAACCTAGACCAGAAACTTTCACATCTACAACAACAGGAAAGAAATGAACTAAAACAGCTATTACATGACTATGAGCACTTGTTTCCTGATGTTCCAACACGAACAAGTAAAATTTATCATGACGTTGACATTGTAGATTCTGCGCCTGTGAAACAGCATCCTTATAGGATGAATCCTCTCAAACAGAACTATCTGAAGAAAGAAATTCAGTATTTACTGGAGAATGATTTCATAGAACCAAGTAAAAGTAACTGGAGTTCACCATGTATTCTTGTTCCCAAGCCAGATAATACATTCCGTATGTGTACTGACTATAGAAAAGTCAACAGTGTCACCTAAACTGATTCATTTCCAATCCCAAGAATGGACGATTGCATTGATAAAATTGGAAATGCGGAATATGTCACCAAGTTTGACCTTTTAAAAGGATTCTGGCAAATTCCACTGACGGAAAGGGCAAAAGAAATTTCAGCATTTGCAACTCCAGATGGACTTTATCAATATAAAGTCATGCCGTTTGGAATGAAAAATTCGCCTGCAACGTTTCAACGTCTGATGAACATGATAACATTTGGTCTTGATAATTGTGACGCTTATATCGATGACGTCATTATCTACAACAACACCTGGGAAGATCATTTGGAAACCATTCGAAAATTCTTTGATCGACTCAGTGATGCGAATCTGACAATTTATTTGAGCAAAAGTGAGTTTTGCATTGCTTGTGTCACATTTTTAGGACATATTGTGGGACAAGGTCAAATTAAACCTATAGAAGCTAAGGTCAAAGCTATCTCTGAATTTCAAGTTCCAATTTGTAAAAAGCAACTGATGCGATTTCTAGGTATGGCTGGATATTATCGGAAATTTTGTTCCAATTTTTCCAAAATTGCTGAACCTTTGACAAGTTTATTGAGTAAGAAAACCAAATTTCATTGGTCTGACAAGTGTCAGGAATCTTTTGACAAGTTAAAGGCCATGCTTAGGAATGCACCAGTTCTTTCTGCACCAAATTTTAGCCAATCATTTAAATTATATGTTGATGCAAGTGATGTAGGGGTTGGTGGAGTATTGATTCAGGAAGACAAAAGTGGTGTGGATCACCCTGTGTGTTATTTTTCTAAAAAACTAAACAAGCACCAGAGAAATTATTCCACAATTGAGAAGGAATGTTTGGCTTTGATATTGGCTTTACAGCATTTTGAAGTGTATGTTACCTCAGCTCTTTCTCCAATTATTGTGTACAGTGATCACAATCCCCTTACTTTCATCAACAAAATGAAAGATAAAAATCGGAGATTGTTGAGATGGAGTTTGATATTGCAGGAATATAACATTGACATCAAACACATCAGGGGAAAAGACAATGTGATTGCAGATGCACTCTCACGTGCTTAGAAATCTAATATTGCTTGATGTAATTAAGTCCAGTATCATAAAACATGTTCTTATGTAATTTTGGTTATTATAGTATTAGATGTATATTTAAAAGAAAGCTTTATTATATAAATCTTTCTTTTTCTTTATGAGGGGAGGTGTTATGTATGATGTTTATATAATATTATAAATATTTTAGGAAATTATAAATGTTTTTTCACTTTAATATTTGCTTGGATCTTAATGTTTATCAGGAAAAACATGTTTAACTAGTGTCCTTGAATTGGGTTGTTTTGATCAATATGTTTTCTGAATTTGAAGGTCAAGGTTGAATTTTGTTTACAAGTAAAATTACATTAAGATGACTCATATTCTAGAACATTCTGTCATGTGACCAATCTTTATATATGACATGTTTGGTGGACATTTATTCAGTTTTGACATTACCATCAGTCTTGTAAAGAGCTATTACAGTTGTGAAAATTCATCGAATTTGAAGAGAGGAATTGTTTTAAATATTCATTGGATTATAACAGTGCTCACAAACTTTTGGATTTTGGATTTTTAATTGATGATTTTGGAATTTAAGTGAACTTATTCAGAGATTTTGGAATACTTCATTTTGACATCAGCACATCAAGATTTCTAGTACATCAGGACTTTGGAGACCATTAGCACATCATAACATTCAAGGACACAGCCGTGAATTCGGAACATTCATTTAGGACTTGTGATTAGAACAATCATTCTTATTGGATTATTAGGATTTCAAAACACATTACTGTATGTGACTTTTTGATTTTTTTCATTTTAATTATCTAGTAATAAATTGCTTGTTGATTTTTACTTGATTTGTTGGTTTCACTTTCTTTCTGTTACATTTTTCTTAGACCATAGAGTCGTAACATGTTCAAATAACAGTCATGAAATTTTGGAATTATGCTGTTCACTAACAGACATGAAAAAATAATACCGTTCAACTTCCACATCAAATTCTGGTATTTCACTGCTCTGTGACAGACGTGAAAAATGAACTTATGTTCAATAACAGACTTGAAAAATGAAATCACTCTGTTTCAAAAAAGTTGTGACAATTTAAATGGTACTGTCCACGTAACATATATGAAATGTCCTATTACACGTCATTAGGACAAATACTCAAGGAATGGTCCCCCAACACGTCAGTCCTTTACGTTTGGCGGAGGACGTCGTCGGATGTTTACTAGTACGCAGAGAAAGGCTAGTGCGTCAAAGAGCTTTTCACACAGTCAAGCCACAATAACTGCGTTCACACAGCCAACACACCATTACCATTATTGCTGGGCCAAACTTCCCAAGGAAAATCAGCATATATATATATATATATATATATATATATATATATATATATATATATATATATATATATATATATATATATATATATATATATATATGTCACTGAAACGTGTAATGCGTGGACTAAGAACCTTTTGTGCATTGTGGGGCAATAACCACTATATATGTCATGTATGCGTGGCGCACAAGAAAACATCACATTATTTCCTTTAAACTGTTCTACGTTCAGAACAAGTGTGTATAATTGCATTATAATTAAGTTCACACGTGAAGTAGTATACAACAAGGGTGAACTACACAAGATTGCGAAAAGTTGGAAACGGAAAGCAGACACAATTAAATTTGATTGCATTTTGCAATGTGAAGCTTGGCTGACAATGGAAGTCTACGAAGAATTACATCAAGCACATATTACACTGACCTGAAGCAGACAACATCCTGACAGGGCATCACTATATTCCTATACTGAAAAATGCAATCCTTATATAGATGTACCACGGAGGAAAAAACATGCCGTGATGTATGTGACACAATGATGCCGACGAATTGCATGTGCATATAATACCATCGCAACTTGAAGCACAAATTCAGTGACATCGTTCATGTTGTGTACAAATTCTACATTAAACTCAATGAATTCGGCGTCTCGTTCAATACAGGTTTTTCAACACAAAGTATAGACTTTTACTTATGTATTTATTTTGTATCACATGATTCAGTTGGGAGTAGATTTTTGTTTTCCTTCACGTGATGGCATATGATTTATAATAATTCATGATATTGCAGTGTCGGTACGACATAACGTATTTTTATGTGGCGTCATACAGTTGCAGTGTCATTTTTACTATGCTGAAAAAGTTAGATTTCAAACCTTTGCACCAAATCATGTAATAAACAATTATAGACCTTTCTTTTCATGAACATTAAGTTGTATGAAACAGTCAACCTACTATCCTGAGCTCCTTGCTTCGTGTCGTCCAATGTGAGACTTATTGATTCATAAAGTTTCGTATTCACCTCAGCAAATGTAAATAATTGCATAATACATGGAACTAAACTAGTATGCAATTCTCAGAAAATATTCATTTCAATTTTGTCACATAGACAACCGCAGGCAGTAGGAGGTATATTTTCGTGAACGCAGTCGACTGCAGTAAATATGCATAAATATTTCATGTTCAGGTGCACGATACTGCGATGCGGATTGAAAATACGTATTAAGAGCCAGAAAATGATGTTAGATTAAATTGGAATACATTAAATGGCTGGTTATATTTAGATTTGTCCTGAACTGGTGAGCTAGTATTTGCCATTGTTCTTATATTGTCGTAGTAAGATCATGTGGTAGACAGTACGTACATGTAATAGACTACCTGTACTTTTACATTATTAACTCCTTTTGCCGCTACTCTTCACTTCTCGTGAGATAATACGTGGTTTTACGGTTATCGGGCATCGTTCTAGGGATTCTAGTTGAGTAAACGAGCGAAATGAATGAATGAATGATTGAATGAAAAAAAATTGATTCATACCAAGGTAAACATACTTTTTTGTGCATAAACTTGGAAACATAAAGATATGTACAATGGTGTAAACAGATGGAGAGATATTATAGTTTTAACAGGCAACTTGGTAACTTTTAAAAACAATTGCATGCTATCCATTACATAGTTTCAACGAACTGAGGGTAATAATTTTTCATCTCTTGTAAATGATATAAAGAACGTTTTCCGTTATTAGCACTATTGTTTCACGTGGTTGGAAAGTTGGAATATAATATTTTGCAGGCATATAAGAAACACTTCATTAGTAAAGTGAGCGTAAATTAGAATAATAATCTTCACAGTAAACACTTAATTTTTAATTCATACCAACAAATAAAAATAAAAAATGAAATAATAGAATGAATTTGTAAAACTATTGTATGGTCGTCTTAATATCCTCGACCACCTCCACGTAAGTCTAGCTTTAGTCTAAAGAAAAAGACATTTTAAGGGAAAACTCAACATGGTTGGCCACGATCAGCACTGTCTATTGCAGAAAGAGAGAACATTTTATGCAATTGTTTTTTAGTTTTGTTATTAGACTGAGAAATAAAACAAGTATCTGCTTAGCCGGTTGTATCAGGCGCTCACAATAGAAACTTTCACCATAGATGACGAGTCAGTTATGTCCCCTAATTAGAGAATATAGAGACAATACAAACGAGTGTGTATTTTATTTCATTTACTACGGAGCAGAACTGTTCGGTTCATTCATACGAGTAAACAGAACTGTTCGGTTCATTCGTACGAGTGGCAGAACTGTTCCGTTAATTCATACGAGTGGCAGAAATGTACTGTTCATTCATATGAGTGTCAGACCTGTTCGGTTCATTCGCACGAGTGGCATAAATGTTCGGTTCATTCATACGAGTGGCAGAACTATTCAGTTCATTTATACAAGTGGCAAAACTGCTCGGTTCATTCATACCAGTGGCAGAAATGTTCAGTTCATTCATACGAGTGGCAGAACTGTTAGGTTCATTTATGCGAGTGGCAGAACTGTTCGGTTCATTCATACGAGTGGCAGAACTGTTCGGTTCATTCAGAGCAATATAATTAGTAGTACAGAACATTTAATTCCGAACTCAGATGACGTACCCACAAAACATCTTATTTTCATTTTCAAAACCCAACACCATCCCTCCCCCCCCCCCCCGAAACAAAAATAGATTATTAAGGTCCATGAACCAAATATCACAGCTGAATCTTTATCTGAAAAAAAACAACACCCTGCACGATACAAAATGTATTTAAAACTTGTATTTCCTAGCTCAGGTGACATACCCACATATAGTCTTATTTTCATTTTTCACTACACAAAAAAAACAAAAAAAAACACAAAAACCCCATAGAATCCGTAAAATCCAAAATGTACTACATATATTATTATTTCCGACCGTTTTCCTGACTAAATCGACCTCAGCGAACGAACCACGGATACGACCCGTCGCTTTTTAATTTAAAAGCTACTACGGTCTTAAATTCGATGATAGAACAATAACAAGTTTAACAAGCATTTGACATTACAAACATATATCCAAATTAGTTTCATATATATTTTTGAATTTACCGGTACTAAAAAAGACCATAGCTATAAGCAGACAGCATGAATATGTTAGCATTACATACAAATAGATAGCGATCTACTTCACTCAAAATGGCTCAAACTTGTCTTGCGTTTGAAAAAAAAAAGAAAAAAAAAAATCCTTCGTATCTGTATTGATCCTATCCTCAGCTTAAATTCGTATATCGATCATTTATGTGCAATGGTTCTCAGCAGAATTACTCTCCTATAATTACTGTCGAAATTTATACCTCCCCAGTCGCTTGAACTTTATTTTTGTATGTATATACTACCACTGATAGACTGCAGGTGTGCCATATTGGAAAATACGTCAACCTATAATTTATCCAGAATTGATAAACTCCAGAAAAAGTCCGCGCAAATAATTCAGAAACTTCCTTTATCGACTCCCTCGAATATTTCTTTGACGTCTATAATGGATATCAATACAAAAACGTGTTCTTTATTTTAAAGGCATCATGATATATAAGTCTCTAAGAATATTTATCCAGATTATATCTCTAATCTAATGGAACTAAAATCATAAAATACTGAGCGTAATATCAGAGTTACCACTAATAACGAACTCCATATCATTAGGTCAAGTACCAACTATTTTAAATGCATTTTTACTGTATCAGCATCTACCCTTTGGAACTCCCTACCATTGTTGCTACAAAATTCAAACTGTCTTGCTTCATTTAAAACCACACTAAAGAAATTCTTTCTTGATCAGCTGGAATGATATATTAACGCATCCCATTAAATCATTGTATCCAGAGATAACATGTGTGCATTGTATTCTATGTATATATGTATGTCTTCTGACATGCTGAAATATGTATACCTGTGTATACTATATGTTCACATAGAATAGTTGATTATGTGTAATTTACTTTTGTATAACATAAGCTGTTAATACGTTGAGGACCACGTGGCAGAGGGGTATTTTATGACCAAACGTGTAATCCTCGTTAAATAAGGATTATTATTATTATTATTATTATTATTATTATTATTATCTACTGTATGCCGAAAGGTAAATAATTAAACCACGCGCGATTTAAACCCTTTTTGACCGACTCGCTGGTCGTTAGGATACCTGCAGGCCCGGTACAAGCACTGGCTGAACGAGCTTTTCATGTTTGCATGGTAGGTGTTAGAGCACCTTGGAGACCACACGACGAGGTCAGTAGCTGACTTACATAACCTTTCCCTTTGTTTAATATTGCATTGTGAATCCCTTTACATTTTGGTGGCCGAGCAGTTATGAACGCTGAGTACTGGACCAGGGTACTCGGGTTCGAAACTCACCTGCGACGAATAATAATCATATATTGTCGTTCGAATTTATTCACATTACGTTTTTGGTCACTTTGATAAAAATAGTCAAATTGTTATCATTTGTTATATAGAAATGAGAAGTAGGGTGGGTGAACAGACTAGATAGCTGAGGCCGAGCACCTCCAGACACCCTTTTCCGACCCCAGAAAACGACCCAAACCAGCCAGCCTCCGGTTTTTTAAACGACCCGCCCCAGCTCCCAGCAGAAAAAGATACTAGGTATGCCTACAAAAGCACTTATCTTTGGAGAGACATGAAGTACGGCCCACCCCAACCCCCGCAACGCTTTCAATGCTGAAAGGGAATCAGAAAAGATAGGTTTCAGTGTAGTTCAAAGCTTTCAGTATGACTGTAATTGCTGCAGTAACGATTAAGGCTTTATTCGATAACGGCCCAATGTGGTCCCATGGAGTGTTGTAATAGCAGCTCCTACCTTGTCTCCGTCTTTCGAACCGTCTGTATATAGGGATGTATGTTCATGATATGAGGTTTTGAGTTCATTTAATTCACTCTCAAAAAAGAGAGGATTTGCTATTGACTTTTAGAATTGGCAAATATCAAATATAACTTGTGTGGTGTTCATAACCAAGGTGGTGATTTTGGAACACAGGATTTTACTGTATTTCCAGCATCGATGTGTGTTGTCTCCAATTGAGAATGAATTCGTTTTCCAAGAGGTGAAATGAACTTTGGTTTCTGCGTGTAGAAAGTTTTATTATTTGGGCCTAAAGACTGCATCATATGCCAGGTTAGATGGATTAGAAGATAGTTTGGTAGTATACTGAAGAGCCAGTTTCGTTCGTCTGAGAGAAAGTCATGGTTCATTTGCCTCAGCATTGAGGCTTTCTAAAGGAAAGTTCGAAATGCACCCAGACAAAATCAAAGTTGCGGCCATCTGTTAGGCAACTGTAAAGTAAAAAAAAACAACAGTTTTTATGTTTCTAATACGTACTATGTACTAAAACCTAAAACCAGCATGCATGTATTAAAAAAGATTTTTTTTTTAAATCACCGATGCACACAAATTAGCTGACACCATTTACGCCCAACTGCGCACTATCATCCATTAATAAGGAAAGAGAAGACCATGGCTGTTTGTAACAGAATCAGTCTGGTCTAAAAGCGGTGGTTTTCGGGTACATTATAACCAGATGGTGCAGATCTCAGACGGATTTAGCCATATGTACTCGACAATTCACTGTAAAAATAGACCTTATATGGTAGATCGGATAACATAAGGTTTCAAGATGGTGGAGTCTCCACGCCTGGGATTGAGGGATGATAGAGATAGCCAGATTTTCGCAAAACAAATTTACAGCTAAATATTACGTGGTCTGTTAGAAATTATAGATTAAGCGCTGCAAACCTGACCAGATCTTAGTGATACAATCTACTGCGTGATCGAGCCCACGCCCAGACTGAAATCGTTTTTATTTAATTGACGGTGCCTGTTAGCAGCTATTAATTCGTTCCTTTGTATGAAAGTTTATTGCAATGTCGGTCGCGAGTCGAAACTGATCATCTACACACAAACAGTTACAATGCTCTTTATCCTCTGGGGAGTAGCTGTTATGGATAGTGTTACGACTAGGGGTAATGTAACAAAAGAAAAGACTCAAACAAGCTTTCAAGATTTAAATACAAATCTTTAATGTACTAAAATATTATAATATTTTAACAAACAATTAAAGTGAAAGAATTAAAAATAACTTACAGTATAGAATATCCTTAGAAGTACTAAATTGTTATAAAGTTCACTGATCCGGAAGTCAATCCAAATGTTCCGAATGTAGTATTCCGAATGAAATAAAAGGCACTGTACTAATGTGTTAATAAGAATTAGTTATATCCAAGTAATCCTTGAGGATATGGAATCTCACAAGTTCTAGAAATGTTTCCGATAATTCCACGGAGCTGTATAATAATTAAGTTGAAGACACAGTACTAATCCAAAATGCACTGTATTAATATCAATAGATCTCCAAAGAATAATATTCGACACTCAAACTGAATCAAATTCGATTATGACCTCTCAATTCAATGTAACCATGAAGAATGCTTAAACACAGGATTCTTTCCTATAATATAGTCTCTCACTGCGCAGAAACAAAATAAAATCCATTGCGTCTTTGATAAACAACAGGACATTGCGAAACATTGCAACCCTCTCCTAACCAATCAGATACTAGGTTATGCGTGACATTTCTAAAGTGACTGAATTCCAATGTTTTAAACAGTAAATATTGTATTGATTCATAGAATCTAGGTCAGAAGTCAACCCTTTTCTCTAAAACCACGTGGTATGACTAAGGTTTCGAAATATTGATCGAGCCTACCGTATATATACTCACAAGACAAATGCTGTTTAGACTAAAAACAGAGATCATAAACTAATAAACTATACCATTATTAAATGGAAAATTATATATAATTCCGTAACATCCTCACCCTTTTGGGAAAAAAACGTTTTATGCAATAAAACGTTTTTTAGCATGTATTTCTAACATATAAGTAATTAATTGCATAAAAAAATTAATAAGTGATAGTCATATATATACAACAATGTAGCTTTAGTATTATGCACGTGGCAGTGTATCAGCAATTAAATTTTACTTAGAAATAGGCGTAACCTTAGCTTATATGGTTTTATTTGTCCATGTCCCACAATCATGCCCTAAAAAGATAACACAGGTACGACAAAAGTCACTTTTATTCAAATTGATGGTCAAGTTCGCTTCGCTGAGTCTTTTGAAGAATTGCTTTATTATGTGATCTTGCCACGTGTCGTTGCAGATGATGACATCATCGATGTAAGCATCGCAATTTCTTATTCAGATGTTATCATATTCATTAGACGTTTGAAAAACTTGGGGAACCTTCGTCCCAAATGGCATGACTTTGTATTGGTAAAGTTCTGGAGTCGTGAATGCAGAAATTTCTTTGATTCTCTCCGTAAGTGGAGTTTGGTAGAATCCCTTCAATAGGTCAAATTTTGTGTCGTATTTGGCATTTCCAATCCTGTCTAGGAATTGGAAATGAATCTATCCTGGTGACACTATTTACCTTTGTATAACCTGTACACATACGGAAAGTCTTATTTGGTTTCGCACTAAAACATGGTGAACTCCAGTCACTTTTACTTGGTTCAATAAAGTCATTTTCCAGTAAATTCTGAATCTCTTTCTTCAGATAGTCTTGTTTGAGAGGCGACATCATGGAAACTTTTGTTGGTTCGTGTGAAATGTCTGGAAATAAATGTTCGTTTTCTTTTATCAACTGCTTCAGTTCGTTATTCTCAGGCGGCAGTATATTAAAGCTTCTGATTCAGATCGTCCAAAATTTCCGAATTGCGAAGAGTAGTGACTTCAATATCATCCTATCAGATTTCTCATATTCATTCAAATGTCGAATGTGTGGGACAGGGACTACTAAAGTAACTGAATAATTTATACGGCTATTTCTGTCTACATATTGTTTCAACATATTAATATGGCAAAGTTGTTTCTGCTTTCTCCTCCCAGGAGTATTAATAATATAATTTAAATCACTCACCTTTTTATCACTGATATAAGGACCAAAATACTTAACCTGTAGAGGATTTTGAGGTATGGGTAGCGGAGCTAATACTATCACCTGGCTGAAAAACTCCTACACTGACCCCCCCCCCCCCCCCCCCGCAGCAAACAACAATAATTCGACACCTTCATCCTACTCCATTTCTGTTCCATAACAATTCCCAATTATACTCTATCTCATGACAATATGTTTTAATTATTCGTTCTAAAGTCTGATGAAGTATCGACTTAAGAAGACCAAACAGTGTGAAAAACTTGACCAAAGCTTTCACTATGGTCTCAGTTTTAATATTCCACAAAGGAATTGCTTTTGGAAAACTTGTGGACGCACACCTCGTCAACAAGTATTGGTTGCCTAACTTCGTCTTATTTGTTTCTAAATGACCAGACAACGACGTTTCATGGGCGACACAAAGTATTTCCTGATGATAGGATCTAGGAACTACTATTTGATTACTAACTGACCACTAGTCACCAGCAAGTACCCCGAACAGTCTCCTTTTCCTCATAAGGACATTATTCCTCAAGAAGTAACAAGTTCCTTCTTGCGTAGCTTCAGTTTCAGTCATAGCCCCCTGAAACAAACAAGAGATATCCGAATCCCCCTGTTGTAAGACAACTAGTGTTTGTCTTATTTCACCCTGATTATTTTTATGAGATTTTGTAGTTGAAAGAGTATCACTATGATCAATACTTGATTGAACTTTACTAGGAGCGAAAGTGACCTCAGTAAAAGCTAGACCCAAAAAGGTGCCCTCTAAAGGAAATTCATCCTGTTCAACATCATTCTCACGAGCACACTTTGCCATAGCTCTAGTAACTGCACAAGCTGGATTTAAACCAGGGATTTCTACTTCAATAGGATCAACTCGTTGATCCATGCTAGGCGTATCATTTACAAGTGAATTAACCACGACCTTGTCTCTCGCTAGGTCATTACCTAGTAATAAATGGATGCCCTTTATAGACAAATTAACACAATGAAGAGGGACATTAACATATCCACATTCTACCCCCTGTATTAGTACACTTTCACCAGTAGAAGTCTTCTCAGAAAACGGCAAAGTACTATCTAACAATAGACTCTGAGAAGCTCCTGTGTCTCTTAATATCTTAATAGGAGTAGACTTACCCAAGTCACCAACAAGTGACACCGAACCCTTCGACATGAATGGTTCGTATTCCTTCATAACAAAATCAGACTGAGGTATGCAAGCCTTCAAACAAATATCATCCTTGATATATGACCCTGACCTTGACTTCTTAATAACGAGAGCATTTGGAACTGCTCTATTAAAATTCCGTTGCCTATATTCCAACTTAAAGCAATCAGAAATAACGTGCCCTTTCATCTTACAATAGGAACACGTGGGTAGAGATAAGGTTTTCTGATATTCCCTATCAGAATTTTGATTCTTCACAGTCACTTCAGCCTGTCTGAAATTATTCAAACGAGTCTGAAATGGTTTCTTAAATTAAGCTTGTTGAGAGGAAGTTTTATTTACAAATGGAACCTTGAGTATAGAAGAATATTTATCAGCTGTGCTGACTGCCTTTTCTAAAGTCTCAACTCCTTTCTCATTAAGATATACCTTAATTTCATTACTGACACAATTATTGAAGTCTTCAATCAATACCAGTTGCTCAAGATTATCATAATCCCTTTCACCTTTTTTTCCCAAGCAAATTCTACATGAGTCTGATTAGTTCCCTTTCTACATTCTCTAAAGTTTTGACGATGAGTTTCAGGAACCAACTCATAAGCCCTCAAGATATATTCTTTGACCACTTCATAATCAGCAGATTGTTCAGATGAGAGTGCAGTATAAACATCACTTGCTTTGCCAGTAAACACACTCTGCAATAATGAGGTCCATTTCTCTTTCGGCCATTCCAGATTATCGACAATTTTCTCAAAACTGAGAAAATATTTGTCTACCTCCTTTTCTCTAAAAGGGGGAACCTGTCTCATATGTTTGGCAATATCAAAGTATGAACCCGTATTGTTATGAGAGTGCCCTTTACTGGCCAATTCTAGTTCCCTTAATCTAAATTCCCGTTCCTTATCTTTCTCCTGAAATTCCCTAACTTTTTCTCTTTCCTGCATTTCTCTTTCCTCCCTTCTGTCCTTTAATTCATTATCCCTTAATTAATCTTCCCTTTCCCTCTCTCGTATTTTATTATCCCTTAATTCCTTCTGTATTTCTCTATCTTTATCCTCCCTTCTTTCCATCTCTTAATTCCCTATCTTTTTCCTACCTTTCCCTAATCTTTTCCCTTTCCTTCCTTCTTTCTTGCATCTGCATCTGTTCTCATTGAAGTTTGAGCTTTTCTAACTCTATGTCCTTCGCTATCTGTAATTTCTTTCCTAAACTAGACGGAGATTTCTTCTTTATGCTTGAAAACTCCTCTTCAAAAATACATGTTTGTTCCAAATAGTGTATCAAGATACTCCTAATATCTTGTTTTAACAATCAAGCTTTCGCTTCCGTCAGACTATAATGTTTAGCAATTTGAAGTAATTCGTCCTTCTATAAGGACTCAAATTTCTCCTGGGTAGGATCAGCTATGAAACTATCTACTCTGGATGTCATTATGAAAGCCCGTTCGTTTCTCTTTATTTTTTAATCGGGAAATCAAAAAGACCACCAAAATTTCAAACAATGAATTTCAAATCCCCAAAAGAAAACTTTCCGAAGTATTAAAATCTCTGAAATATTAAAACCTCGAAAATATTTAATTAAATCTAAATCCCAAAATATTCAAATTCGGATCCCGAAATTATTCAAATTTCTAATTCAAGACGAGCTCCCCAATTTCTTCTGATACGACTAGGGGTAATGCAACAAAAGAAAAGACTCAAACAAGCTTTCAAGATTTAAATACAAATCTTTAATGTACTAAAATATTATAATATTTTAACAAACAATTAAAGTGAAAGAATTAAAAATAACTTACAGTATAGAATATCCTTAGAAGTACTAAATTGTTCTAAAGTTCACTGATCCGGAAGTCAATCCAAATGTTCCGAATGTAGTATTCCGAGTGAAATAAAATGCACTGTACTAATGTGTTAATAAGAATTAGTTATATCCAAGTAATCCTTGAGAATATGCAATCTCACAAGTTCTAGAAATGTTTCCTATAATACCACGGAGCTGTATAATAATTAAGTTGAAGACACAGTACTAATCCAAAATGCACTGTATTAATATCAATAGATCTCCAAAGAATAATATCCCACACTCAAACTGAATCAAATTCGATTATGACCACCTCTCAATTCAACGTAACCATGAAGAATGCTTAAACACAGGATTCTTTCCTATAATATAGTCTCTCACTGCGCAGAAACAAAATAAAATCCATTGCGTCTTTGATAAACAACAGGACATTGCGAAACATTGCAACCCTCTCCTAACCAATCAGAAATTATGTTATGCGTGATATTTCTACAGTGACTGAATTCCAATGTTTTAAACAGTAAATATTGTATTGATTCATAGAATCTAGGTCAGAAGTTCACCCTTTTCACACGCTCTATATGACTAAGGTTTCGAAATATTGATCGAGCCTACCGTATGTATACTCACAAGACAACAGCTGTTTAGACTAAGAACAGAGATCATAAACTAATAAACTACACCATTATTAAAAGGAAAATTATATATAATTCCGTAACAATAAGTTTTAATTACCTTTTCAATTCCTAGCGCTGCATTTCGTCTTATAAACTCCATGGAACTTGAATTCACACACGTGATTGTGATCATTGGAGGCGACAACCCGCACCATTGACCGTAAGAAAAGGGATGAATTCTGTCTAGAACAGTTTAAGTGCATTAACGAGAGGATGACTCCCCTAGGACCGACAGATAGGGGCTAGCATGGGTATGGGCTGAGGCAAATCTTATTTTGCATCGACTGGAAATGTTTGAATATGATGAAATTCAATCATCGAAATTCTTTCTCACTCTCTATTTATACTCTGCCCTCCCCCCTTTTAAAATTTGTTGGAATTGTGCGAATGAATGCAATAGTGAACCTTATTTATATTTAGAACACTGCTGGTGACTCTAGCCTTAAAATGGCATCATAAGTCCCATGAGTGCATTGCAATCAAACATGTAGTGCTGCCACTCGTTGTATGAAAACACAGCATTACCTGCTTAAACCACGACTGTAATTTGTATCGATCCAAAATAATTGATTATTTTATTTGTATTGATAAAAGAAAGAAGGTGCAGGTTCAATCATTTCATCCCCCTCAGAGGCTCTCTGCTATCAAGCCTTTTATATTCACAAAACGTACACAAAAAAGGGATATTTCCATGGTGTAAACATTTGCACATTTTTGGTTTGCCATCATGTTAGGATTGGAGCTGTGTAGATCTTCTTCTGAATGGTTCCATATCATAAAGATGTCATCTAAAAATCTTAACCAAGCAGTGGGATTAAAATTCTCGTTTTCAAGGAGATCTTTTGCTAATTTACCCTTTAAAAGGGAGGCGTATGAAGGAGCCATAGGACTACTAATTGCCGTATCCATTATTTGGATGTAATTGGTACCATTAAATTGGAAATTATTATTTTCCAAGATAAAGTTTTATTATTTTACAAATATCTTCACTCGATAGTTTGTTATTATTAGGACTGTTGTCAAGGAAATATTTAAGCAATACCATCTGCATGCGTTATGTTTGTATACAATGATGTTATATTTAAAGATGCAAGGAGGGAATTATGAGATAGTTGTGGAATAGACTTCAATTTTGTATGAAATCAGCAGTACCTTTCATGTATGAAGGAAGTGACTTCAGGTTGCAAAACACTATCTATAAATTTTGATAGGTTCTTCGTATATGAATTACAACCTACTATAATCAGTCGTCCTGGATAATTTAAAGGTAATATATGGTCAGGACTTTTATGAGTTTTGGGCAATATGTAGAATTGAGGTCTACGTATGTTGAGCGGAAACGTATCAAATTCTAAATATACGGAACTATTATTCTTAGATATTTCATCAATGCATGTGAACAGTTTCGATTTAGTTTCTAATGAAGGGTCTTTGTTGACTTTTTTGTAGTACTTTTCATCATTTAATTGACGTTTAACTTCTTTAACGTATTCTTCCTGATTCATAATAATAATAGTGTTTGACTTATCAGCCTTTAAAAACAATACTTTCGTCACTAATTAGATTACGTAAAGATTCTATTTCTTTCTTAGAAATATTACTATAATGTCGCTTTTGAGGACTCTCATGCAGGGCTGAATTACCAAATAGACAGACTAAGCATGTGCTTAGGGCACCAAGAAAGCATTTCTTGTGCGATAGCTTCTATATAAATATCTAACTGGGAGTCATGACCACTAGGTGGTGTAAAAGATGATTTGTTTTATTGAAATAACCCATATTCTTTGAATTAAAAGAATCTGATTCACACTTGGAGTTGTTGCCTGATTTATCATTAAAAATAATTCTTTTAATTTCAGGCGTCTAGAAAAATTAAAAATAGACGTCATCCGTTTCTTTCAAAATATTTTGTACCTGAAGAAGCATGTAGTAAATGCGAAACTAGTCGCACAAATTTATGTTATTCTCCCAATCCTGATCTTGACCTTGGTATTGATTTTCCTTTAGTACAACATTTCAGTAGATACTTCTGCATTACATCTGTTTTTGCCTGAGTAGATTGGACAAAATAGTGTTCGTTGAATAGTTCTTATTTTCTCTTAAACACAAGCGATGTCCTAAATTAAGAAGCATACTTTGGATAGTACAAATACTTAGGCAGATGGTGGCAATATCGCATAGTGCTGAAAAAGAACTTATCTTAGCGGGGGTACTGGCATATTGCACTTGCATGTGTTTCATGTCCATTTTTGTCCGGCTGGATGGTTCTTTAGTAGTTTTGATTGGTTAATGTATCCTCCATTTCAGACAATTGTAAAGTAATACAGTTCTGCTTTGTATATTTAGTTGTTTCCGTTTGAGATCATGTATAGATTTATATGTAATTATGGTTTTCTGTTGATAATTAGATGTCACAATCCAGTATAAGTGTGTGTGTGTGTGTGTGTGTGTGTGTGTGTGTGTGTGTGTGTGTGTGTGTGTGTGTGTTTGGTTTCAACTTAGCAAAATTTGTCATATTTCCCCAAGGGACTTGACAGAGTATAGGTAAGACAAGATGGATCTTCTAGTGTATTGGTTATGAGACCTGTATAAGTAAGACAAGATGGATCTTCTAATGAAATGGTTATGAGACCTGCATAGGTAAGACAAGATGGATCTTCCAATGGAATGGTTATGAGACCTGCAATATAAATTTTGAAGGATGCTACACTCGTAGACTTCCATAATGAAAGTATTCAATATCCGCGCCACGATCACGAACACCTCTCTCTCTCTCTCTCTCTTTTATATATTTATATATATATATATGTGTGTGTGTGTGTGTGTGTGTGTGTGTGTGTGTGTATACAATGGTTTTGAAGGTATATATGAGACTGTTTAGATGCTTAAGGTTACGATAAGAATTTGCACATTTTCCTGGAATCATCCATTATCGCCAATTTATCTCATTGACTCAGGAGTTCAACCTGTTTTAAGCGGAAGATTGAATCCGAAAAATCAATATGACCTTGAAATAAACTGAATCAATTACTGCATTTGTTTTTTTAATTTTCAAAACACAATGTACCCTGGCAGGTAGGTGACTCAATTGACGTGCATGAATCATACATTTGTCTCTGTTTGAAGTGTCAAGTTTTGATTAATGTTAATTTTAAGGATGTTTATGAGCACATTAAATTGTAATTACTGTAAGAGCTGGATCTATATTAATAATGTACATTATTTTTATCCCACTCAGTCATTGCTATAAAATCTTTATCATCATGCAAGATTAGTAATTTTTTAAGCAGTTGTAACCACAATACAACAGTGCAATATTCAGCATGACTGATAAATTATCATATAACAAATTTATCATTGGAATCACATTCAATCGTAATTTAGAAATAAGTTTGCTATTAGGAAATTGAATGGATGCGTGGTTGCCTTTGTCGCTGTCGATATGAATTTTCAATTGATAATTGTAAAACCCAAACTATGTCAGTGTTAACATAGTAATCATAATCATATCTTGATTGCATACATTTAGACACGATTCATATTGCATATCATTTAAACATGATTCATATACTGTATAGCCTTATCTGTATTGATTTGTTTTTTCCTTTTTTTACGATAATGGGTTCTTTCCATTTGTAGTCCAAGGTATTGTAGAAGTGAAGGTGCAAGGTGCAATTTGCGTTCCATCTAAAGTTTGCTCCTTCGAATCTTGCGTCAGTTTTAGGCATGATTCCTTTGAGTGTTATTCTGTAGTTTTAGACATGATTCCTTTGAGTGTTATTCTGTAGTTTTAGGCTTGATTCCTTTGAGTGTTATTCTGTAGTTTTAGGCATGATTTCTTTGAGTGTTATTCTGTAGTTTTAGGCATGATTCCTTTGAGTGTTATTCTGTAGTTTTAGGCATGATTCCATTGAGTGTTATTCTGTAGTTTCAGGCATGATTCCATTCAGTGTTATTCTGTAGTTTTAGGCATGATTCCTTTGAGTGTTATTCTGTAGTTTTAGGTATGATTCCATTGAGTGTTATTCTGTAGTTTTAGGCATGATTCCTTTGAGTGTTATTCTGTAGTTTTAGGCATGATTCCATTGAGTGTTATTCTGTAGTTTTAGGCATGATTCCTTTGAGTGTTATTCTGTAGTTTTAGGCATGATTCCTTTGAGTGTTATTCTGTAGTTTTAGGCATGATTCCTTTGAGTGTTATTCTGTAGTTTTAGACATGATTCCTTTTAGTGTTATTCTGTAGTTTTAGGCATGATTCCTTTGAGTGTTATTCTGTAGTTTTAGGCATGACTCCATTGACTGTTATTTTGTAGTTTTAGGCATGATTCCATTGAGTGTTATTCTGTAGTTTTAGGCATGATTCCATTGAGTGTTATTCTGTAGTTTTAGGCATGATTCCATTGAGTGTTATTCTGTAGTTTTAGGCTTGATTCCTTTGAGTGTTATTCTGTAGTTTTAGGCATGATTTCTTTGAGTGTTATTTTGTAGTTTTAGGCATGATTTCTTTGAGTGTTATTCTGTAGTTTTAGGCATAATTCCTTTGAGTGTTATTCTGTAGTTTTAGGCATGATTCCTTTGAGTGTTATTTTGTAGTTTTAGGCATGATTTCTTTGAGTGTTATTCTGTAGTTTTAACGCATTTCTTAAAACGCAACAACCAAACCAATTCTGCTTTGAAGACGTGATTTCGTCTCCAGTATCAACCATCTATAATAAGTAATAAATGAGATATTGTCCGCTTGAAGAACTTTTCATAATGAATCATATAGGTCTGATCATGCCTAAGTCTGTTTGTTTATCTATATAAAATTGTCTGCAAAAGCATCTATAAAAGTTCATGCAAAACGCACAATAAATGGTTATTAGTTTTGAAAGGATGGGCTCTCACTATGCCATCTACTTTGATTTTGACCAAGAAAGAAAACTAGTTCTCCTATTGTATAACGTTGAAAATAGTAAATATTTAAGCCTCATAATTTTGACCAAGCTCTCAAATCTATGCATTTTTTTTTCTTTGTGTTCATAGGTATGGAATACAACTTATGAGGATGGATTTTTTATGTGTACAATATAAACATTAGCGTATATCTAATGTTGTTATGGACCAAGATTATTCTGTTGTTTGCCAGTAACCCAAGCAGAGCTATTGAAAATATGTATTCTTTTTGTGTTATAAGTACTCTTTCTTATTTGAAAATGTTTTCTTATTGCGCACATGCCGTCCGCTGAATACTTTAATTAGAGCTGTCGCCTCTCGTCAATGTCAGCCTTTTCCCATTTTGTTAACAGTCTTTAGAATAAAGTTTTTCATTAATTTTGGTGTGATAAACTTGTGTAGCGTACACTTTTGCTTGTATTAAATTGGAATGTGCGGAAAAACAAACATCGTGAGAACGTGAACAAATGTACTTGAAAATATCGAATGACAATTGTCAATATCAGGCTTCAAAAATGTTATTGATCTACAGCTGGAAAATCGATAATGGGTCATTTGAACATGCCGTAACATTTAACATTCAAATATCATGACAATATCGTAACAAATATCAAGATTAAACAGCTGAATTTGTCTGATATATGGGTGTGTACTTTAGCGTGTGACTGTTTAAGTCTTTAAATTGAATTTCGTTTTGAGTTGTAGGTTCCTTGTACTTTAACTTTCATTTTTGATACATCTACCATATCTGGTAATATTTTTTCATTAGATTACCCAGGCGTTATAGCTACTATTTCGTTACTAAAGATGATTCGATAAGAAGGCTTTGGCTACCATTACATGTGACTTTAGTGCTGTGGAATTTTTTGTTGTTGTTGAAACAATTACAAAAGAAAATCGAATTGCAACCATAAGCCTATGACTATGAAGTTGTACTAACTTGAACAGAAACAACGTATGAAGCATGCGGTCTCGGAGTCTTGAACAGAAACAACTTATAAAGCATGCGGTCTCGGAGACTTGAACAGAAACAACGTATGAAGCATGCGGTCTCGGAGACTTGAACAGAAACAACGTATGAAGCATGCGGTCTCAGAGACTTGAACAGAAACAACGTATGAAGCATGCGGTCTCGGAGACTTCAACAAATTGTGTACATATCGACAGTGATTTCCAACCTATTTTATCTTTTAATCTCATTAATTAGTCCAGAAATATAATCAGATCAATTAATGAGTATAATGAGCATACAATACACAGAACACATATTTACGTGTCTTAAAAACTACACAGACAAAGTGAGTTACCAAATCACACTCAGTTCCTAACTTTAGCGACTAACATTAGGCTATATTTTCCAAGCAGTTTTAGTGCATACTTCAATCTTAAACAAGGAATAATCCCCAGAAGCAAATCATTTGGTAACCTAGTAATGGTGCTGTCTATTGTTTAGACTTAAAGGTACGCGAGTAAACCACATTTTGGGGTTACAAGTTTGAGTAACGTTGACTCCGTTTCTCGGAAAGTGGTGTCAGTTGTTGGACAGTAGGATATCACAATTTGACCATCAAGGAACAGACTGTGGCCTTATCTAAGGTCATGGATGGTATCAGTATTTACTGTGCTGTATAAGTTAGATCCACTACACATTTAATTATTATATTTCATAGCTGCAGTGATAATTGCATCATAGGTAAGTTTCTGTTTGAAATGCCCCCAAGATATGCTATCAATATGTCAAGTAGAAGGAGTAAAGTTTGCCTGACAGAACAATAAATAAATCTTCGGCTTTGCCTCGGACTTACCGGGTTGTTTGGCCAATCAAACTGTACTTCTTACGCATGTAAGAGGACGCGTTGGTGGTGAGACTCGTACTGTATTTATTACTTATATTGGTACGCAAGACATGTAACTGTCAAACATGAAATTTGCCTGAATCTTGAAATATGGCTCTGTGCAATGTTAGCACTATAGCATTAACCTGACCCACCTGCAGTTTGTACCCACCTTGCGATTTTAAAACGAAAAGCATCAAGGATATAAAAAATGCCCAAATTTAGTCATTTCATTCATTAATTTATAATTTCTAACCTGATTGTCGCCGGGGAATCCCTAACACTCTCATCTTGATCGCGTTTCAAACAAAGCGGGAGTATTCAGTGTAAACAATGAGCCTTCTCACTATCGTTTTTCGGTCCCTGGAAAAATGCATTTTCAATGAAGGGGTGAGGGTCCTTAGACTACAAATACATTAAAGGTAACCCTATGTCGTCTGTATTAAATATTTTCAATGTCTAGTTTTAATATTTCTCAAAAACATTTTAACAAACTAAAAACAGCAAGCGGTTTTTTCTTAAGTACATGGGTTCAAAAGGATGTAACTTCCAAAGTTACAGAAAGTTACGGAAATATTCAGAGCTTATCGAAGACGATGAATTACAACACTCCTGTTACCAGAAAAAGAAACAAAAATAGACCAGCCACGCACATATGTACGCCATGTTAGTAAAGAAACTCCCGTTTACTTTGAAACACAAGCAACATTAGAGTGTTAAAGGCCCCCTGGTGACATTCTGGTTAGAAATTAATAAAACATGAATAAAATTACTAAGTTTTGTGCATACTATATATCGTTGTGGCTTTTCATTTTTACAATCGGTAGGGAGGCTACAAACTGTCGGTGGAGTTGTCAAATACTATACTGTATATCTAATATAATTAAGGTCTGAAGCGTGGGCGGAAACCAACAATTCTGAAATCAATAGTAATGTTCTCTCTGTACCAATTTTGCATCAGGAATCTCTAATTGGTTATATAGGTGAAGCAACGTAATTAATTTATCCACAATTTTGGCTCAGTAAGGGTAACAAATTCCGACATTTAATAACAATATACGGAGTGATGATCTTTAACGTAATTATGGTGTCGGTGAATTCTAACATGAACGGTTCTTCCCAGCTCTTTGTGTGAACAAATAAGGAAAAGGATCACATGGTTCGTTTTATGTACGATTACTTATACATAAACCCAGATGCAATGTCAATATCTTTGTAAGAACTGCAACATGAGAAGATACTGTAAATGATATGAATTTGATTATTTTGCATTGGGACTTTGTACAAAGTGGATCTTTTTCAAGTGTTGGTTATTTTAACAAGGATATAACTTTTAAATAACACCAAGAAAACTCAGCATGTAACCAGTTGATTGCAGAAATAATCACATTGCAAATCATTGGAAGCTTTATTTATCTAAGAAATTTCTATTATGTTCTAATTTCAGTTTCGAAATAGTGTTTTTCAACAAAGTGATATTGCCTGGTCGATCTAATTTCATGTTATTTCATGTCATTTGTATATCCGTTTTAAAGCTTTTGAAAACGATCCCCTTTACTCGTATTTTGCGACTTGGGGGTAGAAATAAAATAGTCATGACAAAAAAAAAAAAAAAGGTACAGTGGATTTTCGATTTTTGGCGAACATTTTCAAGAGTTTGCAAGTCCATAAAATTACAAGAATTAGCCAAAGATCAGGGAAAAATGGGGTTCAGATGGATACCGCATGAATTTCTTGTTAGCAAGTGTATAATTTTCTCGCTTAAAATCAGACATAAAAAACAACAACCTATATATAAAAACAGCAAATAAATATTCAGACTTTTGTCTGTGCATGCAATGGTAAGCAGATAAGGCGTAAAATATATAGATAGGTATCAAACCTTGAACAATTTATAGCAAACAGTATACAAATATATAAATAGGTATCGAACCTTGAACAGTTTATAGCAAACAGTATACAAATATATAAATAGGTATCGAACCTTGAACAATTTATAGCAAACAGTATACAAATATATAAATAGGTATCGAACATTGAACAATTTATAGCAAACAGTATACAAATATATAAATAGGTATTGAACAATTTATAGCCAACAGTATACAAATATATAAATAGGTATCGAACCTTCAACAATTTATAGCAAACAGTATACAAAACACTCATATGAAAGTAAAGATGTCTTGCCATGAGTTTACTGAGCAAGACAATGTATTCAAAAAGTAAATGTAGTTTTTAATGTTTGCTTCTAATAAACGTACCGATGAGTAGTGTTGAAAAAATATCACAATTTTGAAATACCATCTAAAGTTTTGATCATCGTGTCACTACACCATCTCGTCACATTTGCACCATCAACAGGAAGCTGTTACCATTGAAATAAGATAATAAAGTCTACTTTTTAAAAAACGAAAGGCTTTGAAAGGAGAAATAAAAGGGGGAGAGAATTTCCTTTTGTCTGATGTTAAGATTCTGGCTACCCACGCCACACCCTAATTTGCTGCGGAAAAGGGTGTGGGGTTGGTAGGCTATCCATCATACAGATTTCCACTCACTCAATATTTGTCCAAATAATGGTATGTACACAATATGAGAATATAAATTTACATGCCAAAGTTTAGATATCAAACCATATCAACCCTAGCTACATGACCGATGCAGATTTGGTTTGTCCTCCAACTGACGTATGTATGTGATATATGAATTTTGTAATAAAGACAGAAATCTAGCCTTAGCCAAGTACAATAGACTGTCTCAAATTATCCTTGATTTTGACTAATTGATTTCCATGGGAGGTGAAAGATAGTTCGTGTAACATTTTGTTGTTGTTGCTGTTGATTTAGGCTTCAATTTATGGGTCAGACTAGATTACTTACACGTTGTAATGAGTCCTTTCAGTGCCCTAGTTGTTTTTATTTTTAAAATTTAAAAACACTATGAGAGAAGTTTTATTCATGAAACAGTTCGTTTCCTGACTATGAGGAATTTGTGTACATGGAAGTAAACTTAACCGAATCGCATGGACCTGTGCAGACTGATATGGAACAGTATTGAAGTAGTCATATCCTTCTACAATTCTACAGCTTTCTTCCTCTTTCGCATGTCTCACCGTCCTCAACACAACAACAACAAGAGCAACGAAAATACTACTACTACTACTACTAATAATAATAATAATAATAATGACAATAATATTAATAGCAATAATAAATAACTAATGTCTTCTTCGTCGGCATCATCACGGTAATCATCACCATCACCTCAATTCCCCACAGTCCTTTTCATTTTCATTCTTTTTTCTTTCTGTTATCAAGGAAATAAATCCTGCAATTTATACTGCAAATTCAGATGATTCGTTGCTAACGTTGCACATACTGCTTAGTTAAATATCTTGTAGTAAGCATTTAATCCAGCTGGTTCAGCCTAAAGACTGCAAGCCTCACAGGAAAGTTAATACTTATATATTTGACTGTCAGTGAGTATATGAAATTTGATTCCGTTATTTTGTTCCTCATCGTGTACTGTATATTGTACATAATTAGAAGGTAAACCAGTCAAATAGCCAGCGATCTTTATGCGCACGCATACCTGTGACTAATAAAGGACTTAATAAGCGCAAGCGAGCCGAAATTTACACATTCCCAATCTTATGGAGCGATTAGGAAATTTATAAATAATAGGTTTGCTTTCTAGTTTTACACTGATTGCTGCGAGTTACGTATGATCACTGCATCCGTCTTCATTACACAATTTGGTTGATTGGTCGGTCCATGAATACGGTAGATTCATACAATGTAACCTTGCTCAATTTCAGTGAAAAATACTTAATTTATAAACGCCAACACAGGTATTGAAGAAAGAGGGATGAACCCCCAAAAATTGAAAAATATTAGTTTTGTTTGTAGAAGAACGTGGCAGATAACGGTTAAACGTGTATATTTGTGTGTGTGTGTGTGTGTGTGTGTGTGTGTGTGTGTGTGCGTGAATGTTCCTTAAAGGTTAAAGCTGATTTAAGAAGATTGTAGAACATAGACTCCATGCTCCTGCTATAACAATTGATGTCACTATCAATAACCATATCC
Organism: Margaritifera margaritifera; assembly: GCA_029931535.1. Classification (NCBI taxonomy): domain Eukaryota; kingdom Metazoa; phylum Mollusca; class Bivalvia; order Unionida; family Margaritiferidae; genus Margaritifera; species Margaritifera margaritifera. The sequence continues at coordinate 230,831 of JAQPZY010001596.1, forward strand.
TAACTCACTTAGGAAATGAAAATAAATATAAATCTTATAAAAGTCACACAAGATACTTTGATGAAACGTATTTTAAGAACTCTGTACAAAACTCTCTGAAACGTTATATAAGAGACAGGTATTCGATATTGGACGATGGATATGTACGCGACAATCAAGATTATTTGTTGGGATTTCTTTTGGTTTGTTTTAACGGCAGTTTTGACACATTTTGGCTATATCATGCCGAGGAAATGGGGGCTAATCGCTTTTCCTAAGGACACACCGAGAAGGCCTACCAGATTGGCGAACCCGCGATACTTGGATTACGAGTCCGACGCTCTATCAACTTAGCTGCCTCGGATCCCTACAATCAAACCTAGCAAGGATCGGAATCCATTAAAGACCAAACTAAAGCTTCCTTTTTGAGGGATTTTGGGTTTACTGAGGTTCTCTATTTTCTGATAAGAGTGATATGTAATCTGGTCTCCTCTCGCATACATGCAAATGTTTATATGTTTTAACAAAACATAAATAGCCATCGATTTTTGTAAAATAGAGATGTGTGTTAATCATCTGTGCCTGTTTCTATGTTGTTTTATCTATTACTCTGCATGACTTTGTGTTGTTTCAATAACATTGACTGGCCACATGTTCTGATTCGTATGAAATTTGCATTTGGGACCAACAGTTTCTTTCCGTTTTCTGAGTCAAGGCGTTACGATTTACTGATTTTAAGCTTATTGATATCAAATAAGGAAACATTTTGAACCAGGAGCATGATCTGGTTTCGAAAGGGAGTTATGTTTACTGAGGCTTCGGTCTTGAGAGGCTTCACTCTACACACTCTACACAACTGCACAAGCAAACTTGTGAATACTTTGTTAGCTTATGCGTTTATGGATACACAATCGCGCTTCCTGAAAGCGAAATTTATTTTTAGCTGGTAATTCAAACATGAGGAAGATATAGTATATATATATATATATATATATATATATATATATATATATATATATATATATATATATATATATATATATATATATATATATATATATATATATATAGTAACTATACCGGAGGGCAAGGGCGATATTCGTTCGTTGGCCAAAGTGTGTGTGCGACTATAGAACTGGATTAAGTTACTAGTGCCCAATGGTATCGTGTCAGCCTCTAGTCACTAAATCCAATTCTGTAGGCACAAACTCGGGGGCAAACAAACATGATCCTGGCCCGAATGTGTTGTCACTATATATTTTAATATTTTAGTATTATTTTATATTTATATGGGTGGTTTTTTCTTTGGAAAACCTTAAAGAGCGAAAGATTGAAATTTTTTAATGAGTTTCATAAATTTTGTTTTATAAGTGCACCAATATGAAACTATACGTTTGTTCAATACAACCGCATTATAGTTTAGTAAAATGACTTTTCTGTACATTTAAGTACCTCGGACATTAGGCCTTCACATTACGTAATGTAATGACATAATTTGTAACGTCATTATTTGTTATTATTCGTGTGTAATATGTATAGATCATTGTGCTTGTACTGTTGGACACTGTGGGCGTGACAGAAGTAGAACGGGTGAGTTTGTGAGCCCCCGTGTACTTAGGGAAAGGCCAGAATATCCAACAGTGCAAACATTTTAACTGAGTTTTTATATTCCCACGTTTGTTAAATAATAAATTGTATTTGAATTGGGTTTGGAGATTGTTTTTTTTTTTGTGGGGGGGGGGGATCTTCACTAAAATGAAAGTGAATACATATAAGTTTCAAGATATATATCTTGTTTTAATTATTTTTTATGAAAGAATTGTGCAGCATGATGTAAGTGATTTTTACGTACTGTTGTGTCATTATAGACCATTATGACGTCATATTTCGTAGCAGCAAACTTACTGAGCCCATCGTATGTTTAAGAGCACCCAATAAGAGTACTTTACAATGTCCAGTAAGTGAAGCATTTCTTGGATAATTACAAGTAATGCATCTACATAGTAGGTCACGAACTGAATATATAATACAGAAGAAATATGATATAGATTTATAAGACTAAATAATAAATAGCCATGCGTTAAAAATGTAACGACTAATTGCATGTTACTGAAGTAGACAAAATTAACCTATTGACGTGTTTGTTTAATACGACGTGCATTTACATTAATGTCATCACGTGACATTATCGTCAGTATTAGTTCGTCACCCATTGACACTAGATCGTCACGCGAATAAAATAGTTTATTGGCATTATACTGCCAAAAAATGACCTAATTTTACTTAAAATCATGTGGCATGAATTCATTTTATTCTTTAGATAAAATTATATGAGGTAAGCAAATAATATATAGGAAAAGTGCGTGAACTAATTAGATTTGACGCTTTATGGCACTGAAACGATAGCTTCGAAAAAAAAAACAACAACAAGTATACCTATGCGAAGTACCTGTATACATTATTTAATAAACTGACTAACTTAGTCAAAATGAGACTCCCTGCAATCAAATACTACAATCTGCAGCCAGAGGATTAATCTACCATCTCTTAAGTAAATCACACAACTAATGATTACTTTGGGCTTTATTAATACAGTATGGACTCGCTTTTTATGGAACTATTTTAGTCCTTTTTCAAGCGAGACCGAAGTCGATACGTTTGCGAGTCAGAAGATTGCAGTTCAGCTAGGATATTTGAAGAGTGAATTTCCATGTTCAAGTTGCCTGGAAATTCATGACCTGATCGGTTCAATTGCGCAGGCTTTTTTGATTTTTGTTTTTCTTAAATCGTACAAGCTGCTAACATTTTGTCAAATTTACCTGCAGTGGATATCGTTTTTAATCCAATAAATGTATGTTTCATATATATAAAAAAAAAATGTTTGTACTTCATTACCAATGATATACCATTTAAATATCTAATATAAAATTGTTTATCTTTTTGGACATGATCAATCGTATACAATTTCAGCTCAACATGCGATTATGCCAGCTTCATTAGAAGTGTCGTTTTAACATTATGTCAATGCATATGATGCAAAACTGCATCAAAGTCACAAAACTAAAATATATAGGAACCAAAATTACGGTAAGGAACAGATGGTCTGCACATTTGTTTAGGAAACCTGAATACACATTAATTGCTCTCTAAGACTGAATCAGTTTTTGAATTAAAAGAAGGTAAAGCTATTTGTGCGTTCGTTTTTATCTTCATCTCCACATGGGATGCTTTACATACACTAACTACAGTACAAAACTCCTAATTATTTTAGCATATGCAACAGTCATCACAGACTGCATTTTTGCAGTCACAGCAAGTCATCCAGCACTTGCGGTATAACAGGCAAATGATTCATTATTATGGCCTGAGGATTACATATAGTATATTCTTGATTTGTGTGCTATATGTTCTTACATGGCACTCAAAAGTATTTCTCCATACACTAAGGACGTAGCAACAACGCAATCTGAGCAGGTATAACCGTTTGATATCAGCGCGAGTCCCTACTAGGCCTGTAAGAAATAAAATCGCCTTCAGGCAGATCTTACAATTTTGGCCAGACCCAATCGAGTTTTAAATTACGTATTACCTTTAAGGTAGTCCGTTTTGTAAGATCAGTGCTACTGGGCATGTTAAAATGACGTGATCATTATATTATGACGTTATGGGCATTACGTTGCCTAGTTGTATTGTAACGCTCTGAACTGAATTGCCGTGGTTGTGACTTGTATTTTTTATTAAATAATAATTCCAATTGATATGAATTGACCGAATTTTCTGCAATGTGATTTAATATATACGGTCGCGTGATATTGATCAAGATTGTTTTGCACATCGGTAAATTCTGGGGACTAATTTCGGTTCACAATCAGTTTCTAGTGCAAATGAGGTGAAGCTTTCTATGTATAAATTCTTTATGCCATAATAATAGCAGCAACAAGCCAAAATCCCCCCCCCCCCCCCCGTTACTTCAGATCAAAATTTTCAACCCCAGATAAAATCGCCGATTAGAAGTTCAAACAATGTGATCGTGCAGTCATTTCTGTACTCCAACACTCACCTCTGAAGCCAAATAAAGCATATAGCATATTTTAAGAGCCACTCTACACTCATAAGTTACTGCACGTATCCTTTGACAACATGTTTCACCAGCTGTTATTGAAGGTCATGGTCATGAATGACGTGAGAAGCAGGGAATCTCACTAAAAATGGACACGGATTTGCTTTTGAAGGATAGAAATGCGTGGAAAGCAAGAACAACGAATGCTAAAACAGCAGTTGCCGAACGTACACTTAATGTTGATAAAAAGCAATAGCGTGGTCAACTACAAAAAAATTATACCGAGGGACACAAATTCGTCAAATCACTTTGACACTCTACCCTGTCTATAAAACTATGTAAAAATCGATTACCCTTGGCTGGCTCAGACGGGGCCAGGTATTCTAGCGCAGTTTGAAGAGGCTCTTGAAGGAAAACTGCAAGCTACCTAAAATCGAATGCTTTGTTGTGAAATCCGCTGATTTGACGACAGAAAGGCGGAAAATTGGAATTATGAGAATTATATGATCATCGTTGGGTATTTATCGAGGTGTAAATTGTTACCGATTCACTCACAAATTTAACATAAAGTCCTTTGGACTTTATTTACTTTCTGCGTGATTACACAAAATTTACACTTCGATAAATACTCATTTAATCCTATAATGAAGACGGAATAATTTTATATTATTGTAATCATCGCAATAATAGTCCAGTGAAAGAAAATAATGAAGTGAACGAAAAGTATATAAAAGCCTCATACAGCTTTAGAGATTTACGACATGCTGTAAATCGGCTGTGCATGCTTTCTTTTGCGGAAAACAGATGTGATCTCAATGATTGTAATATATTGATTAAATTCACTCACTAGCAAACTTTTTAGTGTGTATTTGATATTTGATAAGAAGAGTCCATAATCTTCAACCTGCACAAAATTTCATGAATTGTTAAATACTGATTCAGCTTTTTTATGTGCAATTTGTGACACGGTACGTTTTCCCATGATTTGCAATGCAATTACCTTTACCTAGTGATATATATTCAAATAAGTGTATTTGTAGAAAATGCACACCAATATATACATTATTCAGTGATTTTTAGGACTGCTTGAATCCTTAACTATGTAAACATATAACCTTTTTGAAAAAGATAAATACAACAACATTCACAAATGATAATCCTTACCATTGTCATCATACATAGTAATGATCATCCTTATCATTGTCATCATACACAGTAGTGATCATCATTATCATTGCACCATACATAGTAGTGATCATCCTTACCAGTGTCAGGAAATTAGAAATCTAATATTGATGGAATCTAAGATTGTTTGCATGGAATGCAGTGGTATCCATGGGAAAGTATGTGCTGTATAGTGTCCTCAAGGCCGACTTTCTCATTGAAAGGTGTATGGTTTCCATGGGAAGCAAAGTGCTTTATAGTATGACCTCACGGCCGACTTTCTCATTGTAAGGTGTATGGTTTCCATGGGAAACAAAGTGCTGTATAGTGTCCTCAAGGCCGACTTTCTCATCGAAAGGCGTATGGTTTCCATGGGAAGCAAAGTGCTTTATAGCATGACCTCAAGGCCGACTTTCTCATTGAAAGGTGTATGGTTTCCATGGGAAGCAAAGTGCTTTATAGCATGACCTCAAGGCCGACTTTCTAATTGAAAGGTGTATGGTTTCCATGGGAAACAAAGTTCTGTATAGTGTCCTCAAGGCCGACTTTCTCATTGGAAGGTGTATGGTTTCCATGTGAAACAAAGTGCTGTATAGTGTCCTCAAGGCCGACTTTCTCATTGGAAGGTGTATGGTTTCCATGGGAAGCAAAGTTCTTTATAGTATGACCTCAAGACCTACTTTCTCATTGGAAGGTGTATGGTTTCCATGGGAAACAAAGTGCTTTATAGTATGACCTCAAGACCGACTTTCTCATTGGAAGGTGTATGGTTTCCATTGGAAACAAAGTGCTTTATAGTATGACCTCAAGACCGACTTTCTCATTGAAAGGTGTATGGTTTCCATGGGAAACAAAGTGCTTTATAGCATGACCTCAAGGCAGACTTTCTCATTGGAAGGTGTATGGTTTCCATGGGAAACAAAGTTCTGTATAGTGTCCTCAAGCCGACTTTCTCATTGGAAGGTGTATGGTTTCCATGGGAAACAAAGTGCTTTATAGTATGACCTCAAGGCCAACTTTCTCATTGGAAGGTGTATGGTTTCCAAGGAAGCAAAGTGCTTTATAATATGACCTCAAGGCCGACTTTCTCATTGAAAAGTTAAATAAATGTATCACTAGAGAACTCTGTTTGAGTTCTGCTCCCCATAAAGAACCATATGTATTAAAATGTTTACTTTTTGGAGTTCTTTTCTATCTTAAATCAGAAAGAAAAAATCTGTAATTTAAGGACTGAAGGAATTGATCTAATAAAAATATAATAATTTATTTTCATACTGTTCTTTACTTTTTCTGAGCACTTGGTTCAAATTGTATCTTGCTTCATGAACAATTACCTACATTTCATATCAGAATACCAGTCTAGATATTATATTCTCAACATTAATCATAAAATATGCTGTAGGTTTCCTGCAATTATAATTTTGTCTCCTATTTTACATGATAAACCGTTGTGATCAAATTAAGTAAACAGACTTAACATTTGGTACGTTGATTTACATGAATTTAGTTTAGGCCTATATCCCAGTTACATGTATCACTTTGGTTATTTATTCTCGTTGGTACTTTTGTGGAGTTTGTAATAACATATTAGCATATTGTTTTGGGATATCAAGTCAGTCATAAAATGCATACATACCATGTTCCTACCAGCTCATTGGTTGAGTTTTGTCCAGATGTTTTCAAGTAAGGCTTACTTTCGAAGCTTGAAGATTGTATTTGTTTTACTGACTTGTTTTGTCGACCTTTAAATATATGTTGAAAGAATTCCATATCTAATAAAAAGAAATATTATTCTTTCGAAATAGGTTCTGATAATAATTTAGAAGTATATGAAACAGATAGCAATTGGTATCTGTGTAGTTCAAGGGGAAAAAAAGAAAGAAAAAAAGAAACAATACAGAAGAAACAAATTCTTTTTGATTGCCTCTCCTTTCTTCGTCATGAAAATTGTGGAAACACGAATTCCAACAGACGGCTTTAATTAGATTTTTACGCGCTAGCATGTAGTCAGACCTAAACAATTACAAACTTTGTTCTCTCGAAGCGCCTCGAATAGAGCTGTATAATTGGAGAAAAGAAGAAGAAGAAAAAAAAAACACAAAAAAACAAATGCATTACTCCTGTAACAACTGCATCAATTAGTACCCCGAAAGACAACTATGAAATTATCGTTGATTTATGAAAGACATCTGCTAGCCAGAAGGGGAAGATTTCAATCCTATGATCCAAAAAGAAATGACTGCACTCAAAAAGAAACATTCATCTCATTATATATAATGACACCAATATAATCTAACATGTAAGAGATTTATAATTAGATTCAGTACTCGAACCATCTCCGCGAGTAATTTCACCTATCGCGATGTCGTCATGTTCTCATGCTACAGCGCCCTAACCCACACGGCCATGCGCTCAACTCCAGAAGGGATGGAACATGGTCGAAGATAATGGCTTGAGGTGCACGAGAACTCACTCGCCAGGCAAACGGAATTTAATACTCTGTTTTATTATATACCTTATAAACAGTCCCATTATTGTAACTTTGTTGCTTCCGGTCAATATACAGCTAACGTCGTGCAGTATAGCTCAGAAAAACTCGTTCATATTTTCCCATACAAATGCAGTAACCTGTAAGTATATAATTAATACATTCCGATTCTAATGATTTATTTTGTGTTAAGTTACGGTCAGATTTTTTAAAACATGATAAAGATATTTATATGTATTTATGTTACATTGTTCCCGAAGGCTCAAGTCGTCTAGACATGATTGATATTAGTGTATTTAAAAGATTGAATGATCACATAGCACATAGCGATAGCTTAACGAGAAGCAATTGCTGGTATTTATTGTGCGGTGACTTTAATGCTAGGACCAACACAATGCATGACTTTGTAGCAGACGATCATAGTTTTACGGGTACACCGTTACCAGACGACTATATGCAGATCATTACATGCATCGAGCCTCACGGGACTATGGTCCAGTAAATTCATGGGGTCATGCACTTTTAGAGCTTTGTAAGAAAACATCACTTAGAATAGCTAACGGGCGACTGTGCCATGATTCAAATATAGGTGAATTTACTTTTGTAAACACGAGAGGTAGAAGTGTAGTCGATTATGTAATATGTAATCAGTCACTGTTGCTTCTGTTTGATTCTTTTCTTGTAAGCCTGCCGAGTTCTTATTCTGATCATTTTGCTATAAATTTTAGTACGAAAGTAAATAATCCCTTGTTAGATATTATTACTTCGGAGAAGTGCACTAGTACTTTTGACTCGAATTATACTTGGAAGCCTGATTTAATTAATGAATATATTGAGAAGTTAAGCTCCCCACCAGTCAGAGAGAATTTAGATGAAATACTAAAAAAATTGTCTAATATTAATGTAAATCATAAACTATTAATGAATCGATTACGGAATTCTCAGAGGCAATTAGTTCGGTTACAAATGGTCTACGTCGAAAACCTCAAATGCCTGAACATATTCATAAGCGTAGATATTCAATTTCGAGTCCATCTTGGTTTGACGGAGAATGTAAAAGCAAAAGAAGAGACTTTTATAAATGTCGAAGGGTATACAGAAAAAATGAATCCAATGAAAACAGAAAACGTTGGTTTAGTTGCGATCATCCTATAAGGCACATATTAAAAAAATGTCGGGGGAGATTTATAGATGGCCAAGCTTATAAGCCACTAGAAGCGCGTAAGCGGAATGTTAAGGAATATTGGAAACTCTTGAGGGGATGTGTTACTCAACAAATACCTGCTATATCAATAAATGATTTTGAAGCTTTTTTTAAGTGTGCCAGTTTAACTGATGACCCCCTTTTTATTACAAATGATGAGGAAATAGATTTCTATAATGTGTATGTACAGGGTGTCTTACAAATTGTATTTGATGAACTAAATATACCTATTACGATAGGTGAATTGCAGAGTGCAATTAAAGAGTTAAAGAATGGTAAAAGCAGTTGCCCTGATAAATTATTCAATGAATTTTTGGTAAATGGCAAAGATGTTCTCCAACCATATTTACTGTATATTTTTAATGTTATTTTCAATACTGGTTGCTTTCAGGACATTTGATCTGAAGGTAGTTATACCTATTCATAAGAAAGGATCTGTAATAACGTATAAAATAACAGAGGTATCACCCTTTTGAGCGTCATGGGTAAATTGTCACAAACTTTTGGCTATAAGGAGTATTTAGATATAGTAACAGTGACAAAATTTAGAAAATCCCTTTCAAAAATAAAAATGTCTGCCCCATACTTTACATGTTGAATCGGGGAGATGGAAGAGACCACATTCCACCCCACTAAATCAAAGAATTGTATTTTCTGCAACGTGCTGGAAGATGAGTATCACTTTGTTTTAGAATGCCAATGTTATTTGCCGCTAAGAACGAAGTATATAAACTCTTATTTTTGGAAAGGACCAAGTATGTTGAAATTTATTAAATTACTCGGTTCCACTAAAACTACCGAGGTTAGAAATCTGGGAAATTATATTTATAGAGCACTAATTAAACGTAATAATAGGATGAATGTGACTTAAAATTACATGATTTAATTAGTTAATTATTAGTTATTATTATTTTTTTTTTCTCTTCGTCTCATCTCGTTCATTTCATTGATTACTACATGCATTACTATTCAAATGAGAAAACACATGGACGGTAATTTCGTTTCGTTAAAGCTGAAGTTTTGATTATAAATGTTAGCGGGTTTTGTAGCTCCATCTAGCGTTTTAGTTTGTGGTCACGTGATCCCGCCTGTTGGGTAATATATACGAGCCAACTGTGATTGCGACGTTGGTGTGGTATGATATGATGTAGCCTGAAGACGTCCCTTTGAGCGAAGCAGCATAGCCACCCCTCCGGAACAAACACATTTGGTCGTAGTTCGCCAAACAGGAAAAGGCAAGACCGGGGAATTCTAAAAGGATAGGAAGGTCTTTCGTCGACCGGAGTAAAGGAGCTTCAAGGCCCGTTCTAAGAGTACGGGAATCTTGTTATTTTGACTTTTCAGGAATACAGATTATAACTGAGGATCCCGCTTCTCTTCTTATTACGTCTTTGTTCGTCTCTCTGTCGATCTAGACGGAGAGATGACCCCGACTGCGCCCCAGTCGGCGACCCGGAAGATGACCCAGTCAACGACCCAGTCGGCGACCCGGAAGACGACCCAGGAGACGACCCCGACTACGACCCGGTCGGCGACCCAGAAGACGGCTCGGTCGACGACTCCGACGATGACTCAGACTGCGATCCAGTCGGACGACCTAGTTGGCGACCCGGCGTCGAAAAGAAGCCAGGAATAAGAGGGTATCTCGCTGGGGCAGAAATCTCTCACACCCTGGGGTGCCAGTCTTTAGACAGATACAGCGGGGTATCACTCCAATATATAGACCTATCCCAAAGAACCCGAGAAAGCGAGACTCTGGGTAGTGTAGCCGAGTGAGTTCTGCTACACTATCTCTCATATTTCATGTATGATGTTCTTATAAAACTAATAAGAAAAGCATTGTGAATACTACTTATATATTGATACTACTTTTTATGTCTTCTCCTGTAGGAGCTTGTATTTAAGCGCACGCATGTCATTCAACAAACATAGTCGGGAGTAGATGACAGGTCACACATCAACGTGTTGTATTCTTACTTCATATCATACATCATCTATACATGAATGCAGGTATCTATGTTTATGTGCGTGCCTATCTCACTTTCTTGGTGAATATGTATGTATGTAAATATATGTGTGTAGGTTTATGTAAACTTATGTATAGGTATATGTATATAAATATATAATGTGCACGTGGATATATGCATGTATGAGTGTGCTTGGGAATGTGGGTATGCATACGTAAGTATGTATCTTAGTATTTATCGAATGTTTGTAAATTCGATAGACTTGTTTTCCTTTATGTATTAAACGTGTCGCCATCAATGTTTGTAACAAACTTAAATGTATATGTATATACTTGATGATGGCCAATTGGCTAAATGCAATAAAGTTCACTTTCACTTGCATTCCTAAAGCACACGACTGGCTTCACGCCGGTTTTGCACTGTAGATGGTTTCACATCAATTTTGCAATTTTGCTTGTCAGATTTTGTATACACACACATATTGGATAATGTGCAGTTGCCAAACAGTTTACCAATGTTTCCAGCTAATCAGGTTCTTCGTCAAGGTAGGACTTACACGAATCAAAACAAAACGTAACACAATTGCCGTGTGAAAATCTGAATTAATTATATCTTTAAATAACTGTTGGAATCTACCAAAAAATAGCTAGATAATAATAATAAAAAACAGTATCAAAATGTACACACTACATGTCTATTTTGTTTTGGGGTCAGAAGAGCAAAACTTGATTATAAATACTATAATGTCACGGTGATTCGAGTAAATGCGTGCTATTCTTACGGGAAACCAAACTGATTTGTTCTAATTCCATGCTAAAAGCAAAGGAGATGAATCTAGAGTAGCGAACCACAAAGTCATTTAAGAACATGAAATAAAAGCTGCACTAACAATTATATCCCGATACAAAATATGCGTGGGGAAGGTATTGAATGTAATGTGTTTAATAATAATAATAATAATAATAATAATAATAATAATAATAATTTCATGCAATTAGTCAAGGGGTATTTACATGGGTAATATACATATATATATATATATATATATATATATATATATATATATATATATATATATATATATATATGTGTGTGTGTGTGTGTGTATGTGTCTTTATTTTCATATAAAGCCACAATTGCATTTGCTTTATTGAATTTAATTACTAAAAAATTATTTATATTATTGTATATCTGTATATGACAAAGGCTTTTCAACATTATCAATCTTGGAATGTCAAAATCGTAAGGTTGCTGTTTTAGTAATTAAAAATGATAACTTTAAAACAGAAAAGATTTAACCTCACAACTTCTCTCTCGTCATCCGATTCTAGCTAACCAGATTAAAATTAAAATAAAAATAAATAAAATATAACCAACACTGAACCATATCCTTCCTAAGTCCAAACCAAAGAATCAGGTGCATGGGTTTATTTCAAAAGTGTTCGTTTTCACGACGTAGAATATCCTAATTCAATTAAACGAGAATCTGAAGGTGAGCACTGAATAAACTATTGGCAATTAAAATCAGAGATATCAGTTGCTGAATGGAGTTTGAATTATTCAAAAACATTATTAAATTAGTTGAATTTGCAGATGCAGTAGCTGCTCGTAATTGAATTAGTGTGTTCTATTTTATAATCAGCTTCACCAGGCATGTATTCAAACAAACAATAATAGGCAACGAGCCATACAGCTTCATTTCGTTGGTAATTGAGGGCAGAGTAGGTCTACGTTTATTGGTACGCGCTGGAAGCATAAACTTGTTTCTCTTGCATTAAGAGGAAGACACAAATGAGCAAAACTTTATTTTTACACGTATGATTTAAGTTTGTTTTGTAGTAATTTATATATTTCATTGTTTAGCAGCAAAGTCTTTATTTGTCGCAGTTTTAAAAAAAAAATAACACCTTTCATTTTGTTGGAACTTTCATTATTATTGGTAAAAGTCCACTACTTGTCGAGTGATTTAATGTAATAAAGGTAAACCATTTATATGTAGTCCTTTTAGCTATTACGACTAAATGTCTGCCACAACAACTTAGCTGTGTTATACATTGTGCAATGTTCAGGCGAAAAAAATGAAAAACGATATTGTATTTTCAAACATATTTTTGTCAAACATATTATGAATGTCGTCCTCGAAATCATATTCCTAATATTCGAAATCATATTCCTAATTATCATTCGAAGAAGATGATCATAGTGAAGAAGAAGAAAGAAAGTTGTATGTGATATATATATATATATATATATATATATATATATATATATAGAGAGAGAGAGAGAGAGAGAGAGAGAGAGAGAGAGAGAGAGAATATCCACGTTTCTTGAGTAGCTACAAAGAAATATTTCACGAGTGAAGTGTGACAATGCAAAATGTATCCACTTCAAGAGTGAAACATTTCCTTATATCTACTCGAAAAACGGAGATTTTCTTTTTATTATATATTTTAAGGCAAAAAACCTTCGATTTGCATGGATTTGTTTCTCCATTCTGTGTCAGTGAGATTAACGGCTACATTACTACACCGATAACAAGAAGTTCCGAAATTTGCAATAATTTTAGGACAGCGACTTTTACAAATTTAGATTGAGCATTTAATGCTTCAAATTGTGTATTTTGTCAAGAAAATGAAGAGATTTGTATTTTTGTTAACACATTTCTTGCACGTATTGTTTCAGTGAACATTGCTGGGGTGGGTGTACTGCAGAAACATGACAGAAATCCCCAACAGACTTCAGAGCTATCTTTTTTCAGCAGTCAGACGTGAATTGTGTGTGTTGGCAAGCTTGCATTCTATCTAGGTAAGAGACGCTAAACACATATTTCGATTGTCAGATAATTTCGATTTGCAATCGACACTAATCAATGCCTGATTTATACATCGTTTTCAGACATGATTATGATTGGGATGACAGTTATACTCTCTACTTAAACAATTTTATTACAATATGTAATCAAGAGTGTTTCTTAAAAATGTGTATCTTTTGTCGTTTAGTGTAACAACAAGTATACGATACCGTACAGGTGACATAATATCAAATAGCATCAGGTCAGATAAGTTCAGTCACTGACAATTTGCATGATTCATGTTGAAAACTAATAATTAAAAAGTTAATACTTGAAACCGGTTTTTTTTTTGTTTTTTTTTTTGTGTTGTTTCGGGTTCATTTTTAGGCATTCTTAGCGACGCCTTCTCATTGATTGCATAAATGTGTATCAGAGAATCAACAGTCTCGACACAAGAGAGAGAGCGAGAGAGAGAGAGAGAGAAAGAGAGAGAGAGAATATTTGCTTGAAATGAGTGAATAACGGATATATTTCATCGAGTGGGTGAAAAAATCTGTATTTTCACGAGTGACGAAGCCATTATTCACTCGGAGCAAGCAAATTTTCTTTTTATTTTATGCTCAAACGTATTGTCTATCAATTTATATAACAGACTGAAGTAGAATATTTCTTACTCTATCTCGCGCGCTAATGTCAGCGGTTTACAGCTTAGGTTCTGCTCTGTTTTGTGTATATTCACACAGAAATATCAATAGTAACATAATGCTCCTTCCAAAGTAAAACACCAGATACAGACAAAATGGACAACAAAATTTAAAAAAATAAATAACAAATGCCCGTTGTTGCGAGGCAGCAATATTTACCTTGACATCATGCAGGCGTCTTGAAACAATTTGAAATTTCTGAATCTTAATGTTATCAATGTCTACTGATTTCCAGTGAAAAAATATTAGTTTGTTTACTCCAGTGAAATATCACAATTCACGGCCTTGCATAAAATAAATAAATATTAAAAATATATATATGTGTATGTGTGTGTGTGTGTGTGTGTGTCCCCTCTTCTCTCCCTCCTCAGCCTCTTCTTCTTTATTCGTGTATTAAGTTCTGACCTCTATGAACAAAGGATCCTAATGTCGGAGTTCATAACAGAGTACCGTGTGCATTCGTGTGTAAGTTGGATCCAAGTGGAAACTGCATATACCGAATGATATGTGTCTATGCAGAGTTTAGGATTAATACATAGAACAAAAACAACCTAGACACTAATCTGCCACCGCATGATGCAACTGGATTCGACTTATAGGCGAGCACATACATATAAATTCATGTGCGCAAAGAAGATAGGTCAGCTTTTTGTCAGATCACTGCAACTCTCATTTGCAGTAATTACCATTGGGCTCTGTTTATGATTTGCCATGGATTGAAACATTGTAGATTATAAGTAGCCCTGACCACTGATAAGTGTATAGTAATCAAACCGTACTATGGTTAGTATGTAAACAATTATCTACGAGCCATTTTGAATAACACGTGTTTCTAAGACAGTTTCTTTTTGGTATATTAACAGATCGTTAATTATCCTGCTGCCTATTTCCCCGTTTTGAGAAGCAACATTTAACTTTTTTTTTCGCAAAATGTGACATGTAATCAAATAACACTGCTAAGTATTTAATGTGCATGTTTTTACGACAGATGAATCGACCTATGTGATTAAGAAATTCTAAACGCGAGACTATCTTCCAGTTATCTTGATCTTTCGGGAATCTATTAGGATGTTGCAACGTCATCCTATCTAGAGACTAATGTTATGTTATAGTAGTGTCAAGGTCAGTTTCAAATAGCTGTATTCAGCATTATTAGAGTTAAACAAAGAACCATGGGTAATATAAATGTATTTCTTTCGAAAAGCGGTATAATAAGTAACGCCCTCCATTTTCTCGTTCCAACACCTCGTTCGTCTCCTAATCGTCGTCTTCTTGTATCAAGTCCTGACCTCACGGAACAAGTCATTCTAAAGGTGAAAATGACAATTTGGAAGAAACTATAATGAAGGGGGTGGGGGTGGTGGAAGAAGTCTACGATAGAAAACCATTCATCGTGCTTTATTTCTCCTAGAACTGTACGTGTCACGGGGTCAAGTTTATATGTATGATTTCTATGTACACAGTTGGGATGTATGTATACAATTAGGATGTTATGTTTCTGTGACTCTACAACAGCAATATAATGTAGTTGAAAATGCCAAGATTAGACTTCCATTAAACCAAACACAAACCCTTTTAACTTGATAAATATAGCTCTAGTTACTAATGTCTCTGGACAAATGTATATAAGAAACACCTTATACATACATACATACATACATACATACATACATACATACATACATACATACATACATACATACATACATACATACATACATACATACATACATACATAGTATAGGACGGCAAACGAGGTGTCTACATGGGCTCCATGTTAAACAGGATACAAAATGGATAGCCACTAACGAGAAATTAACATAGGAGCCATTTTTAAAGGTATGTTTTGTAACGGTGTAGCAATAGGTGACGGTCTGCACTCGATCGGAAATGTCAAATTACTTCATACGTTTCAATATGATGAATCTGTCTGTCAATGTGTGGGTGAGGTTTCTGTATGTATGTATGTGTGTGTGTGTGTGTGTGTGTGCGTGTGTGTGTTTCAGAGAAAGAGAAACAGAGTTAAAGAAGTTTTGAAAAAAAAACACAAAACAGGTCTTATTTGGGTATACTTCCAGTTTTATTCTTAAATATAATGTAAAACTCAGATAACCTTTTTTTCATCGTTAAGCATAATGTAAAATTCGGAATGTCTCTATTATTTCGTTAAAATATAATTGTAAATATCGGAATGTTATTTTTTATGGTCAAGTATAATTTAAAATTCGAATAACCTTAGTTTTTATCGCTAAGTATAAATGTAAAATTCGGATCAACTCAGTTTTTATCGTTAAGTATAATGTAAAATTCAGATAACCTCTACATTTCGGTAAGTAATACGTAAAATTCAGATTATCTCTATTTTTTTGGATAAATATAATGTAAAATTGCGAATACCTCTTTCGTTAAGTATTTTGTAAATATCGGAATACTTCAGTTTTTATCGTTAAGTATAATTTTAGATTCGGATAACCTTAGCTTTAATCGCAAAATAATATGTAAACTTTCGGATAACTACAAGTTGTATCGCTAAGTATAATGTAAAATTCGGATAACCTCAATTTTATCATTATGTAAAAAGTAAAATTTGGATACCCTCTATTTTCATCGCTAAGTATATTGTAAATTTCAGAATACCTCTATTTTTATCCTTAAGTATAATTTAAAATTCAGATAACCTCTATTCTTATCGTGAAGCAAAATTAAAATAAATTCAGATAACCTCTACTTTGTCCGTAAGTATAATGTAATCTGAATATCTCTATTTTTGTTAAGTACAAAGTATAATTCAGATAACCTCTATTTGTATCCTTATGTGTAATGTAAAATTCGGAATACCTCAGTTTTTATCCATAATTAAAATGCAAAATTCGGATAACCTCTATACCGTATGACGTCATAGGTTTGAACATAAGAAATCTGTCTGTCTGTCTGTCTGTGTGAAACACACAGAGAAAGAAAGAGAGAGAGAGAAAGAGAGAGAGAGAGAGAGAGAGAAAGAGAGAGAGAGAGTTGAATAATTTTTGAAAAGAAAGTGAACACTAGGTTTCAAAATCAGCATAAATTAAGTATTAAAAAATCTTTTCCCTGCTATATATTCTTACTATAATGCCCCTTAATTACCTCCCTTTACAATATTCCCTAATCTACACTCCTATTTTTTAAAATAAACTACTTTTCACTATCTCTACTACAATCCTATAGAGTAACTTTACTCAACATACCATACCAAATTATTATTATTATTATTATTATTATTATTGAGTGTAATAAGAAATACAAGAAGGACACCCTTTTTACCGTATTATAGGACAAAGAGAAATTAACATTAGGGTACCCTGCAATGTTATATGATGTCATAAATTTGTCGTGTGTGGTGCGTCTGTTTTGTCTGTGTAACAGTGTTGCGCGTGTTTGGAGAGAAATGAGAGGTTGTCTGTTTTCTAAAGGAAAGGAATGCGATGTCATAGGATTATCAGAATGGAGAGAGAGAGAGAGAGAGAGAGAGAGAGA
Organism: Margaritifera margaritifera; assembly: GCA_029931535.1. NCBI lineage: Eukaryota > Metazoa > Mollusca > Bivalvia > Unionida > Margaritiferidae > Margaritifera > Margaritifera margaritifera. Next base: position 248,701 of record JAQPZY010001596.1, read on the forward strand.
GAGAGAGAGAGAGAGAGAGAGAGAGTCAGCTATTGCTACACTGTTACAAAACATATCTTTCAAAATGGCGCCTATGTTAATTTCCCGTCAGTTGTTATACATTTTGTACCCTGTTTAACATGGAGATCCCGTTCGCCGTCCTATACTACTCACACACACACACATATATATATATATATATATATATATATATATATATATATATATATATATATATATATATGGCACAAAGCTAGATTGTATTTAATTAAATAGAAAGTTATGGAAATGGTTGAATTACTTCACAATTTTAATATCAGAGCAACATTACCGATATCAAGAAATATTGCCTTTTTCCCTTTAAGTTTGACGGAATAAAAGTGTGGTCACAGCTAGCTGTGCTGGATAATAACAATCAAGAAATCAAAAGTGTTGAAAAGATACAGATTTATAGATTACGTTTAATAATTATAACAATATTTAATACTTTTCAACTTATTCAGACAAAAACGTATTCGTAGTAGAAAGGTTTAAAAGAACTCAAAAAACTAGGATGTCGAAGTATTTCACTACAAAAATAAACAACAGAAAATGGTTTGACATTTTAAAAATTTTAGTTGAGGTATGCTGTATCACTCAGAGATTAATAAACATGACTCCAGTTGAAGCAAGCTACTAAGAAAACAGATACATAGCATGGAATAATGCATTCAGTTAGTTGACATATACATAGCATGGAATAATGCATTCAGTTAGATGACAGATACATAGCATGGAATAATGCATTCAGTTAGATGACAGATAGATAGCATGGAATAATGCATTCGGTTAGATGACAGATACATAGCATGGAATAATGCATTCGGTTAGATGACAGATACATAGCATGGAATAATGCATTCAGTTAGATGACAGACACATAGCATGGAATAATGCATTCGGTTAGATGACAGATACATAGCATGGAATAATGCATTCAGTTAGATGACAGATAGATAACATGGAATAATGCATTCGGTTAGATGACAGATAGATAGCATGGAATAATGCATTCAGTTAGATGACAGATAGATAGCATGGAATAATGCATTCAGTTAGATGACAGATACATAGCATGGAATAATGCATTCAGTTAGATGACAGATACATAGCATGGAATAATGCATTCGGTTAGATGACATATACATAGCATGGAATAATGCATTCGGTTAGATGACATATACATAGCATGGAATAATGCATTCGGCTAGATGACAGATACATAGCATGAAATAATGCATTCGGTTAGATGACATATACATAGCATGGAATAATGCATTCGGTTAGATGACATATACATAGCATGGAATAATGCATTCAGTTAGATGACAGATACATAGCATGGAATAATGCATTCAGTTAGATGACAGATACATAGCATGGAATAATGCATTCGGTTAGATGACAGATACATAGCATGGAATAATGCATTCGGTTAGATGACAGATACATAGCATGGAATAATGCATTCGGTTAGATGACAGATACATAGCATGGAATAATGCATTCGGTTAGATGACAGATACATAGCATGGAATAATGCATTCGGTTAGATGACAGATACATAGCATGGAATAGTGCATTCGGTTAGATGACAGATACATAGCATGGAATAATGCATTCAGTTAGATGACAGGTACATAGCATGGAATAATGCATTCAGTTAGATGACAGATACATATCATGGAATAATGCATTCAGTTAGATGACAGATAGATAGCATGGAATAATGCATTCTGTTAGATACTGATACATAGCATGGAATAATGCATTCAGTTAGATGACAGATAGATAGCATGGAATAATGCATTCGGTTAGATGACAGATACATAGCATGGAATAATGCATTCAGTTAGATGACAGATACATAGCAAGGAATAATGCATTCGGTTAGATGACATATACATAGCATGGAATAATGCATTCGGTTAGATGACAGATACATAGCATGGAATAATGCATTCGGTTAGATGACAGATACATAGCATGGAATAATGCATTCGGTTAGATGACAGATACATAGCATGGAATAATGCATTCAGTTAGATGACAGATACGGTTTCATGACATATACATAGCATGGAATAATGCATTCGGTTAGATCACATATACATAGCATGGAATAATGCATTCTGTTAGATGACATATACATAACATGGAATAATGCATTCGGTTAGATGACATATACATAACATGGAATAATGCATTCGGTTAGATGACATATACATAGCATGGAATAATGCATTCGGTTAGATGACATATACATAGCATGGAATAATGCATTCAGTTAGATGACATATACATAGCATGGAATAATGCATTCGGTTAGATGACAGATAGATAGCATGGAATAATGCATTCAGTTAGATGACAGATACATAGCATTGAATAATGCATTCGGTTAGATGACAGATACATAGCATGGAATAATGCATTCAGTTAGATGACAGATACATAGCATGGAATAATGCATTCAGTTAGATGACAGATACATAGCATGGAATAATGCATTCGGTTAGATGACAGATACATAGCATGGAATAATGCATTCGGATAGATGACAGATACATAGCATGGAATAATGCATTCAGTTAGATGACAGATACATAGCATGGAATAATGCATTCAGTTAGATGACAGATACATAGCATGGAATAATGCATTCGGTTAGATGACAGATAGATAACATGGAATAATGCATTCGGTTAGATGACAGATAGATAGCATAGAATAATGCATTCAGTTAGATGACAGATAGATAGCATGGAATAATGCATTCAGTTAGATGACAGATACATAGCATGGAATAATGCATTCAGTTAGATGACAGATACATAGCATGGAATAATGCATTCAGTTAGATGACATATACATAGCATGGAATAATGCATTCGGTTAGATGACATATACATAGCATGGAATAATGCATTCGGTTAGATGACAGATACATAGCATGAAATAATGCATTCGGTAAGATGACATATACATAGCATGGAATAATGCATTCGGTTAGATGACATATACATAGCATGGAATAATGCATTCGGTTAGATGACACACACATAGCATGGAATAATGCATTCAGTTAGATGACAGATAGATAGCATGAAATAATGCATTCGGTTAGATGACAGATACATAGCATGGAATAATGCATTCAGTTAGATGACAGATACATACCATGGAATAATGCATTCGGTTAGATGACATATACATAGCATGGAATAATGCATTCGGTTAGATGACATATACATAGCATGGAATAATGCATTCGGTTAGATGACAGATACATAGCATGAAATAATGCATTCGGTTAGATGACATATACATAGCATGGAATAATGCATTCGGTTAGATGACATATACATAGCATGGAATAATGCATTCAGTTAGATGACAGATACATAGCATGGAATAATGCATTCAGTTAGATGACAGATACATAGCATGGAATAATGCATTCGGTTAGATGACATATACATAGCATGGAATAATGCATTCGGTTAGATGACATATACATAGCATGGAATAATGCATTCGGTTAGATGACAGATACATAGCATGAAATAATGCATTCGGTTAGATGACATATACATAGCATGGAATAATGCATTCGGTTAGATGACATATACATAGCATGGAATAATGCATTCAGTTAGATGACAGATACATAGCATGGAATAATGCATTCAGTTAGATGACAGATACATAGCATGGAATAATGCATTCGGTTAGATGACAGATACATAGCATGGAATAATGCATTCGGTTAGATGACAGATACATAGCATGGAATAATGCATTCGGTTAGATGACAGATACATAGCATGGAATAATGCATTCGGTTAGATGACAGATACATAGCATGGAATAATGCATTCGGTTAGATGACAGATACATAGCATGGAATAATGCATTCAGTTAGATGACAGATACATAGCATGGAATAATGCATTCAGTTAGATGACAGATACATATCATGGAATAATGCATTCAGTTAGACGACAGATAGATAGCATGGAATAATGCATTCGGTTAGATACTGATACATAGCATGGAATAATGCATTCAGTTAGATGACAGATAGATAGCATGGAATAATGCATTCGGTTAGATGACAGATACATTGCATGGAATAATGCATTCAGTTAGATGACAGATACATAGCAAGGAATAATGCATTCGGTTAGATGACATATACATAGCATGGAATAATGCATTCGGTTAGATGACAGATACATAGCATGGAATAATGCATTCGGTTAGATGACAGATACATAGCATGGAATAATGCATTCGGTTAGATGACAGATACATAGCATGGAATAATGCATTCAGTTAGATGACAGATACGGTTTGATGACATATACATAGCATGGAATAATGCATTCGGTTAGATGACATATACATAGCATGGAATAATGCATTCTGTTAGATGACATATACATAACATGGAATAATGCATTCGGTTAGATGACATATACATAACATGGAATAATGCATTCGGTTAGATGACATATACATAGCATGGAATAATGCATTCGGTTAGATGACAGATACATAGCATGGAATAATGCATTCGGTTAGATGACAGATACATAGCATGGAATAATGCATTCAGTTAGATGACAGGTACATATCATGGAATAATGCATTCAGTTAGATGACAGATAGATAGCATGGAATAATGCATTCAGTTAGATGACAGATAGATAGCATGGAATAATGCATTCGGTTAGATGACAGATAGATAGCATGGAATAATGCATTCGGTTAGATGACAGATACATAGCATGGAATAATGCATTCGGTTAGATGACATATACATAGCATGGAATAATGCATTCGGTTAGATAACACATACATAGCATGGAATAATGCATTCAGTTAGATGACAGGTACATAGCATGGAATAATGCATTCAGTTAGATGACAGATAGATAGCATGGAATAATGCATTCAGTTAGATGACAGATAGATAGCATGGAATAATGCATTCGGTTAGATGACAGATACATAGCATGGAATAATGCATTCAGTTAGATGACAGATACATAGCAAGGAATAATGCATTCGGTTAGATGACAGATACATAGCATGGAATAATGCATTCGGTTAGATGACAGATACATAGCATGGAATAATGCATTCGGTTAGATGACAGATACATAGCATGAAATAATGCATTCGGTTAGATGACAGATACATAGCATGGAATAATGCATTCAGTTAGATGACAGATACGGTTTGATGACATAAACATAGCATGGAATAATGCATTCGGTTAGATGACATATGCATAGCATGGAATAATGCATTCTGTTAGATGACATATACATAACATGGAATAATGCATTCGGTTAGATGACATATACATAACATGGAATAATGCATTCGGTTAGATGACATATACATAGCATGGAATAATGCATTCGGTTAGATGACATATACATAGCATGGAATAATGCATTCAGTTAGATGACATATACATAGCATGGAATAATGCATTCGGTTAGATGACAGATAGATAGCATGGAATAATGCATTCAGTTAGATGACAGATACATAGCATTGAATAATGCATTCGGTTAGATGACAGATACATAGCATGGAATAATGCATTCAGTTAGATGACAGATACATAGCATGGAATAATGCATTCGGTTAGATGACAAATACATAGCATGGAATAATGCATTCACTTAGATGACAGATACATAGCATGGAATAATGCATTCAGCTAGATGACAGATACATAGCATGGAATAATGTATTCGGTTAGATGACAGATACATAGCATGGAATAATGCATTCGGTTAGATGACAGATGATACATTTGGAACACCTAAATTCAGCATATGTGAAACAGTAAGAATTTCAAAATACAAAACAAGCTTTAACAGTGGCTACCTTCCTAACCATACCATGTCTGAATCGGATAAGTAATTTCAGTCTGAATCGGATAAGTAATTTCAGTCTGAATCGGATAAGTAATTTCAGTCTGAATCGGACAAGTAATTTCAGTCTGAATCGGATAAGTAATTTCAGTCTGAATCTGATAAGTAATTTCAGTCTGAATCGGACAAGTAATTTCGGTCTGAATCGGACAAGTAATTTCAGTAGTTCTGGTCATTTACAAGATGGAAGCCTTGAAGTAGAAAAAAATAGGACATGTTTTACGAACAAGTGTTATCTATATACGACAAACAACTGATGTATGCAAAATTGAAAAAAAGATTAAAAGAATGAAAAATAAAAAATATGGACTTATTAAAAAGGAATTTAATGATGTTCCATGTAACAGCAGCTAATCGGCCTAAAATATTATTCTTTTCAATACATAACACCTCATTCTGATCACACTATATATATATATATCAAGGAGCATGAAAACTATGAGTTTTCAAAGATAATATGTTTCTAGAAAAAATAAACCGATTCAATGAAAAAGCAGAACAAGTATGAACAGGGAGATTAGATTGGCTATATAGAAATAGACACGGTATATATATATATATATATATATATATATATATATATATATATATATATATATACAAGATACAAAAGGAGTAGATAGGGATATAAATAAACAAGATTTAAACGGGGACAAAATATGGAGAAAAGATACAATTATAGAAGAAATATATCAATAGTATAAACAACTATACACAACACAAAAAAATTAATCCAAAAAAAATAAAAAATCACTGTGAGAGTGTACATCCCCCAAATATTAATGAAGATAACAAAAAATATTGTGAAAGCGTCTTTACACATATGGAAATAAAAAAATAAAAAGGTACACATCTTAACAAGGATAAATCTCAATGGAGATTTTGTATGACAAATTTCGATAAGAACTTACTCCAATGCTAGAAATGGTCTATGCTAACATCTTTCTTAAAAAGGAAATGACAAAATCAATGAAAGAAGGAACTATAAGTAGTATGTATAAAGGGAAAGGGGAACACGTGATCATTTGAAAAATTGGAGACCGATCCAGAAACCACGGGTAAACAGAAAGCAGTGATTCTAGGTGATCAAGAAAACGTTTTTGACAGGATTGAAAAAAATTATGTAAAAACTGTATTATTAAAGTATGGTTTTGATAGAAATTATTGTGAGTTGGTTAAAATATAATAATATATACTCTAAAATACAAATAAATGGGGCTTTGACAAAAGCTTTTGAAATAGAAAGATCAGTAAGACAAGAATGTGCACTATCGATGTTGTTATATGTCATTGCAATAGATGTTTTAAGTATTTAAATAAGAAATAATAAAAGTATAAATGGAATATAAGTACCAAATATATCACAAAAAATAAAAATGTTCCAACATGCAGATGACATCACAGATATTACTTCAGATAAATATTTATTCGTACGTCTACAAAAAGATTATGAATCCTTTGGGAATGCTTCAGGTTTACAGATACACCATTCTCAAACAGAGACCCTTTTAAGAGGTGAGCATTATGAGAGGCTATGCTATCAAGGCGCTACGCAAGGTAGAGAGCCTCGCATAGGAGTCTCAGAAAACAAGGGGATAACAACAAATATACACAACACAACAAGAAAACGGGAGATAACAGAAACATCTACTAACAAATGCGAGTCGAAATACATATATCATACAGACACTCAGTACAATAAATATTTGTCTTTTCTTTTTTCCGTACAAGACAGCGCATATCTTCTCTTCTTCTAATAATCAGTTTGTGCTATGTTCACATATTTTGTAGAATGAGCTTATGCCAGGATCAGCCTGTGTGTTTTGTCTTGGTTAGCGCTTATTACAGGAAAACAAATCATTTATTCATATCCCAACAGTCCACTGTGACTTTTACATATTTTCATCAATGAGCGTGTGCAGGGATCATGCTGTGTGATTTGTCTTGGTTAGCGTTCAGTACAAGATAATAAATAACTTTTTTTCCGCCAAACTTTTTTTTTCTTATACATTTTTGAGAAATAACAAAAGTTCATAATATATTTGATCAAAAAAAAAAAAAAAAGTGCTAACAAATTATATATATGAAGGGATAATAGCACATATACAACAAATGCACCACATGTTCTTGCATACTTAACAAGGACAAAAAGATATCGATCCATGGCAAGGGTCAATTGAAAACTCCAAAATAGGTGAGGAAACCAGTCATAAGGTGTAATGCCTAAAGAGGGGTGTACAAGCCTGTTTTGAAATGCAATTTAGGCTCGGGGACGGAACGAACGGAAACCTGGCAACGGGAATCTAAATAGGTACGTCCATATAAAAAGAAAGATGAACCCTAGTCGAAATTACTTAATATATCTTTTTCGCTCAAAACTTTGTTGTATTTTTATTAAAATACCCACAATGCAGATGGGGGGGGGACAAAAATATAAAAAGATATATAAACCTTTTAACTTTCGAACAACCGGGCGGGGGGGGGGGGGGGCAGGTCAAAGGCCTGCTATTTCCTCATAGCTAAAGGGCTAGAGGTGTCCACTCAAATAAAAAAAAACAGAATGTGACATGTGTAGAAATCACAGCGCATTAGAACATGAAGGAGGTAACAAGTGCATGATATGTAAACTTATGTTGATCACAAAAGTAAAGTGAAAAAAGAAACTACATCCCAAAACATGACAGATAAACAGCAACATGGTACAAACAACAATCGTGATAAGACGATTAAAATCTACACAATATCCTTACAGGGAAATAAATGACATTACAGAATAAATGAAAAGAGGGAAGATTGATAAACATGAAATTGATTCCAACTACGTATCTAAAATGCTTAAGAACAAATACAATGTAAATTAATACAAGCTGATCTGTGAAATGTTCAACAAATATTCTGTGAAATGTTCAACAAATAATTGGTAATGAAAATCACGTAAATGCAGACATGAGGATATTTACACGTTTCTCAAATTTCATACAAATTAGCTATAGCAGCGCTTCGCGCAATTACACCATAAACTATGCATTTTGTTTCTGGACATAATGTTTACCATGTACAATTTTAATGCATCCATAACACCTTCTATTACGAAGAATTACCTCCAAAAGTTAATTAAATTCAGTTGCAATGGGATGAACTTTTTTTTCATTTGATATTTAGCAGTAATTGAAATCAAGTTACAGAAATAAATGGTACATTAAAGGTGCAATAATGCTTTCATGTGTTCCATGGGGATAATCAGTTGGAAAATGCTTCAAATACAACATAGAAAAACTGTTACAGGAAATAGAAAAACTTTTCAGGCTCCTGTCGCATTGAAACATTCACCTTTCCATTGTGGTAATTCACTTGTTCTCCTTAAGAATTAAAATCAGTATATGTTTTCTATTCATTTTTATTATCAATAATTATTTTGTCTGATAATTGTGTTTGACTATGACACTTAGTGTTTTTTTTTTTAGTTTATGTGAAAATCTATAATTATTCGGATAAAAAATGAAAATGATAATGCTTCTAAATTACACTATATCATCAGCTATTGAACACTGAAACTTTACAAAATGAAGTTATCACACTGTTCACGAAATTTAAAAAAAAAAAGTTTTCTATCCATTATCGGAGTAACATTCCACGAAAGCGAGGTACCATTTCCAGCCTATTTCACAATTGCATCAGTGATAAACTTAAAGAACAAAATAAACAATCATCGATACGAGGACAAAAATAAGGACCCCGTCCCAATCTGAGTCATAAGAGCGAATTATAATGTACTATATTCATTATCACAGTTTTAAATAAAAGACTAATATCAAACTGTTATGTTTGTCATTAAAGAGACACATCTGTTATCTTGCTCTAAAAATATGCTCTCTCTCTCTCTCTCTCTCTGCAACAAAAAAGAGGAACATACACATACCCAGATCAACAAAGCTATGGCTAGAAATTCCGGTTCTACAACAAAAATACATTGCCTACAAAGAGAAAATAGAGTAACTGTTGTGTAATTGATACATTTAAAGCCGATTACGTCTTCAATAATGGAGTAACGATGGCCAAACTTTACAGATGTATTAAATAAAAATAAACTCCGTCAACTGAGCGCTTTGTACACCGCTGTCCGGGTTGTCCCTTCAAGCAGCAGATTTAAACCATTAACAAATTATGGCAAATATAACAGTTGTTAAATGCAAAAAAAGACACAACAAAATTAAATAGAAATAAATGTCGTACCCTTTAATGTAGAAAGTTGTATTTAGAGTTCACCGTTGTACGTAACGAAGGGCATTTCAAAGTTCATCGTAGTCTAACTCTTGAAAATCAAAAACAATAGAACTATGTGTAGAACTTTAATAGAACTATATGTAGAACTTTAATAGAACTATGTCTATAACTTTAATAGAACTATGTGTAGAACTTTAATAGAACTATGTGTAGAACTTTAATAGAACTATATGTAGAACTTTAATAGAACTATATGTAGAACTTTAATAGAACTATGTCTAGAACTTTAATAGAACTATGTGTAGAACTTTAATAGAACTATGTGTAGAACTTTCAATATAAATTAATTTGGACAAAACGGTCAATACATTTACGAAATAATCTTTGAAGGGGTTGAAATGAGGAGGAAAACACATAATGTTTTAAAATTTAGAGTTATTGCATAAAAAGATAGTTAGGAACGTATTGCCCCATAGTTATAACCAGGGGTAATTTAGAAACTGAATCATTTCATCATTAGAACTATGTGTAGAACTTTCAATATAAATTAATTTGGACAAAACGGTCAATACATTTACGAAATAATCTTTGAAGGGGTTGAAATAAGGAGGAAAACACATAATGTTTTAAAATTTAGAGTTATTGCATAAAAAGATAGTTAGGAACGTATTGCCCCATAGTTATAACCAGGGGTAATTTAGAAACTGAATCATTTCATCGTTTGCGTGCAGCCATAGATCTATAAGATGTAAAACGAGGATACCGATTCTCCTGTGAACTTTTCCGCGCGCAAAATAACGTTCGTCTACTTACCAATTACTGCCAGCAACCGGAAATTGATGAAGAACTGCCTTGTGGCATTACTTGTGAATAAGGTAAATATATATTTTGACATTGCACAAAGTGTTTTTACATATATTCCCCATAGTTTCTGACTGAAATTAATTTACTTTCATATTCTAGGAGGGATGTGGAATATCAGTCAACTCGTGTGAGGTGAGATACAAAATTAAAATTTATCCTTAAGAAAGTTCAAAGGGAAATTGCAGGGTTAAAATATATACTAATGATCCTTAATGAAAATTGTAAGCATGAAATACCCTCCAGATGGCGCGACCGTTCAAATATTTTCGCTATCTCTGTATTTGTGTGCACTTAATGGCATCCTTCTTTACGTACATCCTATTTACTTATCTTTGATTATGTCTTACGCTGAGGCCTAGAAATCATTCATATATTTAGAAGGCCTCACCCATTTTGTATATAGGAATTGCTTTCTTTCTAAGGAAAACGATACCTAACTTGGAAGTAATGAATCAAAGAAAAATAAACAAAACAACGGATAAAATATATATATATATATATATGTATATATATATATATATATATATATATATATATATATATATATATATATATATATATATATCCCATGTATGTATAAAGGTTTCGACTTGGACAGCTTCAATGTTTACTGTAACTCCATGGGACAGTTGTCTTGTTTGACTCCACCCTCCGTTGGCGCGTTTAGCAGAATACATCCGGTTCCTGTTGCTTCAATTCCAGCAAGAGATATATCCCGCCTGCACAAAAGGCAAATTCCGCCTGGAAGAAATGGAAATACGCCACTTGAGGATTTTCGAAGAAAAGGACAAGGATAAAATATTCTTTTCAATAGGCGAAAAATATCGCTTGCATCACTCATTATAGTCTAGTAACGACTGAATCCGGTGGGAAGTGCATCAGACACCCCCTCCACACACACACACACACACCACCACCTCCATCACCACTTGAAATATTATCAATTATTTGTTATCTTATATTGGTAGTGTTTTTAAACTGGAAGTTACAAATTAAATATAAAATAAATTTAAATTAATTATAAATATCATAAGCGTGACGTTTAATATGACCTGACTGACTGCCCATGACAAAGGTAATGGATCAAAGCACAGTTCATAAATATATCCTTGGTTAAAATTTAGCAACCAAAGTATATATAATTTAATAAATGTTAAAACATTACCTACGGTCATTTTGTGATGGATGTGATCTCAGTGATCATTTCTATATTGATTATTGCAGTCAGATTATTAAAATGGACATTTTAAATGAAATATATAATAATGTCATGGTATTTGAAAATTGATCACACTGTAGGAACTGTCGTAACGAAGCGAAATCAGTTCGTGCATATTGTGTAATTGAGTTTCAACCTTCATGACATCAGAATACAGGGTCGTATTAAGTTCAATTTTTAGAATTACAAATAGTTACACAAATAATAACAAATCTCAGTAAGTAAATATCATAACCATATTTTGAAAACTTGTTTACAAATATTATCAAATTATACAAGAAACGTGCATGAAAACATATGTAATTTCCTTATGGTGATATGAACTAATAACGGTTAGTTTTATATGATACATAATTCGATTTTAACCAATCCAAATGCTTGCTACAAAGGATTAGTAAAGATCTGCAAGTATACACCGTACCAACATATGATGGACTTGTAAAATAAATCATGACCTTTGAAGTGAAGGAATATATCATTTCAAAGTTCTATCTTATGTAAACCTTTCGTTGCATCAAATTCATTGGTTTCGTTTATTTCAGTACTTTACCTCACATAAATACTTGATGAACTTTTATTCGTATTTCTTAATTGGCTCGTTATTTAATATATATATATATATATATATATATATATATATATATATATATATATATACATTATATATATATATATATATATATATATATATATATATATATATATATATATATATATATATATATATATATAAGCTTGCCGAATTGTGCTAATTGCGCTTCTGGTGTCAAGTACTGGAAAAGGTATCTGACTTTAAATAGGAAAATTTTTTGGTGTTTTAGAATTTTGACACAATATGAATCCTTATTAACATATACTCTTTGCATGAACTGTAGCGACCTTAAAATTGAAAAACATGGTGTTGTAAATAGTTGAAACAAAAAAGTATTCATCTATATTAAACAAGTTCATAAAACTTTTATTCAAATAGAAATTTTCACCCAAGTTTCCTGATTGATGCCCTAAATACTTATCCGTTCCCTAGTGAAACGATTGTTCCCCTGGATTCTGGAGCCATTTAAAACAAGTAGAAAACGGATTCTTTCTCTCTACCCGCTTCAAAGAAAGAAAATGTTAAAGAATTTACTAAAGCGCATCATTGCCTCTTTGAGAAATCGAAAGAAATTAACGTTACTGATCGCAAACGAATATTCCCTGGGTCACTTCTGCAAAATCATAAACAATGTTTTGGTATATATATATTTGGAGAGTGATGATATATATGTCTAGATAGCTAGATGGATACTCTGCATGTGTGTATGTGAATATAATCTTAAACCAACTCACGCTTCAGTTAAATATACTTTCTACTGATGAGTGCTCTATCAATATTAAGCAATGAGTCTGCAACCTCTGGCATGTTAATGTAACAGTCTTGCATGTATAGTCATTAAGCTAGAAAAAGGCACATATTCTGAGTTAGGGATCATGCATGTACGGTAATTAAGCTAGAAAAAAGCACATTTCCTGAGTTAGGGATAATTTATTGATTAATTGATCAAAATCCCAGTAGCTTCTGTTTATGCTCGACATTTCGTTCAGGAATGAAATATTTATTGCTCTTGATTTGCGAGCAGGCAAGTTTTGTACTCCCGAGAAGATTTTTGTTTTAGATATGTCATGTTGGAAGTAGAATATATTTCTTTAAAATCTAAAGTTGAATATATATATATATATATATATATATATATATATATATATATATATATATATATATATATATATTGTTATGTATGATGTTTATATAATATTATAAATATTTTAGAAAATTACAAATGTTTCTTGACTTTAATATTTGCTTAAACCTTAACGTTAAGTATAATGGTGACATGTTTAGCTATTGTCCTTGAATTAGCGTGTTTACTTAGTATTTGAGTTCACAAACGGTTTTGGTAAACAAGTTGTTTATTCCATTTGAGGTCAGGGTTGATTTTGTTTACAGATAAAACCAGAATTTCTTTTGGAGGTTTATGTCAAAAGTCACACACACCATATAATATTTATAAACATTATGTCATGTGACCTGTCTTTATATATACCATGTTTAGTGGACAGTTTTTCAGTTTCGACCTTAACATCAATCTTTAAAGAGCCATTACAGTTGTAACAAATCATTCCAAATTCAGAGAGAGGAATTATTTAAAATATGATTTGGATTATAAAAGTGCTAATAGACTTTTGGATTTTGGATTTTGAATTGATTATTTTGGGATTTATGTGAACTTATTCAAAGATATTCTGGAGTACTTCATTTTGACACAAAATCACATTAAAGACTATTGGCACATCAGCACATTCAAGGATACATTAATTCATTCGGAACATTCTATATTCAGGACTTGTGATTAGGACACGTCGGATTATTGGATTGTTTGGATTTTAATTCACATTATTGTAAGTGTCTTTTGAGTTTTCACTTTAATTGTCTAGAAATAAATTGCGTGTTGGTTTCTATTTGATTTGTTGGTTTCAGTTTTTTCTATTACATTTTTCTTAGACCATAGAGTCGTAACAATACACACACAAACACGCACACACACACTTTTAGTGGGAAGGATAGCTTTGTCTCATTCTGGAAGCAATCATTTATAAGGTAAGACTAGCACGTCATTAATATAATAAATTAATTAATTAATATGCTGGCGGTAGGTTAGATTACGTGCTTCTTTTTCATTTATCAAACCTTTCCTTTGCGCATTAAACGAATTTTGTATCGACAATCTATAATTGGATGTGGGGCAACCTAATTAATTTATCTACGAATTTCGACCTAGCGAAGTAAAAGAGCTTGACATTTAATGGCGATCTACGGCATCATGATCATTAAAGTCACTAAAGTATCGGTAAATTGCAACATCAGTAATCATCTCCAGGATTTGGATGGTTTTTTTTTTTGTTTTGTTTTGTTTTTTTCGTGAGTAAATAAGAATATATATTACTTTGTTTGTAAGGAGCTGCGGTGACTCATTGGTTAGAGCGTTGGAGTCGTGACCGGAAGGGTGCGGGTACGATTCACACCGCCAGATCAACCAAGATTGGCCACATTGCTGTGTCTTTGGGCAAGGCACTTTACCCTATTTGCCTCGGCAAGATATAACCATCATGTGTTACAGTGCCGTAACACACCAAACCAAAGAAAATACATATTGTTAAAACAAGCTATTTTTCAGAAAACTATGGTGGCCTGTCAACATTAGTACAGCGCAAGGAATGCAGGCTCGGTTGGTTATTTTGTAACGGTCAATGCAGTACTTTATTTGGCTATAATCCAGGATATTAGGCTGGGCATAACGTGGATGATTTTGTTTTAAAACACATCTAATGACTCAAAATATAAGAATTTTGCCTCAGACGTTGTTATGTGCCAAATTACTAATGTTTTCAAATTGTTTGAGAATAGAATATGGCAGCTGAGTGTTGCCGAATCTCTTTCGTGAGTTGCCATTTATCTAGTAATATGTATATATATATATATATATATATATATATATATATATATATATATATATATATATATATTATAGCAGTAGTTATGTAGACTTCAAAATTGGATTAAAATCAACTGCGATCTCGAATAATATGCATTCTAGGTAAAAAGCCGAGCTTCGCATGGTCAAAAAATGTTCTTTCAAATTGAATATAGCAAAGGAATTGTTAGTAAAAACGTTTGATGGAGCACTTTATTATAGGAATATACATGAGTTCCTTCTTGGCAAATAAGTTAAAAGTCAAATATCTTCAGCACAGTTTTTGCATGTGAACGATCAATATCTACGACATTGAATATACGGATGGCTATCATATCTCGAAACATCTTTGAAACAAACTGAATATACTAGAGTAGAAAAGGTCAGTATGTGTAACGATGAGCATCCATATACCAATAAATCATTGCTTATCTTGTTTTATATCAATTTGTCATAGCACAGAGCGTGTTTTGAAAAAAACGAGGTCGTTTACTTTTTATCATATTATCTCATTCCTCTATTTTGTGCTCCTCACTCACTCATCAACTTCTTTATATATAGTTGAAGTTTATATCTCAATTATTTTTATTATTATTATTATTATTATTATTATTATTATTTCTTTAATTTTCTCCTATTGATCCACCACAATTTCATCTCTATCGGTTTGACTGAACACGTGTACAAAAGACATTATCATACTAATTTCACCTATGACCCACCAGAACACTAAGAATACCATTGATATTTCTGATCTAAGGTTACCAGATACGTTCTGCATTTCCATTTTATTTTCCACGCTTTTGGTTGAACATTTTTACCACACATGCACTGAAAGACAATGGTTTTCAAGATGAAAATATAAACAAAACTTAGTTTACTATATATCAAGATATATAATACTTGATCTTAAACAGACCTCGGTTTTCCACAAGTTATCTATTTGTGCAAATACAGTCAAAATAATCAAGTAATCGTAATTGATGTGGCCATTTCAAAACTACACCTTGTGAAGCAAATGAACTCTGTAAATTACAAAAATTTCTTTTAAACGTTATTATCTGTAATTCTGCCTCAACTTGTGCCTTTGCATAGGTTCGTCATAAAATAAAACAAAATTTTAAAAAAGAAAATGTGCTTGATGTATAATGACTATTTCGTATCAGAACTGATTAGAAAAATACAATTTTCAAGGACAAGGTCACAGCCTAAATCAGAAGCAATCCAGCTGTCACGTGTTATTAAGAGTGACCACTTGGGCTAAAAAGGATATGTGCATTTGTTATAAAATAGGTTGATTGATATGTGTTATCTACCCATATCAAATAAGCTGTGAAAAACCTATAACCTATTGGATGGTGTTGTGATACACGGAGATGTTGGCCATTCAGCCTTCCTTCCCATACCCAGTCCCCCTTACCTGCAATACACATCAAAATATCAATAGGTGATACTCTAGTGTGCAGCTTCACCTGTCAAGGACTGTGTCTGTAAACAACAGAAAAGAACAGAACATAACTGGATTTACTTGTCTTATGCAAAAAGCGAGAGAGAGAGAAGGGGAGAAGATAATCTAAGTTCGAATGCATTATGCACATATTTACCTAGGTATTTTATAGTTGTTAAATCTTCATTTTTAAGTAATTGCAGTAGTGCTTGGTTTCTGCCAATTATAAGTATCAATATAAGATGTTTTAAGTGCGAGGCATAGAAGACAGATTAAGACAATATGGTATTCATCTTTGACCTCATTATTTACACAAAGTTCACATTTCCGTTCATGCCGTTCGTTTCCTACATGCCTACCAGTCTCGATACGTAATGGGTGTGATGAAACCCTTAATTTACTTACAACCTTTCTGTGGCTGGCATTATCAATTATTCTAAGATAAGAAGCGGCTTTGAAGATATCTTTTATATCTTTATACATATATGAAACTTTCGAAGCAACCACTGAACTCCAGTCAGAATAAAATATGTCTTTTAGTCTTTGGTTGAAAAGCGATAAAAAGGAAGATCTATGGACTGAATTAGGGTAATACCAGACATCTCCAAAGTCTGAGATCAATAGTATATTTCTCACATTAGAAACCCAGTTTTTATAATTGTTTCTTTCGCAATCGGTAAGCATTAATTGGGATATTTTTCAAAGATAAATTGTTTCGTGTTTAGCATTTTGAACCAGTACTTAATGATGCGCACATATCTATTTAGATACAGTGGATATCGGCCCAACTCTCCATATACAAACATATTGTTCGTCGAAAGTTTGACATCTAATAACCACTTGCAATATTTGCTATGTACCCGTTCTATATTGTCTGCTTTCAAAACCCCCAAATTTCACAGCAATAAGACAAAATTTGAGATACAAAAGAATCAAACGAACAACATATTATGCCAGCAATAGTATCTGTAAACAACTACCAAGTTGAATACCCAATTACGGATCGAAAAATTGCCGTCATCGGCCGAAAATCGAGTATGTAGTAATGACCCTAATGTGCAGTAATTATCCAATAAGTTACACCAACCCATCTATCAAAGTGTTTCCTAATTCCATCAGAACACTACTCTATATTGATTATTGTAATCAAATTATTATCTCTCATAATACCTTCTATTATTGTCATACCTTTACAATTTTCAATATACTGTGTAACCTGTCTATAAAGAAACTGATATGGACCACACAATATACTGTGTAACCTGTCTATAAAGAAATTGATATGGACCACAAAATATACTGTGTAACCTGTCTATAAAGAAATTGATATGGACTACACAATATACTGCGTAACCTGTCTATAAAGAAATTGATATGGACCACGCAATGTTTTCCTTCATGGACAGATGTTCCTTATATAGTGTGATTTTATAGACAAACATATGAAAATGGTTTTATAAAAATTGTCCTATATGTGCATGTGTCCTGTATGCAGATTTTTCCGCTAAGATCGATTTCACTGTACGAAAGTTTTCAGTTGAATATTGTTATATTGCAGTCACGGTTTCGTTACGTCTAAATATTATACTGTGATTTCGGTCAGGAATTCACATAAGACGGAACGGTCTACCATGCTTTGATCTAATCACATTAATTAACGATGTTCTTCATTTAATCTTATTTAATCATCTCTAATTTTAAGACACAATTTACCTCCTCAACAAGGTAGAATATCCCAAAGGAACGAGTAAAAAAACATGTTTATTTGTTTTAAAATATTTTTTAAATATTTTATTTCTTTTAATATTTTTATCAGCAACACAAAACAAAATATATTCTTTATTCGATCAGCTCTCTATTCTCAGAATAGTGAACTGTATTACTCAATACAACTTGCTTTGGATTTATATCTTTAAAATTAGAACCTTTATAACACCACGAAACAAAGAATCTCCCCTGACTCTAAAGTGTATGTCGATGTGGTCATGTAGAGGCATTTACTCATGTTACAGTAAATATTAAGTGTTGTTCTAACATGGAATACTAATATAGTTTATCCAATGTCTATTCAATCCTGATTGTTGAATGCTCTGCACTTTTAATGTCATTAAAAAAAACTTCCAGACAAATATTTGTGATCGCTATGGACTTTTACAATGATGGCCAGGTACTAAACCGGGTCAAGAAAAGAGGACGTCGGGTATAATCATAACAAATAACTGGGTATTACGAGTTTTGTCCAAAACGCGCAGCTTTCATTGTGACATCACATAGCGCAACATTCAATCCGGTTGTACTGGATCACACATTTAGATTGACCTAATCCAAAAATGTCCACGCACTTGGACACTGATTTTGCCGTATGTATTTCTCCGGGCGTGTATATAATGACCTTCCAGTGACTATGGATTTTTGAGGATCGAAATAAAGTGAATAATTGCCATTTAAAGGTATGTGTAATCAAATTCTAAGAAAATTACACCCATTACTGAAATAGTCGGTACTGAACGCCTACATGACCTCTATGACTTATACATTAAAAAAGGAAAATCAAAGACGAGTTCCCCCAAATTCACAAATCTCTTTGAACTCAGATATGATACTTATTTCCTTCTTCTCTATAATTATAATGAAAGATCGTAGAAATGCTTTCAAACATTATTAATACGGACAACAGTCTAGTAAAAGTGTAACATGAACTCTTAAGACTATTCCTCAATAGAATAACAATAGTGAAACTTCAAATTTCCCATTTGGCATATGCATTAGGTTCATTGGCGAATTATCAGATTAAGGGGCATGAAAAACAAATTCCAATAATTGAAACAAAAACCGTATCGACATGGAAAATAGAAGACTACTTCTATCACAGAAATCCAACAGTAATCTCATCGAGCGAGATATTAAAACTATTTATCATGAGAGTGTGTTTTACAGGGATGTTGAGTGCTAGCAGTTACATACAGTTATTGCATACATCTTCATTACAAGGAATCGTTGATTTACTGGTGCATAAATACAGTGCAATCACACCCATGCCTTACTTGTTTTCAGTAACAATCAACAATTGTACAACAACAAAAGTAGGACCTTGGCAACAAACGGAAAAGGAGTTATTTGGTGTGTATTTAGTTATCTTTGTACAAGAACTATATAATTTACTTAGCATGTGCAAATCTTTTGCTAAGCATTTTTGGTGTTATCAAATCTTTTCCGAACTTACTTCATCATCATCATCAATCTTTATTTCCTCTTTTCAGAGATAAGGATGCATACAAATGAAAAAGAAAACAATGAAACAATATTGAAATTAATTGAATTAGTTATATACAATTAACAGAGGTATACATGAGAGAAATCTGTGGATTTTCCCTATGAGGATTCTTATATGAGGACACTATACTTATCAAAAGTATGGTGCACTCTTGCGCAATCCTTCAATGCTTAATTATCGTACACATCATCATTATTTTACAGAAAATAATACTGTATATGTAATATATATATATATATATATATATATATATATATATATATATAAAAGCATGCATGAAGACATGATTATCAAGATTTCAACGATCACATAATTCCAAATCTTGATAATCTGAAAATCGATCTTATTACCATGAAAAGAATCCATGAATTACAGTTGCAGAGAATACTGAGGCAGAAATTATAAAATTTCTCAGTATTTCAGGCTCGTCTAGGCCGATACCGTTGGGAAATTCTCTACCAAGGAGATGTTGAATAAATTCTTCATCTGATATATTATGAAGGTACACGCCAAGACGAATGTCAAAGTTATTTATAATATGTGTCCAAAATATGTCTCGTTGTCGCACAGTGCTCTGACAGGAAATAAATGCATGGATTATCACATCTGTGTAAGAGTAAGTGCAGTGTTTACAAACTTGCATAGTATTATTTGGAACAGTTATCAGAACATTTGCAAGGGATGTAATTAACTGTAACTCTCTTGTTGTTTTTGGAGTTTGCCATAGAATTGAGGGTTTTATAGAAGTATGAACATTTTTGAATCTTTTGTAGGAAATGTCAGTATGGCACAAGTTTGTAAAGCGCTCGTTTTCATATTTGTGAGTAGCATGTTTTATAATTTGTTTCCACTGTATTCTTCCTGGAAATATTTTGTCTCTGACAAAAATTTCAATAAATTCATAAATATTATATTTCTGCAAAATGCTACATATATCTGGAATAAAGCCTTTTTGTTCTGTAACATCTTTTCTAGAAAGATATAGATATAGTCTGAATAAAAATATTCTTTTAGTTGTTACATTTTCTGGAAGATGGCATAATTTACCAAGAAAGTTCAGTTTCCTTTTATCAATTTCTGATATAATTCTCTTTATCCCCAGTAAACTTTCGCTCATTCCTGACCGCGTGTTTTGAGGAAAGCCTTGCAGAATTTTGGTACAATGATGCTGAAATACATCGAGCTTTCTCAAGTCTTTGAGTCTGATATTCGACCAAACTTCACAACCATAAAGGGCTGATGGTATCACAATTTTTTGGTACAAGCTGACGTAGGTAAGAGGATTGGGTCTAGCTTCATTTGTGTCAACCCCTACAAGAGAATAAAATGATTTTCTGCCTTTAGTACAAGACCTGTCTACTTTAGTCAAGCATTTCATATTGGAACACACAGGAATTCCAGCATGCTCGGTTTCACTTAAAATAGGTATAGTATGATTGCCTATTTTCCAGTTAAACTTCTCACATGTTGTTTGCTTATTCTGATTAAAAACTAATACACAGCTTTTACTAACGTTGAAGGTGAAGTTCCATGTTAGTGAGTATCTGTTACATATATCAAGCATTTTTTGCAAATGGATTGGTGTGTTTGCGAGCAGAGTTATATCATCGGCTAATGCTGGATTTCCAGACGGAGTTGACCCAACAAGTAGCCCTAATTTTGACTGATGTAATTCTTGTAAAAGGTTATTAATATAAACAAGATATAAAAAAGTTGATAAAACACCTCCCTGTCGAATACCCCGTTCTATTGGAAAAGGTTCGGATTTTGACTCGTTCATCAGGACAATGCTTTGAATATTTGTGTATGATTCCTTTAATACATGTAAAATCTTTCCTTGAATGCCCAGATTTCTGAGTTTTAGAAAAAGTCCGTCGTGATTCACAGTGTCAAACGCCTTTTTAATATCTAAGAAAGCAGCAAACACTCTTGATCCTAGTTCTAAAGTGGAAAAAACAGCTTCGTGTAGATTGAAAGATGCTGTTATACTACTCAGTCCCTTTTGAAACCCCTGTTGTTCAGTATTAGGGAAATTATATATATAGTGCTATTACACCATGCAGTTAATCTATTGAATAAGCACTTTTCAAATAGTTTATATAATACAGGCAGCAGGGAAATAGCTCTGTAATTGTCAGGGTCCGTTTTAGATTTCCCTCCTCCTTTAAATATGGGCACAATTAACCCTACTTTCCAGTCACACGGTATGTAACACTTTTATGGAAACAAGAAAACTCGTGCATTTAATTTGGCTGTAGCTCAATACACATTTAAGTGTGAATCAATGGATAATATGTATAAATATTTTAAATACAGTCATGCAAAGAGCTGATAAAATAATTAAAAGAAAATGAAGAAATGGGTCTGCTTTTAAAGTTTACATCGTTGTGTTTATTTAGATAATATCAAAATAAATGAATAGGAAGATATTATTGAATATTCAAAATGATATCACAGAACAAGAAACACAACAAATAATACATGAAGAAAAAATAAATAATGTTTTGGATGAAATGTTTCAATAGCTAATAACGGAAGTTAGCTATGACTGGGAACGGTGATTGCTTGTTTCAAACGACGTCCATTTTAGTGCAATCCTCAACTTATATAAGTATGTATATCAGCAAAAACAAAGATTTAATTTGTCACCAGGATCGACAACAAAATTTGTTGTATCTTTTTCTACCCATTTACTGTTATATATTTTGCTATACTTGAATGTTAGATAGATACTAAAAAATAAAAACAAAACACGTATGCATTCAGTTTCCTACAAATCTAAAAAAAAATGTTTGTTTTGTTTTCTTTATTTTTCAGTTTATTTCTTTTGTATAATGTCAGCCACATATGATAATAATAAAATGTTTTATAACCATCTCAGTTATGTTCCAGAAAACAAACGTATATTTATATCAAACACATTATCAATTTCCCTGTTTGTTGACAGTGTTTTTAATATTTTCTTTTTCAATAAAACTCAAACAGTGTTCCTAGATCAACATATAATTATCTGTAAAATAGTTTGCTTTTATTCCAGTTCCTACATAACAGTGTTCCTAGATCATCATGTAATTATCTGTAAAATAGTTTGTTTTTATTCCAGTTCCTACATAACAGTGTTTCTAGATCATCATATAATTATCTGTAAAATAGTTTGCTTTTATTCCAGTTCCTACATAACAGTGTTCCTAGATCATCATGTAATTATCTGTAAAATAGTTTGCTTTTATTCCAGTTCCTACATAACAGTGTTCCTTATCATCCTGCAATTATCTGTAAAATAGTTTGCTTTTATTCCAGTTCCTACATATTAGTGTTCCTAGATCATCATATAATTATCTGTAAAATAGTTTGCTTTAATTCCTACATAACATTAGTCTGTATAAGATAAACATAATTCATTCTTGTCTTGCTACAAATTCATCGATACTATTTGGAAATATTGTCAACATTCCGATGGCATGTTTCATGTGCTTTTGGTTAAATAGTGTATATATATATATATATATATATATATATATATATATATATATATATATATATATATATATATATATATATATATATGTGTGTGTGTGTGTGTGTGTGTGTGTTAGTTATCAAACCTTGATATTGTATTTTTTTTAAAAATATTTTGGTTATTTTATCAAATTCTGTTCTTTGAATATATTTAATGATTCTTCTGGACATTTAGGTGTTAGCAACCTATTAAGATATTGTCAAAT
The DNA here is from genome assembly GCA_029931535.1 of Margaritifera margaritifera. NCBI lineage: Eukaryota > Metazoa > Mollusca > Bivalvia > Unionida > Margaritiferidae > Margaritifera > Margaritifera margaritifera. Next base: position 272,935 of record JAQPZY010001596.1, read on the forward strand.
GAATGATTATATTTGCATGTAAAATTGTTCTTTAATTCTGTATTCAATATCAGAAATATCTTCATTTTTTTAATAATTATTTTTGTTATGCCTGCTGATGTAGCAGCTGTTGTTTGATGTCTAAAGGCTTCCTAAAAACCAATTCTGTCAAAATAATGTACTAGAGTTTTCTTCATGTTGTGATATTGGCGTTTCTTGTTTTTTTTCCATCCTGTTTTCCTATTTTAATATTCTGGACTGTTTCTATCCTGGACTTTACTGCTGATAATGATAAGTCATATCATGTATCTAATTTCTTGTGATGTCATGTAATTATCGAATCAAGTCTGACAATTGGTAACGTTTTACTAATACTAATTGTAATTGCACAACTTTTAACATCTGCCATTGCTTTTGATATTTTAACAGTTTTAGCAATTGTAGATACTTCATTTTTTATTTGAAAACTTGTTTCATCTTTGTTGTTTAGATATTTTTCTGTTAATGCCTCACCAAGCATGCTATGATATGTTTAGCTGACAATGACAGTTCTTAATTGCTTCTTTATCTTCTAATTTGTCATCCATTTGACTATTGTTTTTATCAATGAATTCAGTTTTCTGTTCCAATTGATTTCGATCGATTTAAATATTGCAAAAGTGGGTGAACTTTCAGGCCTCACTGACATAAAGATACTAGGTGAAACTAATGTTACTAATTACATAGAAAATATTTATTTTGCTCGAAAAGATAAAACAAAACCTTTAGCTGAAACTTTTCCACAAGAATGGGAAGCATTTTCGCAAAACTAATTAAAGTTATGGTCAAATTTTTCATGTTTCTGAATGAATAAATGTTAGTGTTGGATTAATTAATTACATATTTTGGTATATAAAGCTTTCCAGTAAGATCCATCAACATTAAGTGACAGAGAAGTTCCAATAACATAACAGTAATATGGAATAATGAAGTCGTATTCATCGGGATCTTTAACTGGTAAAGATAGTAAAATCGTTGATGATAATGTTGTAACACTTGAAGGTGAAACCGGAAGGAAACCTAATTGAAAAACAATACCAAATATAACAATTTTGGAAAAACACCGATTTCCATAATAATCAAATTTTATACTTAGTCAAGAAAACGAGGCGACAAAAACTCGCAACTAGCCAAACCTTTTCCCACAAGTCAACCTGTTAGTAATCAAATAGGACATACCAACGATATTGATGAAAATACATCATTTGTAACAGTTCAGAATACGCTGGGAATGGAATGAAATGCTACAACAGTTGACGTTGTTGTTCAAACTTAGAATCTGCAAGTGTCGATCATAATTCACATGACAGCACACTAAAAGAATTAAAAGAAAACACTAGACCACTAGACAAGGTAATGAATGCTAATAAAATTGACCAAATGCGTTTGATAAATCACATTAGAATATATTGATACAGTTAGTGAAATCATGAAAACTATTCATGGCAACGCAAGTAGAACAAACTAATAGAAAAAAAACTAGGTGAAGTAATATAATGATTATGTCAAAAGATTTGTGTAGCCATGGCTTCCGTTATTAATGCCATATGAATTATAGCAAGTGAGAAAGGAATTGCGATTGAAACTATAGTTACTGGAATATATATATATATATATATATATATATATATATATATATATATATATATATATATATATATATATATATATATATAATGAGCAACCACAGCCATAAACAAGACCATCACCTGATGATAAAGGTGATGGATTTTTGATAAAGTTTAAAGTGCATTAGAGGAGGATGGAAGCTATTTAATTGCTTTAAATGAAAAGGAATCAACATCAATGCCAGGAATTATTAGCAACATCATTAACTGGCTGATGAAAACAGTAGGTTGTCTTTTTCCATTTTTAACAGAAGCAGTTGTTTTGTTTTTGTTATCTATATTTGATATTATATAGTTTATTTAATTGTCAACGCCTACAGAAAGCTTAAGGTGTCTGTCTAGAATAAATAAATGATGATCCTATACTTACTAACAACCATATACATGCATTAATTTTGCATAGTAATCTGAAGGTGCTCACTCCCTAATTTGTTGATTAGTCTTTAGTCTGTGTTTGTTTCTGTTATTTATTAGCAGAGACTTATTGGTTATTTTGGCGATCGTCTGCATAGTTTATAGCCACATTTCTTCATTAGTTTCATTTTTTTTTAAAATTTCTCAGCTTGTTACAGTTTTTTTGCCAAACTGTGGAACTTTTTGTCTTTATGTTCTTCTCTAAATTAACTTTCTCATTAAATTTCTGTTTCGCATTATTGTTTGATATATCTAGCTTCTTGTCTTTTCTTTCCGCTGAATATGGCTTTAAAACCATTCTGCTTGGAGGTGGCGCTCTACAGTTTCGTACGTTGCATAGGGTATAATTTTTAAATAAAACGAATTTGACAGGTTTTTCTGACTGGTTATCTTGGCTATTTAAAAACGACCTTGTGTATCTTAGGTATTGCTAAAAGAAGTTTGAATTTCCTTTATTTTGGTGTATGATTGATGGGTGTAATTTGGATTATAGATTATAAAGATTGGCCTTACTTTAGATGTGCACCTATCAAGCAACTGCTAGCTCCGCTTCGTCGTTTTTAAAGGTAAATTGTAAAAAAAGACCGGATAACTTTTTTGACTTTTTATACATTTTGTAAGTCAGTAATAGCAGCTTCAGAAGCTGGAATTGCCTACTCTGGCAAACTTCGTTTTCCATATTTTAATAGCTGCTACAGTTAGTGTGCTCTGGACTAGTTCAGGCTGAGTTTTCGAGCACATGGGAACAGTCATTTTGGTCAGCCGTGTAATTAGATCATATAAAATTTCCACAACTACAATATGTATTTATATTTCAGCCACAGGACACGAAAGTAGCATAGATGTATGCCGAAATTCTCTCCATTGTGCATGTTGCAAATGCAAACAACTTCACCTTACACCTGTCACTCTGTCAGAAGTCCGAAATACTTGCCACGATTATTCCTGAGATATCACTAATACATTTTACATTTTACAGTATACATAGTTATGGAATAGATCAGGTTCACAGAGGTTGTCGGACGGAAACGACACGAAAAGAAAACCTATCAGCATGAGTCATTTAATATTCAAGCCTTAAAAAGCGCAACACCATTTAAACCATTAAAGTTTAATTAAAATAAAATTTGTAATTTTAAAACCCATGTAATCAACTGGTTTTCATTGCAGATTGAGGCAGCTGTTGGGACTACATATCTTAATATTTTTTAACAATAAACCAATAAAGATTGACCTATATTGATAAAGGATCCAGAAGTTGTATATTATGTTTGATAATGAGAAAGCCAAATTATAATTAACTAGATTTTGAACCGTCTTTCTTTAAAGAATCAGGTTTAGTTAAAAATGTATGAAGCGTTTCTTTCTTTTTTTGCGCTTGATGTTTTATTTTTAATTTTCCGATTGAAACAGAATGCAATTATTTCTTATTTGTATACTTTGCTCCCAGTTGTCCACAACAAAACACAAAAAGAGTAAGTATGAATCACCGCTTTATTGCGTTCTCGTTTTATACTAGTGAAAATCTGTAATATTACCACACTTATGGTAATGGTTGAATACATAAGTATTCATTTTTCACTTGGATTGTTTAATGTAGTGCAGTATTTCAGTCTTACAGCGTACGCTATATCCTAATTCGTGTTTCCACTTGCTGAGACAAAATAATAAATAAACGCTCTGCTACGTTGGATTTTACTCGAACTACTAATATTTCATTCTGCTCAATATTTAATAATCTAATTTTGGCTATGCTTGTTTAATGTTTATTTTTCTTTCAATTAATTAGATCTACATAACCGAAATCAAAAATAAAACTCAGTTAATAGATATTCTCTTTAATTGCATGCATTCCTAATATATCTTGAGACGTCTTCGACAAGCAAAACGTATAAGAGTGTTTATAGGTTTATGCCAATGTTGTACCTCTTGCATTATAAAATGTACCCTAATCAAAACAGAACTCGAACTCTTTTTCTTTCCTTCTATTTTATGATTTAAAGTACTTATTTGAATATTAACTTTAGGAGTAGTTGAGTCTTAATAAATACTAGTAAGCTGCTTTAATACCATCATATACGGTATGCTGTGTGAAAAAAACGTTTTCCGGAATATGAGGGTAGAGTTTGCGCCTGAGTCTTTAAAACTCCTTCCTGTGTAATCTTTCAAGCGAGTGCACATAGCAGTGTATATGAGTTATTACACATGATCAATTACTTCATGCATACATTATATGCTGAAGCCCCCAAACATTAAATTGTAAATAAGGTTAGTGAAATAAAAAATAATCTGCCACAGTTATCATTCAAACAGTACACATTGTCTTCGTCTGAGTAATGTTGAAGTCACAACATCGCATGAACCAAACGAGTTAAAATTAACCCAATCATGTAAAAATATCTGTATTGACCCAGGATTCTGTTTACAATGCCGGCCTTCCGCTGATATCCAGATTGTTATTTAGTAGCATACAATTCTGGTACAGTCATTTTGTTGTATATTATCTTTTGATTTAGTAAGACAAAAGTGGGATCTTGGGACAAGTCATTGTACTGAGCGACAGCAATGACTCGAACACAAAATAATGATTTGAAATTGTCGCGTACATTATATATAATGGAACAACACATAGAACGAAACAGCCAGGGCATATCTTAATGTGTTGATTATGATTTTAGGAGTTACTTTCCTTGGTAAATGTTATTTATAGCATCAATGCAACATATAGAAATTAACCTATATACAAGCTGTTCTTTTGGTTATGCGTTATAAATAAATCACGAATACATGCAAGTATTGTGAACCAATAATCGTACTTGCGGGAAGTGGTCGCGGTTAGAAGAATTTTAGTCGGTTTTCTCTTCCATTTTTCCATTGGCTACACCACAGTTTATCACATCATTTCAACCTGCGTTCTACGTTAAAAAAGACAAAATTAACGTCGTTTAACATATACAACATATACAATAGGGACGTAAAAGGAAAAAGGTCTTGAAATATTGGCGTAGTTGTTCACATAAATCAGTGACGTAAAACAAATGACCACAAAGTTGTTGAATATACATTTATTTTTTGGGGTATGTAATATGAGTGATTACATATATGGAAATATTAATTGCTGAATAAATCAAAGTGAAGGAAATAAACAGTAACAGTATTTTAAAAATTGACGGCCAATATGTGTATTGAATGTACCATACAAAAGCTGAAATCTGTTTTATGTAACCTGCTAACTGATAATCATGCTGTTTTTCGAAAAGTTATTTTGTTATTTTTTATTTTATAGAGGAGGGGGTGTGATTAATTATACACATTAATTAATCACACTCTATATCCACATTCTTTATATTAAAGTATTAGCATATCGTATAAGGAAGAGGTGTTAGGAAAAATAATACAGAGTATCTGCAAACGCAATGTGCAGATAACAATCTCTTATCTTGAGTACTACACAAAAATCATTAAAACTGCTCTAAATTTAATAACTTATTTGGCAAAGGTTTGTTTGTATTGCTAATGATTATTGACGAAACCAAAGTGATCTGTTTATGTAGTATGAAATACTGGAATTTAGACTTTGCCGCGAAATGAATCTTGACAGGGATCAAGGTTACTGCACATTAATAAAGGTAAGGTTGTACACCAACAATACCATCAAGAAATGGCTTAAATACTTATACTTCTGAATTAAGAGACATTACAAATTTGCCTATGTAATGGTCTGAAAGAAATATAAATCTTTTGTAAGCTTTATTGTTTTAAAAACAATGCCAATGTAAAAAATGAATTATCTTTTGTGGTCATCTAATTCTGCGCCACGAATATTAAAACAGCCTAATACCCTCTTTTGGAATAGTTTAAATTATACAATTAAGAGGGAACGTGTCGTGAAAGATTGTTCCTGGGGTCAATCATGCATGTTTGATATATACCTGTTTGTAGATGCTTCACAAATTTCGTGGACTAGAAAACTGGTAAATTCTTGAAAGCAAACATTATTGCAATTGCACAGCATTCAATGGCCCGACTACTCCAACTAATAAAGTATGGTTTGCATTTCTCAAACATTTATCTGCATGGATTAAGTTCTTTTTGAAATTTATTATGAAGACTTTGATTCGTTTTGCTTTAAAATATTCAAAGCACAGAACAATTACTGATTTTATTAAAGAACCTTCAGGGTTCAACGTTAACATTAAGATTGGTTGAAAATGTATATTTATGGGGCAACAAGTGTTTGATGCAGGTATATACATTATCAATGAGTTACAGTAATGAATTAAAGATGTGAATATCTATCTATCAACTTATCATATTGTTAGGACTCTATGGTCTAAACAAAATGTAACAGAAAGAAAGTGAAACCAACAAATCAAGTAAAAATAGACAAGCAATTTATTTGTAGACAATTAAAATGAAAAATCAAAAATACACTTACCGTAATGTGTATTAAAATCTAAATAATCCAATAAGAATTAGTGTTATAATCACAAGTCCTAATATATAATGTTCCGAATGCACAGGTATCCTTGAATGTTGTGATATGCCAATGGTCTTTAAAGTCCTGATGTACTAGTAGTCTTTAATGTGCTGATGTCAAAATGAAGTACTCCAAAATATATGTGAATAAGTTCACATAAATTCCAAAATCATCAATTAAAAAATCAAAATCCAAAAGTTTATGAGCACTGTTATAATCCAATGAATATTTAAAATAATTCCTCTCTTAGAATTTGGAATGACTTTCCACAACTGTAATAGCTCTTTACAAGACTGATAGTAATGTTGAAACTGAAAAACTGTCCACTAAACATGGTATATATAAAGATTGGTCACATGACAGAATGTTCTAGAATATGTGTCATCTTTATGGAATTTTACTTGTATGGACATGACTTTTTACACATAACTCTAATGAAATTCCAGTTTTATCTGTAAACAAAATCAACCTTGACCTCAAATTGAGAAAACATTGCGTTTACCAAAACTATGCTTGAACGCAAATCTGAAGTAAGCAACCTAATTTAAGAACACTAGTTAAACATATTTTTTCTGATAAACAACATTAAGATTTAAGCAAATATTTAAGTCAAGAAACATTTATAATTTCCTAAAATATCTATAATATTATATAAACATCATACATAACAATAAAAATGTTTAATATAAATCTTAATTATCTAGTTTATAATGGGTTAGTTTTGGCAGTCAAGCAAACTTTTAAAACATGCTAATTATAATTTCATGGAAAATGCTAGATATTTCCTATTATTTATTTAAAGTAAAATAAAGTATGTAGATATATTTCTTTTTTGTTGATGGAACGTAATACATTTTCTTCTTCAGGGCGAAAAGGGAGAAATGAATTCGCATTTATAGATAATAAAAAACTCGAAACTATCTTTCGATTTCCCTTTGTTCTTACCATGTGTGCAAACCTTTGATGGTTCCAAATTAGACTTTTGCACATAAAGTTGTCACCAAATACATTTCTGGATAAAAAGATAATACTGAAAATAATAGCTATTCTTTTGTGGTGAGATATCTACTGAAAACCTCACACATCTGTTTTGTCATTGTCTTGTTGAGACTTCCATTTGGAAAGATGTATTTAACATATTGAGACCAACTATACAAATATTCAAAACCTAAAATGTACCTGTGAAGAAATAAAATATTTCGAACATAAGATTGAAGATAACAGGGGTGACGTTGAATCTTAGTTTAAGGTGTGAAAAACATTATATATTTTGATGTAAACAAATCAGCAGCATTGATGTATTCATAATTTTAAACTTTGGACATCTTCAACATATGAAACACATTGATGTCAAAATATGTAAGTGGGACAGATTTAATGAAAATGGAAACTGTAACTGAATTTAGTATCGGATCATAACACATTGTAGCTATGTTATGTGTCTGTATGTTAGTATATTGATTTTATACAGCATTAACATAAATTATTTTCTAATGTGATAAGATACGGGGTTGCGTTTTTTTGTGTGCATAAATTATAAATAAAACCAATGATGATAACTACTTATTATTCGTGTCTCTCACGTTCTCTCTCTCTCTCTCTCTCTCTCTCTCTCTCTCTCTCTCTCTCTCTCTCTCTCTCTCTCACACACACACACACACACACATACACACACGTACACGCACACACACATACACACACAGTCACTGCAAAAAGACTATTTATATTGTATGTTTACATACATTGTTTGTGTTATATAGGTTCTTACTTTATGAATGGCTGGCATGGGATGGCTCTCTGATCTATGGACAGCCAAAGATGGGGATAATTTCATATATCTTCTTAATTTGTTTTCCATTCATTTGCACCCATTTTTTCTTTGTGTGTTCCATTCGCAATAGTATATATTCAATTGAGTATTCAATTATGTTTTGTATCCCAGCTCCTATAGACTGTCCTTTTTGGTCAACGTTGGTTAGGTGCACCTTGGGTTCATCATCCTAAAATCTTCCAGTTTTGCTTTGCACAAGCTGTTTTCTCCTCGTGTGCCATAGGAACAGATCTGCCCGTGGTTCTTGTTAATGTTTCAATGGTATACCCTTGGTATTTAAATACTCCAAATAATGGCGTATGGTTAGGCAAAACATTTATTGCTGGATACATTTCCAGCAGCGAAGGTGCAGCTTTTATTTAATTTTCTGCACAGAAAATAATAGAAAGTGGTGAAGGCTTTAAAATGAAAACCTTAGGAAATATTTGAAACAGCTGTTGGCGATACTGTAAATCTCGCAAACGATTTTAATAAAACTACAGCGGGTGTTGATGAAACTAAATTAGGTGAAGATGTTGTTCTGATCAACGTCCCAGTAAAATTTATTGAAGAGTTCAAAATCAGATAATAAAAAAGAAAACGATTTCACATAATTGAGCAAGACATAAGTTGATAAAAAATAAATAAAACAATAAATACACTATGTTATTATGTAGAACAGAGATACTGATGGCAGGACAGAGATAAGTCAAATGTCAGAAAAGGTAGCATAAAGATAATGTTAACACGTAGCGCTATGGCAGGATAGAATGGAAAGAAGATTTCTAAAACATTAAGGTGCACAAAACAAAAAAGCAAAGACCTATTTCTACGTCTAGCTTAGGATAAATTAGCTAAATATCCTCATTAACCCGCTGCTTTACAGAGACAACTAATACAAGTACCTGAGGAAATAGAGATGCACACAATGAAAGCAAACGAGCTGTTTGATCATCAGGTAAGAGAAGCCTAAACAATAATTGACGAATATCACAAAGAATTCAAAGTGGAGACCTTCTACATGCCGTCAAAATTAAATTTACTCCACGAGAGGAAATATAAGGGGTAATGTCAAAGATATAGATGTTATCCTGTCTAAATTATAAGCTCTTAAATCTGATGTTAAAATGTATGAAAAACAGACTCTAGAGATACGAAAGACATCAACAAAGAAAACAAACAACAACAAAAATTGGTATTGTAAGAACAGTTGGAAAGTGTTAAATGTAAAAGAGAGCAATTAAGTAGACATCTAACACAGTTGGAGAGCATTTTCATAGAAAACATTGAAATAATTAATAAAAACGCAACTTGTTTCAGAAAAGGATGTAACAATAGCTCCTATAGCCACTGCAATATGTATGACAGTATCAGCTATTGCTCTGTCAATAGCAAATTCTGCCCAAGGTTTAACAGAAGTGGTGGAACACGTCGTGGTAGAGCTCCAATAGGAAGCAAAGATAATGTGTTCATTGATAAAACTACAAAGGGTTTACTAAATGTTGGTAATTATATTTGTTTCAGCTAATCACAAAAAGCACAGCAGCATTGTCTGGAATTATTGGCTGTGTAATAAGCAGGTAGATTAGAGGTGCTTACCAAATTGTTTCTTTTCCAGCCAAACTTGTTATTTTACTTTCCTGGAGCATCAGTGTGTTTCCGTCTGCATGTGTGAGTGGAGGTGTAAACTAAAAATCTATTACGTTCCACAACTACAGAAGCTCTTCAAGAACAAAATGTGAATTCGTGACTTATGTCAAAAAGTAAACTTTCATCATCTTCTGCAAACATCAGTATAAATGTAAATCAAATGTTGGTTTATTTTGTGGTCAATATTGATTTTTGACTTTTATAAATTGCCATGTATCATCCTTACTAGATCTTGCAGTAGGACTGTCCTTATCAAAATCCTTTTTCTCTGTATATCTTTTACTTCCTTTGTCTTCTTTATTGACCTCTGCAATTTCTTTATGTAGTTTCAAATATTGTTTATCAGCCCTTTGATGACAGTTCTTTACTAGTTCGGTATTAATAGTAGGGTTGACTATAAGTTCAAACAAGATTTTGGATTTCTTTACATTGTTCCGAAAATAATAACCATTTTCAAAATCATGCCACATGTAAGAAGCGATACCGTAACCACCAGTAGCTTAGTATAATTTCACTCTTGGAGCTATTTGTATAGTTGTAGAATCTTGTAATAATGTTTTCATCTGGGTCGTAACCTTGTTCGAATAGTATTAGTTTCTCAAATAACTTGTTCACAGCGTATGCTAATGCAGAGATAGACTGTGTAATACGTGTTCTGTTCTGTCTTGTTCCTGTGATCTTTAAATGCATATTACATAAGACCTATTGCTTTATTTCAGTCTAGCTATTTCCTTATATGTCCGTTGCTATCTTCTAGAAAACAGGATCTCTAGCCGATAGATTCATATTCATCAGTTTTCTCATTAAAATAGCTGTACGATAATTTCACCTTCCAGTACCACCAAGTAAATCCATGAATTTACACTTCTCAATTTAGTTTGTTGTAAACCCTGATAAATCTGTATATGTTTTCTATTTGTACATATCATCGTTTCAAATTATTAAATTTTGTTTTCTATAATGTACGTCCAGTCTTGCTGTGGTGTAATGCTAAAACTGTTGTTTATAAAATTATATTGTTTGAAGTCACGTGTGCCAATCTATCTTCCGGAAACCTCTCGTTGTGAGACGATGCAAACGCGCAACCACACAAGATATATATTCTATTTGCTCTATTACTTTTTATTGGGGGACTCCAATATGTATCTAAGGTCTGCGTCATGTCTATTACTTAGATTCAAAACGTCACGTGAAAATGACTTTTCTTGTGTAAAAACATTGTATGTAGTTTATTATCAACATTCACATGTAATTATTCATTCATGTCTCTCTGTAATATGTTTATTTCCTCCATTGCAATACCAGTTTAATCTTGTTGATTTTACACATTCTTTGCATCTGTGTTATTTTGTATTTCCGTTTCCATTGTTCTTTATCAGATTTTCTCTGTTGCATTTAAAACATTTTACAACAAACTGAACCATTTTTGTGAAGTTTAATGTCAATTACTATCAGATACCCAAAAAAAGTTCTGCGAAAATAATATTTTCAAAATTGGTATACCTACACACTTTAGTGTATTGGAGTTTGCTTAATCCATGTAGTGAAAAAACTCATCCCAAATCAACTGATTTTTACAGACGTTTTGATGGTTGTGTTTAAATTGCATGTGGCAAACATTTTGTCCAAAATGCATAGCTGATAGTATATATTCTGTGTCTTCTTTAAATGAAATGTATTCGTGATTGCATCAACGCTTTTATAATTTCCTGTACCCCTGATTTTGTGCAAAGTTTCATAGACCAGCCTGTATTCTTTTATATTGCAAAGGTTTTTCCGCCGTTTAAAGGTGCAGTTGAAATAAACCTTATATGTTTCCATTTCGTCTGTGATATAATTTATTACACTGCTCGAAAGTTCTCTAGTTTGTTGTCGCCCTATCATATTTACCACTTTGCTACTGACAAGTGATGATTGAGATGTAATTTCTCTTTCCCCTGCTTTGTAATCAAACAGATTTGGACTTTATGCATGCTTTAACTCCTTCATGCTCTAATCCGCTGTTGTATTGTTTTTTGTTTTTTTTTTGTTGTTGTTTTTTGTTTTCTTGTGTTGTTGTTTTTTGTTTTCTGTGTTGTTGTTGTTGTTTTTTTTTTTGGGGGGGGGGGTTTATATCACATCTATCACAGAGTTTTGATGCTCCATGCTACTTTTATCTATGTATTGTGCATCGTCCGTCTTTTGGTAGATATTTTATTTTATTCTCATAGTATTTGCAGTTGCCTGCAGCTGTGATTTGTCATATCCTTTCCATTTCACAAGTACATACTGTTTAGAGTTCTTTCGTTTTGTTTATAAAATATTTCAACTTTGTATATGTTATCTTGTTTGTCATACAGAAATTGCTCTTCTTCTGAAATCACGCCCTCTCCTCTGTAGTAGTCCGGTTTGCAATTGAATGGAACACATAAACTTACTTGGTTGATTTTAAATATTTCTCCGTTAAAATTGGGAAGGTAGATCTTTTCAAAAATTGTTTCGTATTGTCAACAAAAAAAACTGACTGTTCACCAATTTTGACTTTAGGCGTTAAAAATGTATCAGTTGTCAAATAACCGAATATATTGATCATTCCTTCTGATCTATTTCTTCATTGCTTGCTTTAACCAGAGTCAAGCCCATTGATTTGTGATGAGTATTAATGTAACCATCATATAACATTGGTAAAACATTGGTCCATTTTCAGTGTTATGTTACGGAATTATATATCATTTTTCTTTTAATAATGGTATAGTTTATTAGTTTGTGATCTCTGTTCTTAGTCTAACAGATGTCGTCTTGCCGTGAGTACACATACGGTAAATTGGATCGATATTTCACTGAGTACATTGGACTTGGGAAGCTTGTAGTATTAGTATATCATGTGATTTAGCGCGTGAGAGTTGAACTTCTGACCTAGATTATATGATTCAGTTTAGAGTCAATACTTTGTGATTGATAATAATGTCAGTGTAGAGGTACTTTAAGCGGTGTCACGCATAACCTAGTTTCTGATTGGTTCGGAGAAGGTTTGTTCTAGAAGGATTAAATGGGTTTTTATTTCGATTCTGCGTAGTAAGAGACTATATAATAGGAAATAATCCTGTGTTTAGGCTTTCCTAGCATAGTTTGACAGCCTGAGAGGTTATAAACGAATTTGGTTCAATTTGTGTGCGGATATTCTGTTTCAGTGATATATTATCATACAATACATTCTGGACTAGTATTGTTTCTTTAACTTTTTAGTAATTATACAGTTCCGTGGAATTATCGGAAATATTTTTAGAACTTGTGTTATTCCATATTCACAAGGAGAATTTGGAATTTATAAAACTTGGACGTAACTGATTCTTATTAACACATCAGTACAGCAAAGGTTTCATTCGGAACCTACTTCATTCGGAATATTTGGATTAACTTCCGGATCAGTGAACTTTAGAACAATTTAGGACTTTTAAGGATATTCTATACTTTAAGTTCTTTTAATTCTTTCACTTTGATTGTTTGTTGAAATATTTTAATATTTTAGGAAATTAAATATTTGTATTTTAAAGCTTGAAAGCTTGTTCGATTCTTTTATTTTGTTACATTACCACTAGTCGTAACAGTTATCAACAAGTCAACAGGACCACCGTCCAAAACAGGAACGTATATTTGCAACAATTATCAGCTTTGCTTCAATTCTTTCAAATAAATCAATGACTTTATGTTCATATTAAGGCTGGTAGTTTTTAAGGTTATTTTACAAATAGCTTCTTCACATATAGAATCAATATGTTCTGTTTTAAATCGAACTTTGTTTTCTATAAATTCTACCTGTTTGTGTCAAATCGTTGTATAACGACCTTGCAACAATTGTGTGATCTATAAGTAACACTGTAAATCTGGCCATTTTCAATTTTGTATTTACCAAATACGTACTTCGTTCTTCCTCGTTCTGCTTTGTTTTGACCATTTAGCTACCTGGGTTGAAGCTACTTATCTCAGTTCTGTCATCTTGGAAAGTAACCCTTAAGTCGGTATCGGTATGTTTTCTTAAGCATGGGCGTATGCATTGTCTGACAAATTGACAGTTGTGTTCACATAATTGTTTTGTGGCTTTTTTTTTTTTTTTTTTGTAATGCAACTAGTTTTGAAGACTCTTAATCCCATCCAAACGTTTAAGGACATAGGCAATATCTTTAGATACCGACATTGTTGCTTTTATCTTAAACTTGTGAAATAGTTATGTCACCTCTCCGAAATCTGATGAACTCAATACAATGTAGCTTTCTGCCATTACCTATGATATGTAAAAAAATCAAATTTTTATTTTGTGTTTTCTCCGCCGTTGTCCCGAAGGTAGGACACCACTTTAGACGTTTCGCTGCGCTTGCGCTTGCCAAACTGATTTCTAATTTTGATCTTTCAATAATAGCATACTCTGATGCACCACAAATATGCTGATTTTGTTTCCGCAATGTTCTTGTATCTCTATACGAGATGATAACACACACACACAAACACGCGCGCGCACTCTATAACTGCTCTAGAATGTCTAAGTGCATACTACTATATTTAGGAATACGGTCAAAATTATGACACGTTTGATTTGTGTAGAACATTTTAAATTTATACTTCCCTTATTGGAAATTAGAACCTCATCTGGCAGCTAAGAATGTATTGCATTCATTGACCATTTGATTCATGGGGTCACTTGCCGTAAAAATCAAAACATTTTGGGAAGCAGTCCTGTTTGTCACAAGGGAAATGGGAGACAGACGTTTGCATTTCTGTTCAAAAACATCACAGAACAAATTATTATTTGTTTAGGTAAACATATCGGGGATTACTTGCTATATTTGTCTTAATTATTATGCACTAATTAGCATTAATAGAGCTTAATAGATATAACCATAGACTACAAATACCCTAATAGCTCTAACATAAACCAAATTTAGAACTGACAGCCAAAAGCAATTAAGCCGTTCTCTAATGAGCTTATAACAATGACCTAAGAGTCAATTGATATAAAACACCACTTTTAAGACAGGTGTCTATGATAAAGTGACAGATCGTTAATTATTCCGGAATACGTTCCCCAATTTCAAACGCAACATGTTCTTAGCCTTATCTGGTTGGTAATGAGTTGAGATATGCGTATTAGTGTCTAAGCATGTTATGTTTTTAGATGTGTCCAATGATCAACATCTTTAGTTATGGGTTGGTGTTGCCTATTGTGTCCTTTTTCCTGGTCTTTATTTGACCAGAATGTTTGAAGTCATCACATCATGATACTTGTCGAACGAAACAGAACAACCTTGTGTCGAACGAAACAGTGCAAGTCATTGTATCAAATGAAACAGAACAACCTTGTGTCAAACGAAACAGTGCAAGTCATTGTATTAAATGAAACAGAACAACCTTGTGTCAAGACAAACAGTGCAAGTCATTGTATCAAATGAAACTGAACAACCTTGTGTCAAATCAAACAGTGCACGTCATTGTATGAAATGAAACAGAACAACCTTGTGTCAAACCAAACGGTGCAAGTTATTGTATCAAAAGAAACAGAACAACCTTGTGTTAAACCAAACAGTGCAAGTCATAGTAAACAAAATCTTGTGCTTGGATAGTTATTGAAGCACTGAGATTTGTTATAATTACGTAACAATCTGAGTTATTTGTGAAATAATTCATTTCGCCTTTTTTTGGAGGGGGGGGGGTCGTGGGATAACGAATATCCGCCCAGTTATATCCAGCACACACATTCACAAACACAGATACACACACACATGGTATTGTTATATTGTGTATGAAGGTAAAGAGTGTTACCCTCGAAATTTGATCTCCACAAAATAGTTCTTTTACTTCCAAACCACGAAACTTTTTTCACGAATCTTTTGGAGTTTACAATACATCAGCGTTCAACCATTATATCTAAAACAAAATTGCAGTGAGCAGAAATTTTAAAACAAATATTTCTTCTATAGATCTAGACTAAAACAACAATCATACGATGCTACTTATTATATTGCTACTCATACGACAGACTTATGTAGTTCCTTGGCATAACTAGTTTGTTCCTGCAAAACATTAAATCGTTCCTTTCAACATGTGTGTAATTCCCTGAAAAAGCAACATGTTGTTTCGATAACATAACCACAATGTAGTAGAGCTACTGTATGTCGTTGTTTCGTTTTTTACATCACCTTGGAAACCGTAGTTATACAGGGATAACTCGCCAATAACTTTAGATTCTGCTGCATATCCAAAGGTTTCCAATATAAAACGTAACATATTTTACTCTTAAAAAATATTTGTTTGTTGCTAAATTCACACTTGAAAAATCACAACATCTAGTAAATGTACAGTCTTTACTACACTGTGAAAACAATGTTGTCGCAACAACATGACTTGACTTTTTATTTATTTTTTAATTGGGTTTATTTATGGGAAAGATGATAATGTTTAGCTTTATCCAACTTTCACCAATAAATAACAATTGCAGAGAATGTTTAACACTGTTTAAACAAATTCTTTTTCTTTGTTATTATTTAAGTAAAGACTTGACGGCTGAATTTTCATCTTTTTACATGTGTTCATCTTTAGTGCACACCTGTTTCCATCGACAAGTCTTAAGCACATTCTTGGTAGGATTCCTCACAAAATAAATTATGATCCAATACATTGCTGTGTAAAGCAGTGGTGTACTGGCTATTGGGCATACCGGGACAAATCCCGGTGGGCCGCCGCAAAAAAAAATCCGTTTTTACCGGTGTTTTACTGGTGTGAGCAAAACCCCGGGACTGTCCCGGCAGACCGCCGCATTGGTGGGCCGGTGGGCCGTCAAAACAATCCGTTTTTACCGGTGTTTTACTGGTGTGAGCAAAACCCCCGGCCTGCCCCGGCAGATAAGCCCAGGGCCGAGTTGCTTACCCAGTACACTCCTGGTGTAAAGTAGAATTTACTCTGTATTTTAAAAAAGGCTATGTATGAATGTATGTATGTTTGTAATAATGTATGTATGTTGTATGAATGTATGAATGCATGTATAGGTATGTATGTCTGTAATAATGTATGTATGTTGTATGAATGTATGAATGTGTGTATAGGTATGTATGTCTGTAATAATGTATGTATGTTGTATGAATGTATGAATGCATGTATAGGTGTGTATGTCTGTAATAATATATGTATGTTGCATGAATGTATGTATGCATGAATAGGTATGTATGTCTGTAATAATGTATGTATGTTGTATGAATGTATGTATGCATGTATAGGTATGTATGTCTGTAATAATGTATGTATGTACATGTAAATGTATGTAGGTATGTATGAATGTGTGTAATAATGTATGAATGTATGTATGTATGTACATGTAAATGTATGTAGGTATGTATGAATGTGTGTAATAATGTATGTATGTATGTATGTATGTATGTATGTATGTATGTATGTTGCATGAATGTATGTATGCATTTATAGACATGTATGTCTGTAATAATGTATGTATGCATGTATTTGTATGTATGAATGTATGTATGTATGTATGTATGTATGTATGTATGTATGTATGTATGTATGTATGTTATATGAATGTATGTATGCATATATAGATATGTATGTCTGTAATAATGTATGTCTGTTGTATGAATGTATGTATGTATGTATGTATAGGTATGTATGTCTGTAATAATGTATGTATGTGCATGTATATGTATGTATGTATGTATGTATGTATGTCTGTAATAATATATGTATGTTGTATGAATGCATGTATGCATGTATATGTATGTATGTCTGTAATAATGTATATATGTTGTATGAATGTATGTATGTATGTATGTATAGGTATGTATGTCTGTAATAATGTATATATGTGCATGTATATGTATGTATGTATGTATGTCTGTAATAATATATGTATGTTGTATGAATGTATGTATGCATGTATAGGTATGTATGTCTGTAATAATTTATGTATGTTTTATGAATGTATGTATGTATGTCTGTAATAATGTATATATGTACATGTATATGTATGTATGTATGTATGTATGTATGTATGTATGTAGGTAGGTAGGTAGGTAGGTAGGTAGGTAGGTAGGTAGGTAGGTATGTACGTATGTATGTATGCATGTTATCAGAAAATTAGCCGAGGGAGAATACAAATATAACGTTTCATAAGAAGTGATATTCGGTTAGTAATGAACGGTCGTTCATCACAGCCTGTTTTCGATAAAATAAATAAAAAGTTGTCTGAAAAAAGAGAAAACAAAAAACTTGCATATTCAGATCAAATTACTAATCTGCTAAATAAGGCGACGGATATGGTAAACTGTTTACAGACAGAATTAAGAGATAATTGTGTAGCCGCTGAGCAAAACAATCTCGGGAGACTTCAAGGTAAGGAAAGCTTGACTTAATATTTCCTTCTGAATCAAAATATAAAGTAAATTTATCGGAACTTTTATTATTAATACTTAACTTTCTTAACAGGTGCGTGGTTCGCGTTTATCCTTTCTTATAAGCGCATTTTAACGGAAGGCATGTTGATGTTAAAGAGTTCAATCAATTTGCCTGGATGCCAGATGTGAACATGAACTTATGTCGTGAATAAGATGGAAATTTAGCCTCGAAGAATCGTTAAGACGAACACAAATACATATCAACACTCATGCAATTGTTTAACACAAATATATATAACAAGTTATGGACTGACCGTGCACCCAGAAAAGACAATGAGACTTTGAAGTTTCTCATATAGCACTGAGCCACTAAGTTCTCTCTCTCTCTCTCTCTCTCTCTCTCTCTCTCTCTCTCTCTCTCTCTCTCTCTCTCGTTGTAATGCAAATGCAAATGCAAATATGATCACATATATCATCAAACCGGACCTTTCATCCTATGCTAGAAGTTACGGATGACAGCACAGAAAACTTGTTCATGTTACATTCTAGTTCATATGACATACATAATAGTGATAGCATGTATCGAATAGCAAATACACCACCTTTTATGTCCTTTTGCCTGTACGTGCACATATGGTAATATCGATGATTCACATGCGTGCATACATATATAAATAGATCCATCCATCCATACATACATGCATTCATACTTTGAGGAAAAGGTGGATAATGACACACGGCTAGATTATACTTCTTGGACTTTATTATGGGCTAATATTAATACTTCATATTAGTCATGTCAATTTGAGGAATAGACCTATGCAAGTGATTCTGAATTATTTGCTCTCAATATATCGTGAAGAGAAAGAGCAGAGCTCTGAGTGCGCAGACCTATTCAGTTATCTTGCTTTGCGTAAGAAAAAAAAAACATGAGGGATAAGTATTAGAGTTACAGATATATCGATGAACACCAGTACCTATGTGTCATCATAATGCACAGAAAGAGGAATGACAGAAACTAAAATCATATTGTATATTATACGAGTATACAATATTAGCTTTGTTGTACAATGCCAGCAATGCGAACTAGATATGACTGCTGCATTAGATATGAAGCCGACATGTGGGTAATAGGCAACACAACTGACGCGGTGTTTCAAAAGCCTATTTAAACTTTGTGTAAATCATCAAGGTCGTAGTTAAGTAGAGAATGAGGATGAAAGAGAAGCGCCATGTGGTTAGGTATAATTGTTAGGTTTCGCGTTCAGTTCAGAGAGATTTTCTCTCCATCAACCGCTTAACAGCTTGAGAGCCAGAATTCTTCCTGATAGAGATTAGTTTGCAAACTTCCACAGATGACAATTATTTCCACGGTGATATAGCGATACGAAATATGGATATATATGCGAAAGTTAAGCTGTATTTCGAATGAAGAAAAATGTTGGATACTATAACGGGTAGCCAAAAGGGTCTTTCATCTCCCAAATGTAGACACTACTTTGTTGGCATTACCACTTTACCCAAATCCCCAGGAACTGGAGCGACAAAAAATGTGTTTACTGCATAATTAGTTAATACGCTTTCATAGTTAAGGAATGAAGGCTTGATTGATTCGTTTCCAAAGGCATATATATTTGTAAAACACCGAAGCAGCAGCAGCAGCACTCGTCAGTTGGCGAGTGAATAAGTGGGCAGAGTCGGAAATAAGAGAAACGTGGATCAATTCTGTTTAACACAAATATAAGTCAAGTACAGTGAAAGAATGTGTTTGAATTCAATGTGTCTCGTTTAGAACTAGGCATGCCAGCAGAATGAAAGATATTAAACTTTTGGTTATCATCAAGGTGATAATTGTGCACGGACTATCCGCTATGGCCGACGGTGAGTAATTCCTATTATTCATTCATTTTATTGTTGATAATAGCCTATAGTTACAGCATTATAAACTTGCTGTAAGTTGTAATTTGATGACTATGTAAGTCAAATAGGAGATAATTAGATGACGTATTTATCCCAAGTAAAACAACAAAGCTTTTGTGCGGTGAACAATGAAGTTACGAAGCGTTATTACTCCCACTTATATATTATTATATTGCAGATTGTTTTACTTATGACGTTAAACTCTCCTAATGCCAATACTTGTTTCCCATTTTAAAATTGCAAAGGAAATATTTTAAAATTGCGAAGACGCAGAAATGACGATCAAATAAAAGCGATTATTACAACTCTCTCTCTCTCTCGCTCTCTCTCGTTCTCGCTTTCTCTCTCGCTCTTTCTCTCTCGCTCTCTCTCTCTTTCTCGCTCTCTCTCTCTCTCTCTCTCTCTCTCTCTCTCTCTCTCTCTCTCGCTCTCTCTCTTTCTCTCTGTGTTATCCAAGAAATTATCTTAATGAATAAAACGCATGGAGTAGCGATCATGTTGATTGATTCTTGTAAGAATTATATTAACTGGCAATTATGGATACATGTACTTTTAATATGGAATTAAATATACTACTAATTACTAACTACTGCAAATATTCAGCTACCATAAATTCTTTAAGTATTCTCCTTCTTTCACATAGACATCATTACACGTGACAAGCTGAAGCATTATCTCTCATAGGCGTATCCTTTTCTGTAGTGTAGGCACTCAGTGTAGAGGTAATCTAATTATTAATAAAATAAAGAGTCAGCTTCTTTGTTCGTATGTTCAACGGCCTCCCAGAATTAGAGAGTACAGTATCAGAAGCATTAAAAAGCCATTAGCTTGTAATACACGTATATAAACAAACCTCACTATGAGACAGACTTTGCTAATTAAGATTTTGGAAACTAATCAGTCGATCGGAAGGTGTAGAGCTATAAAATGCATGTAAAGCGGACCCCTTTCTTTTATCTACTTCGTTAGATAAGAACCCGCTTGTACACCGGCAACGTTATAGAGTAATTACAGCAATATGTTATCATTAACGATAGCATATTACCTACATATTACGATACAAAACTTGTAACATGTTTATTTCATTTGTCAGTGATTTTAAGTTGATTCTCAGACACATGGTATGTTTAAAGCCATGACACAGAAATCAAAAGTGATGTCCGGATATATTAGCAATCATATAAAGTACAGTTAATTATGACGGATCTCTCCACTGATACATATACGCATCCCTAACCCCCTCCAAAAATAAAATGGCTTTCACACTTCAAAGGATACAATATTTAATTCAATTTGCATACAATTCTAACTCCTTTTCTGCTCTGATATGGCATACTGTAAAATTTATTTCCAATCCAGCCTTGGGGTATTTGATTTTGGTGTACACGATTTTCTTCAACGAGATATGTGATAGGAGATGAAAAACTTGGAAAGACAAAATGTGGGCTTCTCGTTTCTTTCATTCTCTTTATTTAGGGCTATCATCTTTATTAGTATCAAATTAAAGCTTTCCAATTATCAGGAATTTAGATTCTCATTGTTTCAGTATGATAGACAATAAGGGTGATCAGTTGCTACACATACCAATAGTATTCTGTGGAAGAGACAAAGAATTAATATTGTAAATCTGAATAATATGTACGATGTATTCAGCTTGCTTATAGACATATGTGATTCTGAAGGCAAGTCATGTTTATATCAAGGAAACAGTTACGATGCACTCCTATACATTTTCTGATTCAATTGATTCGTTTCCACAAATATATATTTTGTGTTACGTTTGATATTTAGACCAATACCGAGTTCCCCCCCCCCCCCCTCTTTTAAAGTAAGATTTCATGTGTCTTATCAGATTGGCTTGGGAAAATTATGTCTTGGAAGTGAAAAAGAATTACAAGTCACTGTGTATGCACGTATTATCATATTTATTGGATAGCACTTGCCTAACGCATTTTTTCGACATAAACACAAATACTAAATACACGACTAGATGGCAAACGGTATTATACAGGCACTGGGCGGTAGACGGCACTGCAGAGGGTCGTTGGCATTGAAAGAGATTGAGAAAGATTAACATTTTATCCCTTAACGTGTTCATCAGGTTTTAATATCGTTACTGAAATACGGCATATCTAATCTCTGGATTAGTTGCTCGAAATCGATAGAAAAAGTGACGGTTTTGTTGTATGTGGTTTGACATTGAGAAAACAGTGAAACGTAACCATATAATTTTAGAGGTCATGAGTTACATCTAGCAAATACTTTGTTGTCTGATGTCAGACATATGTCGACCTTAGCTTTTATTGCGTTTGATATGAAGGCACATCAAATAAAGACAAATCCGACCAATATGTTATTTGGGAACGGAAAACCGTAATCAGTTTCTTTGATATAAAGCACATGTTTAAACAAAGCCTTCGATATATGCACTTCCCAGAATTATCTATGCAACGCTTGCAAGTGACTAATACTCTTTTTACATTATCTTTCAAATCTACAACTCTGTCAGCATAAAGGTGAACCAGCAAAGTTAAAATACCTTTGTAAACTTCCGCCCGAATTCCAATTTAGGGTTTCTTTAATCATATCTGTTGTCTTGGCAGGAACCCATACATTGCTATTATGTATTCTGATTAAATTTGTTTAAAGAATGGGCCAAGTATCAGCACACCATTTTGGTACCTAATGCAAAAGATGACGTACTCCATATTGACCTTACAACAGGAAACAACTTGCATTTTTAGTCCGACCGACAAACCCGAATTGGAGCAAAGAATAGCAAGAAATATCAAATTTTGCTATTTATGATATGCCGCTGTCTAAATCGAAATATCATATATATATATATATATATATATATATATATATATATATATATATATATATATATATTCAGGTATATCTTAACAGCATTCAAACTTTATTTAAAGAATGAAAACATTACTCTTTTTATGTGATATATATTACTAATAGATATCAGTTAAAAAAATCATTATCTTAAAGTATTCTATTTAAACAGGACTCAGATAGAAAGTTCGAAGAACTGTATTATGTATCATATTAGACACGACACCATCTGCTGAAACACCACTTGAGTCTCTGCCGGAGCTTTGCACCAAAAATCCAGTTCGGAACAAATGTTCCTCACAGCTCATACTCTTTCAGAATACATCGCTGCCTTATAGCTGTTTTGACCCATGGGTCGTCTAAACCTTAATCCATCGTCTCCGTGCATAAGTACGCGAACACATTGACTGGATCCTACCTTTTTTCGCTTATCACAGACTGAAATCCAATTTTAAAAAAAAAAGAAATAGGGAAAAGAATCAGACTATGTTTGGCGGCTCAGGCCAATCTTCAAATTACACAATAAAGCCATTGTAGAGAAAATATCGCAGCAGATGCAAAATTAATTGAGTGTGATACAGTTATCAAAGCGAACGATTTTCTCCAGGTCCCATGTTACCACCAAATTTACAGCGTTGTGGTAGCATTATCCTACGGAAGGGAGGTAACCCACTGTAAGGAGTCTATCTCAAACATTTTGATGGAGTGAAATAGCGTAAAAATGCAGAAACTGACTGGACAGAGAACAGGACTCGGTCACACGCTGATGTACGCTATCTAAAATAGTCCCAGACTAAAGCAGTACAATCCCGTCATGGAACACTATTGTTTTAACAAGTACAAACTTAAAAAGAGAAACTTATGAGTGTTTCATCTAAGATGTCATCTGAATCAAAAATCGGCGTAAGGCACGCTGTAATAATGTGTGGTGTAACATGACATCATTGGTAAAAACGGTATATATATATATATATATATATATATATATATATATATATATATATATATATATATATATATATATATATATTTGTAATGGCTGCTACTGAAATATTTTCGAAGGGACATGTTTTAAATTTTTACGATTGGAAAGACAGGTGCATTTTTTAAATGCACCAATGCTATGGACTGTTTTGTGACGTCTACCTTAATTCAGATTATCAGTATTTGTATTGAACTAAAAGTATTAGAATGGATTCTTTCGATTAACGATCAAAACTTGCTGAGAACATTTTTTTAAATATTATCTTCGTTGAAAGGTATAGATATATTTTCTTTAAACTTTCTCGCTCGACTGGTAAATGTCAATACGTAATCTACTTCACCAAAAACGTCTTCTTTGACTGAATTTCAATGTTATCATCTTTCTCGCAAAAAAAGACTGTACAGCGCTGTTTCACGTGAAGCAGTGACCCTAACTTTAAAGATAATGGCACAGCATTTGTACAGAATAACTATCACACAGCTGTTTCATAAGCAATAATTCGAACAATAAAATAACGTTTCTACAATATGCATTAATCTGTATTTCATTTCAAGAAGCTTGTTCTGCATATTAAGTGACATGTTGATAAATTAAATAAATCAATCTATTACATTGTGTATTACCATGTACTTAAGGTAAGCAATCTATTACATTGTGTATTACCACGTAATTAAGGTAAGGGGCTAATTACGTCATAGCTGTTACCAGAGGATATCAGACTTAAGAACGGGAAAGGAGGAAAGAGCGAAGAGCTAAACGCAGTTTAATCCCGGTAATCCGTTAACACTGAGATAAACATCTAGTGGCTGGATCTATATGTCGTGTATGTTTGTATACGTCCGTTACATTTAGACTTAAAAAGATAGAAAGAAAGAAGAAAACCCAGAGACAGAAGTGGAAGGCAATGGCCGTGAGAGACTTTAATATAAATCACATATGCAAATTTTGAAACTTGCTTAAAATTAACAACGAAATCCAGAGTATTACTTTTCTAGAATCAGCAGAGCAAAAGGAATGGACTAAACTTAAATGGGTATGGTATTATCCGAGAGTCTTAATTAATCACAAAGTTATTTAAGTCAGAATGTTCACCAGAAAAGTCGTAGTCAATAAGTTCAAATTGATTGATGAATATATCATTCAACCTGACACAACAACCACCTTTGTTTTACCCACTTTGTTTTTATAAATGATAACCCTTATTTCCCCCTGAGAGTTTTGGCCCCATGCATCGTTGGAAGAAAAACCGAATACATAGCATACACGTAAATTTTTAAATGTCGGTGAAGGAGAACAATTCTGCTACTGAGCAAACAGCATACTGTAAAGTCAAGGCGCTTTTAGGATACTCTCCGACTGATATCAAGGCCGACTTGGACAAAAGTTTACGGATGTAATTCTCTGTCATATCCTACAATTTTGAGGTGGTTTCATCGTTTTCGAGATGGTCGCGAATCCTTGAAAAATGACCCACGTTCTGAAAGACCGTTATCTGTGATTGGTGAATGGGAAGTGGCTTCTGTGAAGGGGACAATTGATGAAGACGCTCGATACACAGTGGAAGATATTTACATTATCTTAGACATTAATTCGTCAGCTGTTTTTAAAATATAGAGGATTCAATTTGCAGCTCAAAAAAGGTTTATGCAAGATGGGTTGCGCATTTGTTGACGGCTGATCAAATACAGACTTGGGTTGAAATCGCCAAACAACTACTCGATAAATGTGAAGAGTGACCAGAGACGTTTGAATGAGATTGTCACAGGCGACGAAACATAGATTTTCCTTTTTGAACCAGACTCAAGAGAATAATAAAGTTTGGATCGGAGAAAACGAGCAGAGACCACAAGTCGTTCGACGTAGTCGGACTGTCAAGAGTGTTTTTTACGCAGGTACCTGTGCATGAATCTGCTAGTTTCAGATAATCTTTGTATCAGTCCAAAGTGTTGCTAAAAGTTGTGGAATACTACCGAACCACCCGTTCGAGCACCGGTACCCGAGGTATCCATCTGCTCTATAACAGCGCACCGGTGCATAAATCCGCCGTCTTCACATAATTATCGAAGGAGCACAGCAGCCTTCCAGTGTATGAAAAACATACCTAAAATATAATATATAATGGCATTTAATATTTCGACAATCAAACAAAGAAAGTGTGTAGAGGTGCATGGGGAGTACTTTAAGGGGATACACTGATGTACTGTTCACTAATAAAGAATTGTGTTGTACAGCGCAATTATACTCAGGACTTTTTGAATACCCCTCGTATATATGTTCATATAAGTCGTATATTAAGGTTTCAATTCTTTGGTCATAAATATATGTCATATAAGTCATATAAAGTCGTATATTCAGGTTTAATTTTGTTGGTCATAGATAAGACCTGTTTTTTTTTTTTTTTATTTATTTTTTTTCTGTAGTTTTTATTTGTAAAAAATTTGTTTTTTTTTTTTTTTTTTTTCTCCAGGAACAAAAAGAAAAATATCCTACCAAAAGCAGATAATAAATAAATAACTTTAGCCGTATCTGGAGCAAAAGCATGGGTAAAATCTGATTTTATGGGTGTGAACCACGACTTTTGACGCTGTAGGGCAATAAATGTAAGAAAACACATATACTTATGGAGCTTTTTAGTGTATAAATAGTTCACTTTAAATTATATATTTTATGTATTTAGACCGCGTTGAAGTATATTATTGATACAAATGGTATAGCATGCAATCGAAACAAAAAAATACCACCAATCAGTATTTATCGATGATATATATTTTATGACCATCACCATAGAAAACCTAACCTGAGGCAATTCATTAAGCAAGATCTTCCATCTTTAAAGAAGAACAAGAATGACATGATGATAACGTAGAAGAAGAAGAATAAGAAGGAGATGACGAAGATGATTAAGAAGAAGATTGGTATATTATATTACAGTCAAACCTGTGTTTAGTGGTCATACCAGGTATTGCCAAGAATTGGCTTGTATAGACAGGTGTCATATCAGGTATTGCTAAGTACTGGCCTTTATAGACAGGTGTCATACAAGGTATTGCCAAGAATTGGCCTTTATAGACAGGTGTCATACCAGCTATTGCCAAGAATTGGCCTTTATAGACAGGTGTCCTATATATTTAGAGTCGCCTTAAAGATAAACATGAGATAGGAAAGGTGGAAAGAGAGAAAATAGAGGCTTTACGTGATAAGGTTAAAGCAGTATTTAAATTTCTATGTAAAGAAAAGGGATCAAATGTTTCGTGTCTTCTGTTTATTACTTTACCTAAACTTACAAGATTTAACACATTAATAATGCATGGATTTGTGCAAGTATGACCATAATACATATAAAATGTATGAACTTGGTGACGACAGACAACATTAAGCAGTAATCCTGCAAACAAGTGTAAGTGGAGTGTAGCTGACCATTTAAGTATATGACTGCTAAATAGAGGCATTCACATTGCAAACAAGAGATAGAACATGTGACCTTTTTGTGAAGGTGACCGCTACTACAGGTTGGACCTTAGAAAGAAAAGGCTGAAATGGTTTCCTGGGATTTTAGGTACTTAGTTTTTTAGGAAAGAAATCTTATGGTATCCGTAAAGGTCATGTAGCCTGACAAGATCGAAAGGTCATGTAGCCTGACAAGATCGAAAGGTCATGTAGCCTGACAAGATCGAAAGGTCATGTAGCCTGACAAGATCGAAAGATCATGTAGCCTGACAAGATCGAAAGGTCATGTAGCCTGACAAGATCGAAAGGTCATGTAGCCTGACAAGATCGAAAGATTTTTGTTGCCATTTCATTTAAAAACTCTTTCCAGTAACCCTCTTGTCCATAGAACCAAACAAACATAGCCTGGCTGATTCTACGTCTACATTGATCGGCTTTATCAATGTAATTATGATCCGCCAATACATCAAAGCAATCCTAACTTATCTCTCCCTCTGGGCGTAAAAATGTGAAATTAACGAGGCATGAAATAGAAATCGACCTTACCCAGCATAATCAATTAATTGTTTAATGGACAATGGTGTGTGAAGTATACATTACTGCATATCCAGGCTTACCATGAGAAAACTGCTGTATGTGAACCTGGGACAGAATATTCTGTTCTCGTGTTCATTGTAAAGGAAACGGTAAGACGTGAAATCTCAAACTTACAGGATTTACGACATGTTATACCACTGTCATTATGGAATGCTATATCTTGATACATGACTAACACACATCTTGAAAGGCGTGATGGGATTTACATATTGCTTTCATGACTAAATTTAACTAGGCCAAATCTCACAAATCAAAATATACTGGATTGTCGATTGGAATGTTTGAAAACAAAATAGTTTACAGCATGTATGCTTGTAACACTGTGTTGTATGTGTTGCGTGTACGTGTGAGCGTGTGCACAAGAGAATCGTTCACATTTTTGCATTCGTTGTATCTGATTGTGTTAGAAATGAAAAAGTCATTGTTATCAACTTTCGTCGGTTGCCTTCCTACATATATCTCTTCTTCCTCATATCCTCTCTTTTTTATGTATTTACATCTCTGGTGTAACAGAAACAAGTGCAACGAATATAACAAGGGTGTTCTTTCGAATAGGCCGTATGTAATGATCATTAGTTTTATGCAATTCAGCGATGGCACTGCTTAACTGCCAAGGAAGTGTTCATTCTGGACCTTGATATAAGATAATTGTTTTGTACGGCTGTCTATCTTACTCTTTTCTTCCTTTGTCCAACCGCTATAAAACCAACATTATTAATTTGTATTTGTATGTACTCTCATAAGTCTGTTGTTCGACATGAGTTGCCAATACAGTTCTGTTCTGTTCTGTTCTCTTCTGTTCTAGATCTCAAGCGTTATACTTAACAGGAATCGCCCTGATTTTATTGCTGAAAGTCAAATAAGTGGGATCTTCGGGTCACTCCACCGTGTACCAGGGAACCCAGAATAAGGATCTCTTCTGCTATATTAGAGAGTGTTACAGAATATTCCTCAAACGTTATCGAATTAAGAACAACTATTATGTCACGAAGTTTTGATCTGATGCGTCAATGTTAAGGTCATAATATTTAAATATCCGCGCCATGTATTGGACCATGTATTGTTTATGAAAAGACTGGCAATTGCATCACTTTCTCATAAATTTAAACAAAATTTCAAGTGGAAAGATATTGCACATTTTTCACAATCCTTCCTTTCCTCGAAATATACATGTAAATATATTTCACTCAATTATAAGTGTGATCTTAACTTGGAAAGAACAAAATTTACAAATAATTTAAATACCTATTATTTAAAGTGCATGTAATTTGTATTAAAAATGCACTTAATAAACATGTTATACGGATTATTGAATATGTACTGAAGACATTATTCGTGTGGAAGAATTGTTTTGGCAATGGCCGACGATCTTCAGAGTCCGTCCGCTAAAGAATAAGTCCACAGCGTATTAAATTACGATCGTGCAATCTGCAGCTATATAGGTTGGATTTATAATGATGTTAGTCAATCTATTGAGATTAATCCAACATTGGCATTATTGGGTTATAATGGTGTTAATGTAATTGACGTGATTATTCAAATCTTCAAAATATCAACAACAAAAATGTTGCATAATTTATAAATCAATAGAAGCACCTTCAGTCGTCAAGGGAAAATTAGCTGACTATATATTGATTACTTAACCAATTATTGTGACAGGATGCTGGGTATACTTTGTAGGGATTTTTGTCAATTTTTAGTCGATATCGTTAATAAAAACATGATAACCAATAAACGGAAAAGGCGGTCATGTCGTCATGGTGGCTTACATTATAACAGGTTTAGTTTGCATATAATTATGAATCCAGTGGATAGACTTATTTGAAATTGAGCCATTAATATCATCCCATCAGAAGTCGATATTATTTGACTTCGTAGACGTGTTTTACTCCATATTTATCCATATATCCACTGTAATTTCATTTAATAAACTAATTATGAAATATAAACCCCATTGCAAATTTCGCGAAGTGCTAAATTCGCAGTAATCGGAAACATCGTAGTATTTCGTATTTTCCGCTTATGTTGCTGCAATATTCACGTAGTTATCAACACGTATACATGCCGTAATGTTTCATGATAGCTGAAGAATTCGTCTCCAGAAAAATTGTTACAAGAAATAAAATGCAAATTGTATACGGTACTATCTGAAAGCGTTTTCCTTTTCCCTCCACAAATCACTCAGAATAATCATAATAACATTCCTCCATACATCAGTGTATCACCTTTTGATCGTCTGCTTTCGACTATTGCGTCGACTGTAACTCTGATCACATTATTCACGTACAGTTTGATAACTGTGTCATCTGAAAATACGGGAGATATTAGGAGTCAGAAATGTGTTTGGTGTTGTTTAATATGTGCAATATATAATCAAAGGAGTATATTTTCTGGATTTTTAGGATTGATGATAATAATGATGATAATATTCAACGTATACCATACAAAGTATATATGTATCTACCTTCATGTAACTATCTGACTGTCTGTCTGTATAAACAATGCATTCCTCAAAAACTGTGTTTCATTCCGTCTGCATCTATGTCTTTCTCTCTTGTGTAAGTGTGAAGGATCACATCGATCTTCATTTTATGATACATGACCAAATATGTATCGACTGTATGATGCAGATAAACTGAAAGGTAAGTTAATCTTCGAAAGTTTCTAAATTTTACGACAACAGGCATCAAAGAACATCAGGAATTAGCATAAGCAGGGAGCAATCAGTCTGAATAGTGAAGATTTACAGTTGATATATTTTAGGTTGGTTCAATATGTATGTATGTATGTATGTATGTATGTATGTATGTATGTATGTATGTATGTATGTATGTATGTATGTATGTATGTATGTATGTATGTATGTATGCATGCATGCATGCATGCATGCATGCATGTATGTATGTATGCATGCATGCATGCATGCATGCATGCATGTATGTATGTATGTATGTATGTATGTATGTATGTATGTATGTATGTATGTATGTATGTATGTATGTATGTATGTATGTATACTATTTAACAGTACGTCAGCACAGTATTGCCTATATGGTGCAGATTAAAAGCTTCCAAAAATGCAAAGGTAAAGAATTGCAAGACAAATCCTTCCAAATTAGGTAAACATATGTATGTATGTATGTATGTATGTATGTAAACATATAGTGCATTAGGATACAAGATAAAGGGCAAATATGTTAAAACTCTATAAAAGGTAGATAACATAAAAAATAAAGGTACAAATGCGACATCTTAAATAAAATAAGGACATTTTTGTCTGGTATATATATATATATATATATATATATATATATATATATATATATATATATATATATATATATATATATATATATATATATTTAGGTTGCATTCCGTCATAAGGTCCAATAATCTTCTCTGGTGGTATATCATCATAAATTTTCTTAGTGGAGTTCACGTCACAAAACTTATGTCTCACAGGATGTAAGTCGATACAAGCGACATTAATATGATCCTCTGTTAGTCGACACTGGCAGAGTGTGCACTCTGTTCGAGCTTCACCCTTGAGGAGATATGCAAGAGTCAGGCATGTGTGCCTTATAAGCGATCGGCACAATACCACATCATCTTGTCCAATAATGGATATTAAAGTTTATTTTATGCTAGTCAGTGAATTAGTAGATTTTCCAATATAAATACTTTTCATAATTCACTCAATTTGATTTGTTTCGCTCAAGAACTTTTCAGACTAGACATCTATAACATTATGACCAAAGAATTTTACCCGCCATGTTGTCAATCGCTTCGTGCAGTGGTAGCATGTCGACGCGTCACGCAAAAGAACCACGTTCGAATCCCACTTTGAACTTTTTTTTTCCTTCCATTTTTTCCAAGTATGTGCTTTCTTACTTTGAGTTAGGAAAGAGAATTATGTTACTACTCGTATGTTCTGTGCAAATGTACACAAAGCACAGCAAAACATAAATGGTGAACAGCTGATATTACCGTAAAGAATCTGCCGGTTCAGTCTGTGATACAGTTTAACTAGCGAACACGTTTAAGCGTAAAATAAAATAAAATAAAAAAATATTTTAAAAAATGTACGTGTACTGAGTGAATAAGCGATATATTTTATAGAGTGGGTGAAAAACACAGTATTTTCATGAGTAAAGCAAATATCTTCTATATATTCCAGCAGATGGGTCTATTTATTACCATATTTGTCCTGGAACTTCGTCCTTTGTAAGAAGATGGAAGATGTAGTCTTGAAACAATTTATTGTCAAACCTTTCAGTAACTTCCATCTCCAGTCGATACATGTTTTTCACATTCCTGTCCAGCGTCAGTTTTGAAAAGAATAGATCTTTTCAAATCACGACTGAAGTGATAATAAATGCTTACTAGATTCCCCCTCCCCCCAAAAGAATAAAAATAGAAATAAAATTAAACAACATTAAGAAACACAATTTTTAAAAAAATAATTAAAAATAAGCAAGTCCAAACGGAAGCCTGGATTTTTTCTAGAAAATTAAGCTAAATAATAATTTTACCATGAGATTGTATTCCCTTGACTAACTCTGTCTCCTAATCAAGCAAGATACCATTGTGCTAAGTGCTTCTGTGTGTGTATATCGTGTTAAAAAAGAACTTTTTGTAAAATGCAACCCTCATGGACACCCATAATATATGATCAATTAGCTGTGAAAGTATGCATTTTTGGTCTACTAATCGTTTTGGTCTGGACCAGTAAAACAAATAGTTAGATCTACACGTGACAACTGGTGGTAGTTTGATACCCGCCCAGGCCAGCCTGGGTCGGCTGCTTCAGCGTGTCCTTGCAAAAGAAACTTAACCTCTATTTCTTCGGCATGATAATGTCAATACTATGTCAAAAGTGCCTTTAAAGCCAACACAAACATACCAAACAAATCAGTATGCTTCTAAAAGTTGTCGAAAAGACTATTTGACTTTAGTTGCTATAGTATAGTATAAAAGTCATGATTAATGCACTTAGTTTGATTCTGTAACTAATATTAACTTATCAAGAGTTGGAGAGGGTGGAAATCACTTATGTAACGCCATCAAATAGTTTCAGTTTTTCGGACTATGGTAATAAAAATATCCATATCAGATTGTCATAAAATTATTAGTCTGAGTTATCTATCATTTATAGATATATAATAAAAGTACACGATCAGCTTTCTGTGTAATAGTGAAAAGATTTGAGATGTATATGATATATTATCTATTTTATTTCGACTCTCTGATAGTTTCTACAACGTTGAAATTAAAACGCCCTTTCCAGAACAACATTCATGTAATAAATACTTGTTTGAACACAAGTCAATATTAACAGCTATATTCATTCCTTGCGTTTTTATATTCCAACATCATACATTATATACGAGCTTATTTTTGATAGATGTAAGATTAATGCTTTTTACACGCTTATGTATGATATATGTCATATTATTCTTTTTACACGCTTATTTATGATATATGTCAGATTAATGCTTTTTGTACGCATATTTATAATAGATGTCAGATTAATACTTTTTACACGCTTATTTATGATATTTGTCAGATTAATGCTTTTTACACGCTCATTTATGATATATGTCAGATTAATGCTTTTTACACGCTTATTTATGATAAATGTCAGATTAATGCTTTTTGCATGCTTATTTATGATATATGTCAGATTAATGCTTTTTACACGCTTATTTATGATATATGTCAGATTAATGCTTTTTGCAAATTTATTTATGATATATGTCAGATTAATGCTTTTTACACGCTTATTTATGATTGATGTCAGATTAATACTTTTTACACGCTTATATATTATATATGTAAGATTAATGCTTTTTACACGCTTATGTATGACATATGTCAGATTAATGCTTTTTACACGCTTATGTATGACATATGTCAGATTAATACTTTTTACACGCTTATTTATGATAGATGTCAGATTAATACTTTTTACACGCTTATGTATGATAGATGTCAGATTAATACTTTTTACACGCTTACGTATGATAGATGTCAGATTAATACTTTTTACACGCTTATTTATGATATATGTCAGATTAATACTTTTTACACGCTTATGTATGACATATGTCAGATTAATACTTTTTACACGCTTATTTATGATAGATGTCAGATTAATACTTTTTACACGCTTATGTATGATAGATGTCAGATTAATACTTTTTACACGCTTTTTTATGATAGATATCCGATTAATACTTTTTACACGCTTATTTATGATAAATGTCAGATTAATGCTTTTTACATTCTGTTTATAAATTAATACAATATGGTTATCTAAAAGAGTACACTTTATGGGAATCTGGAAAAAGACAAACACATGTACAGTGAAAACACAGGTGCATATCAGATTCAATTATGTCCTGAAGCGTGGTTTAGTTAACAGTTCTGAAGTCCATAGACAAACTTTCTGTCAGCACCTTAAACCAGTTATGTATCGACAGTCTATAACAGGTTCTTTACATGAAGCACCGTAATTAATTTATCCACAAATTTGGTTCAGTCTGGGTAACAAATTCCGACATTTAATGGCGATGTACGAGATAACATCATATATGCCATCATAGAATTGGCAAATACTCACGGTATCAATACATTGTTCTAACTTGTTATGTGAGTTATTTATGAAAGGCATCTCCTTAATTTCCCAGATGCAGCTTTTTATTTTTATTATTTAGAAGACATCAGATTACTCACATACCGTTACAAGATGTACAAAATACGGAATTTGGACACTGGCACAAGGGGCATAATTGTGCACTTTGTTAATGAAGACTTAAGATTATATTGTATAAAAACAATTTTAAGAGATATTGTGTTGTGCTTATTATTTCTTCAAAAGGAATTTAAATATGCAATTATCTAAACAATAATGCATTGCACTGCAGAATTAATACAATTGTCTTTGTTTTGAAGTAGCCTATTATAAAAGTTTACTGCCAACTTTTGTCCTTCACCCGATTTTCTTCAGTGTTTTCTTCATGTTTTCTGGTTTCATGTTTTGTCTGATTTACTTCTAATTGACAAAGATTCTCAGAACTGACCAACAAGTAAATCAGGCATTCGAAAGCGGAACAGTGAAGTTTATCACGAATAACGAAAACGAAAGAAACAACAATAATCCATTCTGCATAATGGTAGTCTGTCACCAGCCAGTGAAAAAATTTCCGTTATGATTCAAATAATATACAAGTGTCAATTCTATTTTCTTCTCATTTAAGTATAAGACAAACATTTCTATCAGTTTGAAAATTTCATCAGATTTTTTTGGTAAATATTTACTTTAAACGTTGCCATTGCAAACAAATTTTTAATCGAACCTTACCTTAAATAACAATTTTCCTATTCATGCAAAAACAATTGCCCAGTATTTCTTGATATTGCCTGGATGTATAAAGAATTTTGTATTTTGTATATGGATTACATCATTTTGCCAAATGCTTTAAACACACCACAGTTGTTCTGGGTTTGTAGTTGTTGCTTAAGTCTGTATAAGATTATATTTCTACAGAATATTGTTATTGCAAATCTTTTAATAACATCTAGATGTGTTGCGTTTAGTCATGGTGTAACATCTGGATGTGTTGCGTTCAGCCATGGTGTAACATCTAGATGTGTTACGTTCAGCCATGGTGTAACATATGGATGTGTTGCGTTTAGTCATGGTATAACATCTAGATGTGTTGCGTTCAGCCATGGTGTAGCATCTGGATGTGTTGCGTTCAGCCATCATGTAAACTCAGTTTTTAGTCTTCAGAAACTGAACAATTGATGAATTTGAAGACTGGATTATATGTCTGGTTACTTCTTTGAAATGGTACTTATGTATCTGCAGATCAGAACCTTTATTTGCCTGAAATTCATACCTTTTAGATTGTAAAAGGTTTTTGATTACGAAAATATAAGTAATTTGAATCAGGAACGTGTCATAGAGAAATATATGTCACAAAGTGAGACGAGGGTACTGTTTGCACGTACATTTCTTTAAGCATTTGACCAGATTGAACACGTTAAATTCTGGAAGTGTCTTGCCTTAAAAGGTATCAGTGGGAAATTTGTAACCATTTAAAATTCAATATACTTTAATTTGCGGTCATATGTAAAGTCAAGCGAAGGCTTAACCGAATACTTTGTACTGTGTGGACTAAACAAGGTTGTGTTTTGAGTCCACTATTATTTTCTTTGTTTATTACAGAGACTTTTTTATAGAAAATTGCAGACATAATGGTGTAACTACTTCATATCCTTTGTGCAATTTATTTCATCGTAGTAATTTGTCGTTTTGTACAAGATGAATGTCATGCATTGTTTTATGTGTAACCATGATCACAATCTAAGAGAAAAGTATTTAGACAAACCTTGGTATACTTATCCAACTCTAGAACAATTGTATGGCTTTATGTCAACACAAAATCCTTTTGTTATTCACCGAGTAACATTATTTAGGTATCATCTGCTATGTGTACAAGAAAATACATACAATATTTGGTATAAACATATGTGCATTCAGTTGATATATTGAATTTGTGTATCTATTATTCCATTATGGACCGATGGCCTGGATTACCAATTAAAGAATCTTAAATATATGAACTTTAATGTTAGTGTTTAAGTACAGATTAATTATATTAATTTGCGATATAATTCAGTGATTGATAAGTCAGCAACTTCGGTCAGTAGATCAGCTGTATATTAAATATGTTAACTATGTGGTTGGTAGCTTTCAGTAAATAGCGTCACATATAATCCGAGCTCACCACAGCCAGATAGATACGGTATACCTCAGTCTGAAGAGTCTTGCATTACTTGACCTTGAGCGTACTTCGTGTGTTTATCAGGCTAAAACTTGAGTCTATGTAATAGTAACTGAAATCATTAACTTATACACAACATTATAAATACGAACTTAGCACCAGTGAAGTTGCCACCAATACAACCAGTTAAATACGAACTTAGCACCAATGAAGTTGTCACTAATACAACCAGTTAAATACAAACTTAACACCAGTGAAGTTGCCACTAATACAACCAGTTAAATACGAACCTAACACCAGTGAAGTTGCCATCAAAACATTCCGTGTATAATACTCATGAAAGTACTTCCCATTTAGTACGTTAACAGGTTATTGTAGGCATGCTATTTAAAAATGGAACTGAAATAATCAAAATATATAATTTATGGCGATACTAAATAAATTAAATATTTGTTTTAGCTTAACTGTATATTTAATAAAAGTTGGATGATAGCTTCAAGCAAATATTTTTCAAAAACAATTTTAAGTGCTACCGGTGGCATAGTGGTCGCACTGACGATTTCGGGCACAAAGTCGCTATCAGTATGTGGTCAGGACCGGTCACGTGCATGTATGATATATTTTTTGTAAGGTTTTGAAAATCTATATGAAATTAATGAGCTGAATAGTGTAGAGGTCATAGATGGTATGAATGTATGAATTTATGATATTTTGAATTATCGCTAGTATTCAGTACTCATAGATGATATACTTATGTAAAGTTTTGAAAATCTACATAAAAATAATGAGGTAATAGGTGTATGGCTGTGTAGATGTCTGAAAATATGCAAGCATGCTTTTGTAATAGGTGTATGGCTGTATAGATGTCTGAAAGTATGCAAGTATGCTTTTTTAATAGGTGTATGGCTGTATAGATGTCTGAAAGTATGCAAGTATGCTTTTTTAATAGGTGTATGGCTGTATAGATGTCTGAAAGTATGCAAGCATGCTTTTTTTAATAGGTGTATGGCTGTATAGATGTATGAAAATATGCAAGTATGCTTTTTTTAATAGGTGTATGGCTGTATAGATGTATGAAAGTATGCAAGTATGCTTTTTTAATAGGTGTATGGCTGTATAGATGTATGAAAGTATGCAAGCATGCTTTTTTTAATAGGTGTATGGCTGTATAGATGTCTGAAAATATGCAAGTATGCTTTTGTAATAGGTGTATGGCTGTATAGATGTCTGAAAGTATGCAAGTATGCTTTTTTAATAGGTGTATGGCTGTATAGATGTCTGAAAATATGCAAGTATGCTTTTGTAATAGGTGTATGGCTGTATAGATGTCTGAAAGTATGCAAGTATGCTTTTTTAATAGGTGTATGGCTGTATAGATGTCTGAAAGTATGCAAGCATGCTTTTTTAATAGGTGTATGGCTGTATAGATGTATGAAAGTATCCAAGTAAGGTTCTAATAGGTGTATGGCTGTATAACTTTATGAAAGTATGCAAGTAAGGTTCTAATAGGTGTATGGCTGTATAGATGTATGAAAGTATGTATGATCTAATAGGTGTATGACTGTATAGATTTATGAATGTCATTAGGAAGTGATATTTAATCCGTTAAGATAAAGACCAGGCACGACCAGTAAATATTAAATGTATTGTCCAAACAGAGCAGATAAATAGGTACAATACATAAGCAGTAAAACTATTTTGACCTATGTTTTATTGTTAAATCAAGTTTGGGCTTATTTTCAAAACCTTTTAATACATGCTACCGAACTTGCCGTAATGTAGCATTTTAAAGTTAATGTGTCATTTAAAACAAACAAATAAAAGTGACCTATTAAAAATATATATGTTGAATCTATTCATCATTTACTTATGTCAGTATATTTAACAAACTCTCTGAACAATGCATATGGCCTATAACTTTTCCTTTTAAAAGTTGTATTTTTAGATCATAATAGATTTTCCAATCATGTAAAATATAATAATAATAGCAACGAACGTGTTAGTTTAATGAATTTGAGTGTGATTATTGTGAACATTTTGCGTGTACATGTATCACACTCAGAGTGCAGGTTCTTGTTATTGATCGAGGTCCGTACGAAATTTAACAGTGTACTTGTCTTACGCTGAAAAGTGTTAAAACTTGAAAGATGAAAGAAAGACTACTGCAGTGTTTGCAGTGTTTATACTACTAACACAGACTACTGCAATGTTTGCAGTGTTTATACTACTGACACAGACTCTGTTTCTTTAAGTTTTAATCACATATATACACAACTTTTTTTTCGGATTCCTTTAATGAAATGATGGTATATAAAATTAACTTGTTTTTTTTATACATCCCGCAAATGAGCAGATTACTGGCGAATGTCAGTTTTCCACCACCCTTGGTTTCCCTCCACTTTATGCAAGTTCGAAGAAAGCTGGAAAATCGAGGATGCAGTGCCCCTTCAAAGCAATCTAATTTACATTACACATTCGCGATCTGATCATCCAAGAGAGAGAAAGTATAAATCATAGGTTCGCCTTCTAGATTGACGTTAATTGCCTGCATTTATAGACGGTCATTGCACCCGCTGTCATTAGATAGTTTGGTTGATTTCCCATAAATACGTTAGAGAACAGTTCGACCAGCCTACCTCAATTAGAAATCAATCATTTTAAAGCAAAGAACACTAATACTGGCGTATTTAAACTTTTTTTTTCTCCAAAAGACGGAGAAGGCTGCAATGTAAAATATATCATTATATATATATATATATATATATATATATATATATATATATATATATATATATATATATATATATATATATATATATATATATAACCAAAAATGATACAATCTACCTTCTGCCTTGCATGATCTGTGGCACTCAATATGTTAGCAAAACCGTTGATTTCCGAAAAACGAATGAATAACCCACAAGAGCCACATTCGCAGCAAAATCAACGCGAAACTCGCCAACCACAACAACTCGACTGGGCATTCAGTCGAGTCACTCGATATGCTACCAATTGATTCTAACCTGGGATTGACCGATACAGAACACACACCTAAGGAACGATACTGGATACTTCCATTGAAAACTCATGGGGAGTTCGGCCTAAACGAAAAAGTCAAACCTTCCTATTGCTATCTTATCATAACTACAGCCAGGCATCAGTTTACTTAACGTACACACTTTTGCGATAATATTTACTCAAGTAAAGATTCAGTAACTCTTTACATGTATTATTGGTAATCTTCTTCTTCTTCTTATTATTATTAGTAGTAGTAGTATTATTTTTTTTTTTATTGAACTCTTGTCCATTATCCAGCTATACCATGCCCTTAACATACTTTCTTAGTACCTCCATGCATAACTTTACCGGGATATAATTTCCTTTGCACATTCTGATGATGGTATTGATTTATTGCTGCGCATGGTGTCAGTCCTTTGTTCAAAGCCCGGAAATTCGGTCCAAACACTTTGGTCCTCTGCGTGATACGCAAGATAAACACTCTGAATTATTTTTACACAACTTGATTGGGATGATGGCAGCATAACATAGATATGTAGTTTACCCGTTTTAGACCGTTTTTTAATTGTGTCATCTTTCTTTCTTCTATTGTTTATCCTTTGTTTGTTTCTTTCCCCGTCATTTAAACATGTAGGAGTCAAGAATTTTTCTTGGCGTTTGTGTTTGGTGTTTGTTTTGTGTATGTAAATTGTTTGTTTCTTCCCTTGACGAAGAGCTTGTTTAGCTCGAAACGTTGGGGAAACTGTTTTGTATTTGCGCCGTTATCAATTTTTGTGTCATTATATATACAATGACACAAAAAATTAAAAAAGCGCAAATCTCAGAAAGACAATATCATTTGGAAAAAAGAACATAATTTGTCTTGTCTAATTCTCATTTTGTGTAAGAGAACATTTGTAGGTACGATTTTATGGACATTTGTTTATTGAAAACATTTAAGATAAGTATATTTTGCATACTTATGTACCAATAAATACTTTGTATACTTATGTTATGTACAAGTAAATACTTTGTATACTTATGTACCACTAAATACTTTGTATACTTATGTACCAACAACTATTTTTTTTTTTCAGTCAAAACACTCATCTAAGTTCAGATCATCTCTTCATTTATCTTGTGCCAT
The DNA here is from genome assembly GCA_029931535.1 of Margaritifera margaritifera. NCBI lineage: Eukaryota > Metazoa > Mollusca > Bivalvia > Unionida > Margaritiferidae > Margaritifera > Margaritifera margaritifera. The sequence goes on from JAQPZY010001596.1 coordinate 314,042, forward strand.
TGGATATAAATTCTCTTTTTTTAAACAAAAAAAAAAAAGAATAAAGATATTTGGTCATGTCCAGTTTGTATCTTTGCTGTTAATAAACAACTTTGTACAACGCTAAAAACAATATACAGTGGGTTTTTTTTCTATGGACTTAGCTTCTTACATACTTGTATTTCAACCCCATCCACTACTCCCACCCCCACCCCACCCCACCCCACCCCCTCTTCCCCCGCCCTCATCCTCCACCCCACCCACCCCATGTTCACCAATTAATTTGTAATGGCTTCTTTGATGTATATTCATGCAATATTTCACATTCTTTTTTTTAGGAAATTAGGTCAGCACATATTTATATAACATGCAAAGCTACCAAATCATATCAACAAGTTTTCATTCGTAAACAACATTAATGTGTATCTTATTATATTTGCTCAACATCCGTATTTGTGTGTATCTTATTATATTTGCTCAACATCCGTATTTGTGTGTATCTTATTATATTTGCCCAACGTCCATATTTGTGTGTATCTTAGTATATTTACCCAACGTCCGTATTTGTGTGTATCTTAGTATATTTGTCAATATCGGTATTGGTTAATGGTTCAATGAGAATGATGTTATGTAATTATGATGTTATGTAATTATGCATTTGAATTGGGGTTACTCACTTCGAAGCAAGTGTTTTATAAATCAGTACGGACATTTGAAGTGATAAAGGTTACATAACTAACTGGCGTAAATTATTTACTGTTTTATTCACATTAACTTTTTTGTATATGTGTGCGCATGTTTGTAATGTTTATGCAATAACATTATCTACCATTGTATGTAGCTGTATCAGTCTATACTCATATCCTGTATGTAGCTCTATCAGTCCTTACTCACATCCTATATATAGCTGTATCAGTCTAGATTCACATCCTATATGTAGCTGTATCAGTCTAGATTCACATCCTATATGTAGCTGTATCAGTCTAGATTCACATCCTATATGTAGCTGTATCAGTCTAGATTCACATCCTATATGTAGCTGTATCAGTCTAGATTCACATCTTATATGTAGCTGTATCAGTCTAGATTTACATCCTATATGTAACTGTATCAGTCTAGATTCACATCCTGTATGTATCAGTATCAGTCTAGATTAATATCCTATATATAGCTGTATCAGTCTAGATTCATATCCTATATATAGCTGTATCAGTCTAGATTCATATCCTGTATGTAGCTGTATCAGTCTAGATTAATATCCTATATATAGCTGTATCAGTCTAGATTCATATCCTGTATATAGCTGTATCAGTCTAGATTCATATTCTGTATGTAGCTGTATCAGTCTAGATTCATATCCTGTATGTATCAGTATCAGTCTAGATTCATATCCTGTATGTATCAATATCAGTCTAGATTCATATCTGTATGTAGCTGTATCAGTCTAGATTAATATCTGTATGTAGCTGTATCAGTCTAGATTCATATCATGTATGTAGCGGTATCAGTCTAGATTCATATCCTATATATAGCTGTATCAGTCTAGATTAATATCTGTATGTAGCTGTATCAGTCTAGACTCATATCTGTATGTAGCTGTATCAGTCTAGACTCATATCTGTATGTAGTTGGATCAGTCTAGATTCATATCTGTATGTAGCTGTATCAGTCTAGATTAATATCTGTATGTAGCTGTATCAGTCTAGATTCATATCCTGTATGTAGCTGTATCAGTCTAGATTCATATCCTATATATAGTTGGATCAGTCTAGATTCATATCTGTATGTAGCTATGTCAATCTAGATTCATATCCTATATGTAGCTGTATCAGTCTAGATTCATATCCTATATATAGTTGGATCAGTCTAGACTCATATCTGTATGTAGCTGTATCAGTCTAGACTCATATCTGTATGTAGCTGGATCAGTATAGATTCATATCTGTATGCAGCTATGTCAGTCTAGATTCATATCTGTATGTAGCTGTATCAATCTAGACTCATATCTGTATCTAGCTGTATCAGTCTAGATTAATATCTGTATGTATCAGTATCAGTCTAGACTCATATCTGTATGTAGCTATGTCAATCTAGATTCATATCCTATATATAGCTGTATCAGTCTAGATTCATATCTGTATGTAGCTGTATCAGTCTAGATTCATATCTGTATGTAGCTGTATCAGTCTAGATTAATATCTGTATGTATCAGTATCAGTCTAGACTCATATCTGTATGTAGCTGTATCAGTCTAGACTCATATCTGTATGTAGCTGTATCAGTCTAGACTCATATCTGTATGTAGCTGGATCAGTATAGATTCATATCCTGTATGTAGCTGTATCAGTCTAGATTCATATCTGTATGTAGCTGTATCAGTCTAGATTCATATCTGTATGCAGCTGTATCAGTCTAGATTCATATCTGTATGTAGCTGTATCAGTCTAGATTCATATCTGTATGTAGCTGTATCAGTCTAGATTCATATCTGTATGTAGCTGTATCAGTCTAGATTCATATCCTATATATAGCTGTATCAGTCTAGATTAATATCTGTATGTAGCTGTATCAGTCTAGACTCATATCTGTATGTAGCTGTATCAGTCTAGACTCATATCTGTATGTAGCTGTATCAGTCTAGACTCATATCTGTATGTAGCTGTATCAGTATAGATTCATATCATGTATGTAGCTGTATCAGTATAGATTCATATCCTGTATGTAGCTGTATCAGTATAGATTCATATCATGTATGTAGCTGTATCAGTATAGATTCCTATCATGTATGTAGCTGTGTCAGTATAGATTCATATCCCTATATGTAGCTGTATCAGTCTAGATTCCTATAATGTATGTAGCTGTGTCAGTATAGATTCATATCCCATATGTAGCTGTATCAGTCTAGACTCCTATCCTGTATGTAGCTGTATCAGTCTAGATTCAAATCCTGCGACCTTTAGATATGTTTTTTCCTCAATTAAAGGAATGACTTTCCCGCAGAACTCCAGAAACACCATTGTATAAAAACTAATTTGTACCTAAAGTAAACACTCCCGGATATTGGGAAATCCGTGATAATTACAAACCTGATATATCTGCTGTAGATCAAACATCACTTTTGAAAGCAACTGTAAACTAATTTCGATTTGTAAACTAGGACAACACAATGTGAAAAGAGCTCCAAAGCATTATCTTTGTGGTATTTTGTGGCATGCGAAAATTTTCGTTTCACAAACAAAAAGAAATTAATTAAATGATCACATACGATAATTGACTAAATATGCATGTAGTCAAAAGTAAAAAGTATCTACATTGCCCCATAGCTAAGACAGATCTAACCATCTGTAAAACGAAATGTATACAATTAATTCTCAACAGTTATTTTCCATCACGCTTTTAATTATCCCCTGTCTTAAGAGGATTCAAGGTCATCGAGCCGTTAGGTCAGTGTTAAACTAAATATTGACCTTGACAGTATGATTTGTTTTTATTCTTCATTACTCATTTATCCTTCTTCTTTTCCTATCCCATTCTCTACCTCATTTTTACTTACTTCTCCATCTTCTTCATTTTAATGTCCTCCTCCCCATCTTCATTATAATCAATAGTGTATCAAGTTCTGACAGTTTAAAAGCATTAATCCCAAAGACAGTTTAAAAGCAGTAATCCCAAACACAGTTTAAAAGCAGTAATCCCAATGACTTTACTTGTGGCCCTCATACACTGTATCTCAGTATTCATAAATCTTTCTGTAAACCAAATTGTACCGAGTTTACTAGGCTATTACTCGGTATCACAAAGTTTCAGGGAGTTCTACGTTTGACTTTCTGAAATAAGACATGTTCTTTTCCGTAAAGCAAGCTTCATAAAGATAGTCTTTTTTAACCATTCAAATAGTACGCTGTAAAGGGTCAGATTGTCATTAATCTCGAAATATCCTGGGGTTAACAAGTCACCCATAGCAAAGAGAGCTTAAAATATTTTATATTTGCTGTACCGTGAATGCATGTAAAGCACTAAACTTCACTGCCATATCTAGGCAATACTGAAACTGTTTAATAGTTATTTCACGAACCAAATGACTTAAGGTCTAAAATGCTTTCTTTCACTAGACCGATTCTCAGATTGTAGTATGCATACAGATGACATTTTAATGAGCTGCATAAAGAGTTTTGAAGAAGAACCTACGATTTTCGCTCAAGGCGAGATACATTAAGTCGGTCGAATTATGGCAGATGTTCTTTTTCTAAATCGATGTAATGACGACACGCATAAAGAAACTCAAGAGACATTTGTTACACAAGATGAAAAATAATTAATATACAAGTATAACCTGCTTATGATCTATATTTCTTTGTCTTGAGGAAGACAATACTCCAGAATATGCTAATGGACACGCAGAAGACGCAGGAGACAATGCCGAGAAGAGCAACATCTATAATCTTAAAATGGTAACAACATTATAATCTAGTAGAGCTACACTCTCATGCGTTAATTTATTTCCCAAATGGCGGACAGTACTATGAGTGGCGGTGTTGGAAGAAGGGAAGAGGGGGAGAGGGGATGCGTGGAGACTGACTAATGGACCTTGATACGGACAAGGAGAAATGTTGTTAAAATTATTCCAAAAGATAAAAATTATGGTTCCCGATACGGACAAGGGAAAATGTAATGCTAAAAGTGTCCGTTAGGATTAGCATTATGCACCCCACTACGGACAAGGTGAAAGGTAATGTTCAAAATTCTACAATAGGATACAGGCAAGGGGAAAGGTAATGTTAACATTGTCCCATTGGATTAACATTATGGGTCCCGATACAGACAAGTTGAAAGATAATGTAAAGAAAACACTGACACATACGAACCAACACACAGATATACTGACCAGCACCTACACATACTGACTAACCCACCGTTTGACTGACCAAAATCCACACCGACTGACTAATATTCGCATCTACTAATCAGCATACCGTCTTACTGACCATCACCCATATTTATTGACTAACACACCTTGGTACTTGACCAGCACACACACATACTCACCAGCACATATACCTATTAATCACCCTCACCTAGTGACCAACATAGTGTTACTGACCAGCACCCACATCTACTAACCAATACCCATATTTACTAACCAATATGCAGAGTTACTGACCAGCACCCAGATCTACTGACCAGCACATAAACCTACTGACCAGCACACGCAACTACTGACAAACACAGTCTTACTGACTAGCACCCATGCGTACTATCCAATATACAGTGGTACTGACCAGCACCCACATCTACTGACCAGCACAGACATCTACTGACCATCACCAGCACATACTGACCAACACAGTCTTACTGACCAGCATCCACTTCTACTGATCAACAAACCGTCTTAATGACCAGCACCCACATCTACTGACCAGCACAGACATCTACTGACCATCACCAGCACATACTGACCAACACACAGTCTTACTGACCAGCACCCACTTCTACTGATCAACAAACCGTCTTAATGACCAGCACCCACATCTACTCACCAACACCCACGTCTACTGACTAACGCTCACACCTACAAACCAACGTGTAATGGTAGGATGTAAAGTAAGGGGTTTAAGTAATGAGGATAAGCACTTAATTTTAGACAGAAACTCATCTTTTGACAAGCTAAACAGGAAGGGAAGTCCCTTGGACAGAATGCTGCCTACTGGCTTCATATACAGATTACGAGGGGTATTTAAAAGTTATAAATAGTAGTGCACTCTACATCAAAGTACCTTATTAGTGAACAGTACGTCAGTGCATTCTCTCGATATACACTCCATGTACCACTATACACTTTCTCAGTCTGAATATCCAATTATTAAATGCCATTTTGTATTCACCTTTTGGTATGTTGTTCATGCACTGGAAAACTGTACTTCCAACTGCATGGCGGCTTTCAAATTCGGGTGCCCTTCAGAGAATCTTTAATAACAGGATTCAGCCAAATATCACGGAGCTTAATCAGGGCTGTGTGGAGGATGTGGAAAAGTTTGTATGCTGTGCTCCTTCAGGAAGGCTGTCAAACAGCGGATGTATGTGCGGCTGCGTTGTCGTGGAGTAGATAGATACCGACGGGTGGTTTGGCAGTGCTGCACAATTTTCGACAACAGTTTGGAGGCATATAAATTTCCAGTTATACCAGCTGAGTCAGGCATAGGTGCCTGGATGACCAGGTCTTTTGCATCGAAAAATAATGCGTGTAAAACTCTCTAGAGCGATTTCTGCTCTCTGCTCGTTTTCTTCGATCCAAACTTTATTATTTTCTCTTGAGTCGGGTTCAAAAAAGTGAGTCCATGTTTCATCACCTGTGACAATCTCATTTTCTAGTCACTCTTTTCATATTTGTCGAGTATATATTTGGCGATTTCAACCCAAGTAAGTTTTGATTCAGCCGTTAAGAAATGTGGGACCCATCTTTCACAAACCTTTTTGAGCTTCAAGTGATTATTCGATATATTAAAAACAGCTGAAGAATTAATGCCTACGATAACAGAAATATTTTCCACTGTGTTTCGTTCATCTTCATCATTTGCCCCCTTCACAGAAACCACTTCCAGCTTTCTAATCGCAGACAATTCTCGTCCACAAAGTGGATCATCTTTCATGAGTTCGCAACCATCTTTAAAACGACGAAATCACCTCAAAAAATATAGGACATGACAGAGAAGTGCATCCGCAAACTTTATTCAAGTCAGTCTTTATATCTGCCAGAGAGTATCATAAGAGAATCCGGGGTTTACAATATGCTCGTTGCGTAGTAGCAGAACTGCTCTCCGACATTTTTACGTTACTATCATGTACCTGTGTTACATCACACGCATATATGTACATGTGTCTGGTGTGCTGCAGGCGCAGATGCGGATCATTTTATTGAACGTAATAGTGTCTATCGATCGGTATAAAATTTATTGACTTGTTCAAAGGAACAAAAATGTTATAAAAAAATATTCAGAACTTTTCAAATAACCCTATGTTGGCCGTGTATGTAAGTTTGCATTAGCGGGCACTGAATAAAATCCGGAAAAAAATTAAATTGTATGGCTTAGACAAAAGGTAGTACTCAAATTCCGAAACTAACAGGGAATTTAGTGGACACTAAAACAAATCAGGAAATTCCGATTTACAAACTGGAAGATATGAAAGGAACCGTTTACTTATCTGAGTTACAACGAGTGACATAGAAAGACGACGCCGAATACGATATCAAAGTATTCTCAATCAAAGAACACCTGAAGTGGGAAAACTTCGTATCCAAGAAGTCAAAGTACGTTGTAAAGGATATCCACACAGCTTCGATTATTGGATTGCAGCGTCGCAAGTCATTGACTATAAAAAGAAGAAAAATTCATGAACTTGTCTTTAAGCACTGTAACCTCTACCACTTCATCTCTCCAGAAGCATCAGGAAAAACACAACAACAACAACAACAATAACAACAATAACAGAAGGTGTGGTGTGTAGGACGTGTCTCTAAAGATCAAGTCGTCTTTTTTCTGTCGTGATTTGCTGTGTGATTGAAGCAGCTCTTGCAGACTTGAGTATACAAGAATACAATAAATAATTGGGGATCATTTTACTCAGCAGTTGTATTGGTTATCTTCTTCTCAATCCCTCGTTAAAATATACCGGCAATAGCAACGGCAATGACAACGCAGTATCAGTGACCACAACTAGAAGAATCAAACTCAAAGCAACCCTTTTGAACCGTTGGAAACACATATTTTCATCTCAGGAGACAAGAACAATCAAACTATGAAGAATCAGTTTTATTTGACGTTACGTACAGACAGTTCTCTGGATCTGTCTCCCAAGAATACATGTTTTTTCACGACAAAATTACATCAGGCCATACAACTGGACAACGAGGTTCATTGGAAATTGGCTTTGGTAGAAATTATTCATCCCACTCAAGTTTTGAATATCACCCTGGATCAAACCAATTTCGTCATAGAAATATTCAACGAAAAAGTACAAGAACACTTAGACCAAAATGATTCTGACTATTACAAAAATAAAACAAAAGCGACGGCCAATTCCCGATTGAATGTGTATGACATGAGAATTTGCTCGTCGATATCATTTGGAATGTTTTCAACTATCAGGTGAAAACCAACCGACGTCTACTGGTCGAGTACGATCGAGCAAAAAGCTGTCCATAAAATGTTTACCAATTTGTTTGCTAATTTGGTTGGAAACACGGACCTAACTCCAACAAAAGACATCGACAACAACAACAAATTCTTCAAGCATTTTGGATACCCCATCGAACTGAACGAAGGACGTAATTATATGTTTGTTTACTCCGATGTCGTCATGTACAAGATGGCGAGAAACAAAGCTACTCCGTTGCTAAGAGCAATTTCCTTTGATGTAGATTCTACATTTAGTGTTAATAATGAAGGAGGAAGTACCTATCACGTTAACCGAACAGTTGTTCATCCCCATTAGCTTCCTCTCAGTAAATCGTATTTGTACAGTGGTATAAAAGGAGATCTAGAACAAAATATTATATTCTCCAAAAGGAAAGGTCACCGGGAAGCCACATTTTCGAAATCGATTCTCTGCTGAGTTGCAACTGATATCGCCCGTTTACCAAGGAGTAGTTCGACAAGGAGGACATGAATTGGGGAGTGTTTTAAAATTGACTTTTCATACTGTGGCACCAGTCTTGAAACCTATTGTCTCCCAAGGACTGCATGCTTGAAAAAATGCTTCCCTGACACGTGGAAAAGAATTCATCAAAAATTTCCTCACCGACAAAACAGAATCCCAGACCAGCGTTACTCAATAATGGAAAAACGTGTTGATCCAGGCAAGGAAAGAGTTCTTTGGACCATCAATAAAACCACAACTTCTCTCAAATTAAAAGTGAATATACATGTTATATCTGTCAAGGGAAGCCCCAAAATGTCCACAAAGTCAAAGAAAAGGAACCCATTATCCTAAGAAAGGAGCATAGAGGTTCCTAGACAAAAGCCAAGACGACTTTTTTGTGTGTCACGAGCAAGGACATTGGCTTTCAGAGCGTTTTCCTCACAAAAGAAAAATGAAGCAAGAGAGAAGCGAGAGGAAAAATATTTTTCAGAAGAAGAAGAAGAATAAGCCATTCCCACTACAAAATTCAAAGCAAGACACCCACAAGAAAAAAATGGACTCTTCAGACATGTTTGAAATTTCACTGATTTTTATTCACGAGAATATACCAATCGTAAGCGAACATCTACTAGTATTCATTTGTTTATTATTATTATTATTATTATTATTATTCGTAGGATATAAATACACACTAATATATATATGTATATATATATATATATATATATATATATATATATATATATATATATATAAGGTTTCTTGGGGGGGATTTCAAAATGATTGAAGGCTGTTTTGATTCTAGTGTCATCTAAACTTTAGTACATCGTCTTTGCGCATTAACACACAAGAACGTTCACAGGATCCGACCCTATATATATTATTACAGATTGAAATTTATGCAGACTAAGTAGAGAGCTTCAAATGCGCTACATTGTGACGTTATCAGTATATTGTGAAGTCTGCTGCATACTACCTTGTAACGACGTCAGCCCTGTGCTCTATCTATGCAAGTAAAGAATTCCTGACATTTTGCTCCTTTATGTTAGATAAAATCTTCACTTTCTGCACTAAAGCCATATTGTAGAGAAAAGATCGAAGAAAATTTATTATGAATTGAGTGATATGCGGTTATCAAAATGTACGGTTTTCTCCAGGTGGCAACTTAACACCAAATGTACATCGCTGTGTCAGTGGTGTTATCCTTCCAAAGCGAGATAACCCATTTTGAGGAGTATGCCTCATTACTTTACCTCCTTACTTTAATTCTACCTTTAAACATCTTGTTTTAGGTGTGAGCGTTGGTCAGTAAGTGTGGGTGCTAGTCAGTAAGACTGTATTGGTTAGTAGCCGTTCGTGTTGGTGAGTAGATGTGGGTGCTGGTCAGCAAGACGGTGTGTTTGTCAGTAGGAGTGAGTACTGGTCAGTAAGACCTCGTATTGGTCAGTAGGTGTATGTGTTGGTGAGTAGATGTGGGTGCTGGTCAGTAAGAAGGTGTGTTTGTCAGTAGGAGTGGTGCTTGTCAGTATGACTGCGTGTTGGTCAGTAATTATATGGGTTGGTGAGCAGATGTGGGTGCTGATCAGTAAGATGGTGTGTTTGTCAGCAGGAGTGGGTGCTGGACAGCAAGAAAATATGATCATCTTTAAATCACAAAGCTTCTAGCTGTACTATTTAAACGACTTAATAAAATACATTTATGCCAGTAACTTCAGACAAAGTGTTATAATGTTTAATAATTATTTAATTTAAGTATATGTAATGAAAGATACCAAAGAAACAACATTTTTCTTTTGTTAATGAACAAGCATGCGGTATTTGTTAACAATAAGGTAGGTGTTACCATCAATTTTCACTCGAAAAATTGGAGTCTTTCCCCACTCTTCCTTGACCGTTCTCATGCTTTGATAAACATTTTGGTTAAACGGTTCCATATAGCGCTCAAGTGCAATGTTCTTCCTGAGTCCAATTCATAATTAAGTTTGCAGCATTTGGACAACTTAATTGACTGGTTCTTTCCAAATAATTTAAGCACTTTGTGAAAGTGCGCTATATTGCCTTGTAAATAATTAAAGCTGGGATTGTATAAATCCCAGTAATGTTCAAGCAATCCACATGTTAATATGTCCCAAACGGTGTAATCTAAATTTACGGATTTGAGTCTCATCTATCTATTCCATGCATTGTCTCTAATGGCTCATTTAAATTCCAATTTAAACCTATAGGTAGGAAGAGTATTACTACTGTTACCTTGAAATTACATTCCCTGACAAGATTAATGACATTTTGAAACCTCTCAGCAAATGTCGATAATCAGCTATCCAAAAGTTGTGGAGCTTAATTGTTGAAACATTGCTTTGGTTTCCAAGAATAATGTTAAACTTTATCTATTAAAATTAGATCATTTACAATAGCTTGCGGTCGCAAATCCTCACGCTTTCTACCGCATGTTCTACCTTACCCCCCCCCCCCCCCACGGTACTCACCGCTACCTCCACCTCCAGACAGTGACGCGGGGGTCATAATGCAAAATCAGTCATATATATATATATATATATATATATATATATATATATATATATATATATATATAGATATATATATATATATATATATATATATATATATATATATATATATATATATGTGTGTGTGTGTGCTATGCGTCTTCCTGCTATGATTGTATATGTATAGTGAAAAAATATTTGACATTATCATTGTAATTTAACCGTTTGTACAGCTGACCTTTGACCCCTCCCAGAGATTGAAGGGTGGAAGCAGATGGTTACCGAAAGGGCAACATACTTTAAAAGTGTCGTGAATTCCCAACCCATAAGTTTAGGAGATGTGGTTATGGACATACGGTCGGGAAGACAGACAGAGGTACTAACAATATCCCTGATGATATTTTAAAACAGCGTGAGGATAAATACTACAGCAGAATACCTACTATGCAGCATTTTCAGAATCAAGGTTGGAATTGAAATCCTTTTAAAGCTGAGTTCAATAAAATATAGTACAAACAAAATATTAGTATTAATTAAAACGTATACGCCTCTTTGAACATTGTCACCAATAGGAAACAAGAAATGCTCCCCACCCCACATGCTGACTTTGGTAACGTTAACTTATGCATAAGTTAAAGCAGCCAAAACCAGGGATCGTCCAAGCCCAGATCATCAGTGAGCCTTAGTTATTTGCCACTGGCCCACATTCCTATATCAAGAAATAAAAATTTAAGAGAACAACTAGTCTTTTGAAAATATAAGAGACCACGATGAAAATTGTATGGGCTGAGTATATCTTAATATTGCTCTTGGAGGAAACCCAATGCTATATTTCAATTGGCCATGTATGGGCCTCATTCAAAACAGGATTCAGTTTAACTGTATCTGTTATACTTTTCTTGCAAATTGATGCCGGCCCATCCCAGGGAGATCCATGCAAAAGGTCATTTTTAATTTGTATCCGGTGACATTTGGCATTTTTCTGAATATGAGAATCCCTCATATACCGTGTTAGTATCAATTTGTGACATTGAACTATACTAGTAATGCCAGTTCATTTTACTACAATAGTAATTGCTGTTAATGTTATCTCAAACGCATGGATTTACCTAGAGTACTTGAATGGCTATGAAGTACACAAAGGACTAAAAAGATTAAACAAAGTACAAAAATTATTTATTAGTCCTCCGATGGCGATAAAAGTGTTGCTAGAAAGGGCCTAAAAATACTCCGACCTACGATACAAATAAGAGATATGTCAAAAAGAAGAACATGACAGCATCATTTGTAGATTTAGATGTCACTAACACAGCTGAAATGTTGTTACAAGATGCCAGTTACGACGTAGTATAAATCAGCAAGATAGTTGTTTTGTGAGAATATGATGATGTTTGCGAAGTGCCATAATTTGAGGAGTCCTCTTGATCATGCATACGAGCTCCTGTTGCTTTATCCCCTCCAGCTTGACATTTTGTGGAACCATTCCTTACGACACATTTCCATACAGCATCTACACCTTTTGCGGTGCCATTCCTATTCCTTACGACAGATATCCCCTCCAGCAACAATACTCTTTCAGATGCGATTCGACTTCAGCAGCTAGACTCTCTGTGGTACCATTCCTTACGACAGATATGTATACCACTTTTAATGGCAGTTATTTAGAATCTGATGGTACGATATTAGAGTCGGATTTCAGTGTCGAGGTTGGTTCCATAGCGATATCAGGGATAGGGTTATAGAAACTACATATGCGATCTATAATACCCGATTAATCAAGCCTTCTAGAACTGGAGCGACAAAAATGTGTTTATTGCAAACTTAGTTAACCCTCTTTTAAAGGCATGAGTATTGATTAATTTCGTTACAAAAAGGGATAACATTTGCACAGCATCACAAACTCACCAGCATTCGTAGACGAGCGAGTGACCCTAGAAATTCGGATCTATTCTGTATTATTCAGATATACACTAAGCTGTATTAAGTTGAATGAATTTATTGTGTCTCATTTAGAGTAAGTACGGCTATTAGAATGAAGGATATTATACTGCTGTCAATATACCAGACGATCATTTTGCAGCAAATATTGGTTATGGCGTACGGTGAGTAATTCCTTCTGTATTAGCCGTATGTAGTAGCGCTAACGCTACATTTGCAAAATAATAATGCAATTTATTTCATGTGTTATTTAAGTTCATATTTTCCATATACCAAACGAACACGTGACGACATGATACTCTATAATGCCGATATGTCATATTCGAGGCATGCAAACACGTGACGACACGACGCTCTATAATGCAGATATGTCATATTCGAGACATACGAATGTTCTGTATCTTTTCTCACCACTCGATTTTGGGGTTTTCTGAATTAGTGTTGCGTATTTCGTCACGTGATTATATAATATTACATCTGTGCTCATTTCTAATATCAATCTTTGCTCTCCAAGACACGCAAAAGACATTTTTGGATTAATTGTTTTAATTGTATTTGAAATGTTCCCTTATGTAAGATCCACTATTTGAGTACCACAAAGCTACAAAAATTAATCATTAAAACGTTGAATATATCTTAATCACAGGAAACAAAAATATTTTCATGAAATAACCTGGTATTTACATGTGCTCCAAATTTATTATTTATTATTTAGTGTAGACTTTAAAAATTTGAACCATAATTATCTGTACCATTTTGTACATGCTCAAAGAGGAAGATTTTCATTATTCGCACTATGAATGGAAATAAATTTGTTGGTGTTAAAGCAAAAACACCATTAAACGTTACCGCTTTTCCGTGTTGAGGTAGTCGGAACCGCGGTAGCTCAGTTGTTACAGCGTCGGAATCCAGTGATTGAAGGTTCTATACCCACCCAGGCCAGATTGGACAGGCTGCCTCTGTGTGTATCTCGGGAAAATCTTTTTGCTTGCGTGGTAGTTTTTATATATTAAATTAAAGCATATGTTAACGTTTTGTTATTTTTCCCCACAACTTTCAAACTCCCGCTAATGCCTGGTCAATTTCATATACGTTTCTTTATTCTTTCAAATAGTTAGCCTGCAAAATGCCTTTGATCTTTAACTGTTAAATTGCCACCAGAGTGGTTATGTGTAAAACAGAGTGTAAAGTTACATTTTTCCTCTTTAAACATGTGGCTAAAATCCTGACTACATACTTATTAAATGACTGAGAAAGTATGGGTTAACCTCTCTCTATTCCTCTACACTGAATGACCTGTACCACTAAGGACATATATTATAAAGTCTATTTGGTACTGTTGTCTTGCAATACATTGTCATATAGACAAGACGGTGTCTTGCAATACATTGTCATATAGGCAAGACGGTGTCTTGAAATACATTGTCATATAGGCAAGACGGTGTCTTGAAATACATTGTCATATAGACAAGACGGTGTCTTGAAATACATTGTCATATAGACAAGAACAAGCTTGCGAAAGAAAATATGCCTTATGATCCCCGTACATTTTTTTAGAAACTTCGGGATATTGTGTATGCCCTCTATCTGTCCGTCCATCTGTCTGTTACCACGCCACATTTTAAACCGCTGAGTGAAAATTCACGAAGCCTTGTGTTGCCTCTGTAATACCCATCTGCTAGAGGTTTACATACATGATTTCCAGTCCTGGTGACTTTTGAAAGAGTCAAAGGTCAAACGTACAAGATGCTTTTTACCAATTTACCATGACATTTTCAAATATTTCCTGACAAAACTTCATTAACCGCAGTTGTAGCTGGAAGACGCATTATATATATATATATATTGCGGATTTTTTGCGTTGACCTCTTTGTCACTGCATGGGGATAGGGTTGAGTAAGAGACCGAAAGGTGGGGGAGGCTTGATGGGAATTGGGATATACAGTAAAAGCGCGCGGATTTGCGATGGCGGGCTATTGAATTTACTCTTATTTCTTTATGTACAATACAAGGACAATTTACGAGAGTTACTTGATTTCAGATCTTGGAGATGAATTCGGTCCTTTTGATGACGTACAAATGTTTAAACATGTTTAGAAACGGCTCCTGAATTATAATAGCAAATATGCTACATAATAAACTGCTTTTTAAACATTCATGTTTTTCTTTTTGTTGTTGTTTTTTTATCGCTGTGGTAGTTTCTAGGCAAAATGTATGCTTAACTTCAAGTCATCTAATATGTTTATCATATGATCTATGTGTTATTGATATCTAATATGTTTACAATATGATGTATGTGTTATTAATATCTAAAATGTTTACAATATGATTTATGTGTTATTAATATCTAATACGTTTACAATATTATTTATGTGTTATTAATATCTAATACGTTTACAATATGATTTATGTGTTATTAATATATAATACGTTTACAATATGATTTATGTGTTATTAATATTGTTATGTATGATGTTTATAAAATATTATAACTATTTTAGGAAATTATAAATGTTTCTTCACTTTAATATTTGCTTAAATCTTAATGTTAACAGGAAAAACATGTTTAACTAGTGTCCTTGAATTAGGTTGTTTTGATCAATATGTTTTCTCAATTTGAAGGTCAAGGTTGATTTTTGTTTACAAGTAAAAATTCCATTAAGATGACTCATGTTCTAGAACATTCTGTCATGTGACCAATCTTTATATATGCCATGTTTGGTGGACATTTATTCAGTTTTGACATTACCATCAGTCTTGTAAAGAGCTATTATAGTTGTGAAAATTCATTACAAATTATAAGAGAGGAATTATTTTAAATATTCATTGGATTATAACAGTGCTCATAAACTTTTGGATTTTGGATTTTTAATTAATGATTTTGGAATTTAACTGAACTTATTCAGAGATTTTGGAATACTTCATTTTGACATCAGCACATCAAGATTTCTAGTACATCAGGACTTTGGGGACCATTAGCACATCATAACATTCAAGGACACAGCCGTGAATTCGGAACATTCTATATTTAGGACTTGTGATTAGAACAATCATTCTTATTGGATTATTAGGATTTCAAAACACATTACTGTAAGTGACTTTTTGATTTTTCATTTTAATTATCTAGTAATAAATTGCTTGTTGAATTTTTACTTGATTTGTTGGTTTCACTTTCTTTCTGTTACATTTTTCTTAGACCATAGAGTCGTAACAGAAATTGGGGGCTCGTCGTTCCAGGATCTGAATTTCTTTAAAGCTTATTAGAGATATTAAAGTTATTTTTGAAATTCATATTGATTTTGTCTCGGAGAATTTTTTTTGTCTTTGGCAAAGATTTTTAATAGAGAATTTTTTGTGTGTGAAACCAACAAGCATTTACAATGGCATCTAATGTTCAGAATTTCATTTCAAAACCTACCCAGGAGGGGTTAAAGTGCATGAGAAAGGATGAGTTGCTCGAGCTTGCCAGAAAATACAGTCTATCTGAGGCAAAAGTATCATTGACAAAACAGGAAATAAAGATTATTTTAATTCAGTATTTAGTAGGAAAGGGAATTTTGAAAATAGTGCTTTAACTTTGAAGAGAAAGCCTGTATCTGGTTCTGACAGGAAATTAAGGGAATTAGAGTTAAAGAACCAGATGGATTTAGAGTTGGCAAAGCTTCAGATTCAGAGAGAGAGAGAAAAAGAAGAGAGGCAGATACAGATGGAGAGAGAGAAAGAAGAGAGGCAGATACAGATGGAGAGAGAGAAAGAAGAGAGGCAGATGGAGAGAGTGAAAGAAGAGAGGCAGATACAGATGGAGAGAGAGAAAGAAGAGAGGCAGATGGAGAGAGAGAGAAAGAAGAGAGACAAATGCAGATGGAGAGAGAGAAAGAAGAGAGACAAATACAAATGCAGATGCAGATGCAAAGAGAAGAAAGGGAAATGCAATTTAAGTTAAGAGAATTAGAACTGGCAAACAGAGCACACTCCACTCCTTTAAAAACAAGTTCAGGTTTTGATGTTACTAGATATATTAGGTTAGTACCCCCTTTTCAGGAAAAAGAAGTAGATAAATACTTTCTTCATTTCGAGAAAATAGCTGAAAACTTGAAATGGCCCAGAGAGCATTGGACTTTGTTATTACAAAGTGTACTTATTGGCAAAGCTCGTGAAGTCTACACTTCACTGTCAGTACAACAAAGCACTGATTATGATGTGGTTAAGGAGTACATCTTGAAAGCTTATGAGTTGGTGCCAGAGGCATATCGACAAAGGTTTAGGAATTGTAGAAAAGAAACTGGACAAACTCATGTCGAATTTGCAAGGGATAAAGAACTACTATTTGATAGGTGGTGCTCAGCCAAGAAAGTTGATCAAGATTATGATAACCTCCGACAGCTCGTATTAATTGAAGAGTTCAAGAGGTGCATCCATAGTGATGTTAAAACCTATCTTGACGAGCAGAATGTGGAAACTTTGGAAAATGCTGCTCGTATGGCTGATGATTATTCCTTGACTCACAAAATTTCATTTGGCAATAAGTCGTCCTCTCAGCAGTTTTCTGGTAAAAAACCATTTCAATCTCATTCGAGTACTTCCAAATTTCACAACAGCACAACTGTTAGGAATCAAACATCTGATAAGACTGATCAGAAATCCTTATCTCTTCCTACGTGCACTTATTGTAAAACGAAAGGGCACGTTATTTCTGATTGCTTCAAGTTGAAAAATAAGCAACAGAGTAAAGACAGAGCTTTTCCAAATGCTCTTATTTCTACGAGGTCAAGGTCACGGTCTTGTATTGAAAGCAATACATTTGTTGGGTCAAACAAACCCCAGTCTGATTCTATTTTGGAGGCTTATCAGTTATTGGTGATTCTGCCAAACCTATCCCAATTAAAATATTAAGGGACACTGGAGCTTCTCAGAGTCTTTTATTGTCAGGTACTTTGCCTTTGTCTGAGGAGTCTTCTTCAAGTGAAAGTGTTCTTGTTCAGGGAGTTGAGTGCGGCTTTGTAAATGTTCCTCTCCATTGTGTAAATTTGGCATCAGACTTAGTTTCTGGACCTGTGACTGTTGGGGCAGTGACTTTTTTACCCATAGAGGGTGTTCATTTATTACTAGGCAATGACCTGGCTGGAGATAAGGTTGTGGTTAATCCACTTGTAACTGACAAGCCTTGTTTGGATCAGAAAGTTGATCCTGTCGAAACTGAAATCCCTGATTTGTACCCTGCTTGTGCAGTTACTAGAGCTATGGCAAAAAGAGCTCTTGAGAGTGATGTTGATCAGGATATTATTCCTTTAGCTGACACATGTATTGGTCAGTCTTTTGATGAGGTCACTTTTTCCTCAGGTATTGATCAATCAAATGGTATTGATCACAGTGATCCTCTTTTGGCAACTCATTCTCTTTGTTCTACTCAGGGTGACAAACGAAAATCTCTTGTCGTTGAACAGGAGCAAGATCCCGAGATATCTTGTTTGTTTCAGAGGGCTATTAGTGAAACTGAAGCCACACAAGTTCCAGTGTGTTACTTTGTGAAAAATGGGGTCCTTATGAGGAAATGGAGACCACCTGATGTACCCGCTGGTGACGAGTGGTCAGTGAGCTATCAAATTGTTGTTCCTAAGTCATATCGACAGGAAATTCTTAATTTAGCCCATGAAACTCCTTTGGCTGGTCATTTAGGAGTCCGTAAGACTTATCACAAGATCTTGAATCATTTTTATTGGCCGAAACTCAAAAGTGATGTTTCTAAATACTGCAGATCTTGTCACACTTGTCAAATGGTAGGAAAACCCAATCAGAAGATACCTAAGGCTCATCTGCAACCTATTCCTGCATTTGATGAACCATTTAGTAGAATAATAGTAGACTGTGTTGGTCCTTTACCTAAAACCAAGTCAGGCAACCAATACTTGTTGACCATCATGTGTACATCTACAAGATTTCCAGAGGCAATTCCTCTGAGAAATATAAAAGCTAAAACTATTGTGAAAGCTTTGGTGAAGTTTTTTACACTTGTTGGCCTTCCCAAATCTGTCCAGTCGGATCAAGGGTCAAATTTTATGTCTGGAATTTTCCAACAAGTTATGCATGAACTAGGCATCCAACAGTTTAAATCTTCTGCCTATCACCCTGAAAGTCAAGGTGCTTTGGAAAGATTTCATCAAACTTTGAAGAATATGATTCGATCATATTGCTTTGATACAGAAAGGATTGGGATGAGGGTGTTCATTTGTTGTTGTTTGCTGTTAGGGAATCAGTTCAAGAGTCGTTGGGTTTTAGTCCCTTTGAACTAGTTTATGGTCATACTGTCCGTGGACCACTGAAATTATTGAAAGAGAAACTTCTTTCAAATGAAGATTCAGAGATTAATCTTCTTGATTATGTCTCTGATTTCAAATACAAGTTGTCAAAGGCCTGTGAAGTAGCAAGAACTAATCTTCACACTACCCAGTCAAAAATGAAATTAAGGTATGACAGAAATTCACAGGAAAGGAGTTTTAAACCTGGTGACAAAGTTCTGGCTCTCTTTCCCATACCTCAAAATCCTCTTCAGGCTAAATTTTATGGTCCTTATACCGTTGAAAAGAAAGTAAATGACTTAAATTATATCATTAACACTCCTGGGAGACGGAAACAGAAACAACTTTGTCATATAAATATGTTAAAGGAATATTTTGACAGAGATAGCCCAGCTAATAATTCAGTTAATTTAGTTGTACCTGCCCCACACAGTGAAGATTTCAACAATGGAGTACGATCAGACTATAGTGACTCTGGTATAACCAATCTTCGGAATTCAGAAATATTGAACCTAGACCAGAAACTTTCACATCTACAACAACAGGAAAGAAATGAACTAAAACTTCTATTACATGAATATGAGCACTTGTTTCCTGATGTTCCAACACGAACAAGTAAAATTTATCATGACGTTGACATTGTAGATTCTGCGCCTGTGAAACAGCATCCTTATAGGATGAATCCTCTCAAACAGAACTATCTGAAGAAAGAAATTCAGTATTTACTGGAGAATGATTTCATAGAACCAAGTAAAAGTAACTGGAGTTCACCATGTATTCTTGTTCCCAAGCCAGATAATACATTCCGTATGTGTACTGACTATAGAAAAGTCAACAGTGTCACCAAAACTGATTCATTTCCAATCCCAAGAATGGACGATTGCATTGATAAAATTGGAAATGCGGAATATGTCACCAAGTTTGACCTTTTGAAAGGATTCTGGCAAATTCCACTGACGGAAAGGGCAAAAAAAATTTCAACATTTGTAACTCCAGATGGACTTTATCAATATAAAGTCATGCCGTTTGGAATGAAAAATTCGCCTGCAACGTTTCAACGTCTGATGAACATGATAACATTTGGTCTTGATAATTGTGACGCTTATATCGATGACGTCATTATCTACAACAACACCTGGGAAGATCATTTGGAAACCATTCGAAAATTCTTCGATCGACTCAGCGATGCGAATCTGACAATTAATTTGAGCAAAAGTGAGTTTTGCATTGCTTGTGTCACATTTTTAGGACATATTGTGGGACAAGGTCAAGTTAAACCTATAGAAGCTAAGGTCAAAGCTATCTCTGAATTTCAAGTTCCAATTTGTAAAAAGCAACTGATGCGATTTCTAGGTATGGCTGGATATTATCGGAAATTTTGTTCCAATTTTTCCAAAATTGCTGAACCTTTGACAAGTTTATTGAGTAAGAAAACCAAATTTCATTGGTCTGACAAGTGTCAGGAATCTTTTGACAAGTTAAAGGCCATGCTTAAGAATGCACCAGTTCTTTCTGCACCAAATTTCAGCCAATCATTTAAATTATCTGTTGATGGAAGTGATGTAGGGGTTGGTGGAGTATTGATTCAGGAAGACAAAAGTGGTGTGGATCACACTGTGTGATATTTTTCTAAAAAAACTAAACAAGCACCAGAAAAATTATTCCACAATTGAGAAGGAATGTTTGGCTTTGATATTGGCTTTACAGCATTTTGAAGTGTATGTTACCTCAGCTCTTTCTCCAATTATTGTGTACAGTGATCACAATCCCCTTACTTTCATCAACAAAATGAAAGATAAAAATCGGAGATTGTTGAGATGGAGTTTGATATTGCAGGAATATAACATTGACATCAAACACATCAGGGGAAAAGACAATGTGATTGCAGATGCACTCTCACGTGCCTAGAAATGTAATATTGCTTGATGTAATTAAGTCCAGTATCATAAAACATGTTCTTATGTATTTTTGGTTATTGTAGTATTAGATGTATATTCAAAAGAAAGCTTTATTATATAAATCTTTCTTTTTCTTTATGACGGGAGGTGTTATGTATGATGTTTATATAATATTATAAATATTTTAGGAAATTATAAATGTTTCTTCACTTTAATATTTGCTTAAATCTTAATGTTATCAGGAAAAACATGTTTAACTAGTGTCCTTGAATTAGGTTGTTTTGATCAATATGTTTTCTCAATTTGAAGGTCAAGGTTGATTTTTGTTTACAAGTAAATATTCCATTAAGATGACTCATGTTCTAGAACATTCTGTCATGTGACCAATCTTTATATATGCCATGTTTGGTGGACATTTATTCAGTTTTGACATTACCATCAGTCTTGTAAAGAGCTATTACAGTTGTGAAAATTCATTACAAATTATAAGAGAGGAATTATTTTAAATATTCATTGGATTATAACAGTGCTCATAAACTTTTGGATTTTGGATTTTTAATTAATGATTTTGGAATTTAACTGAACTTATTCAGAGATTTTGGAATACTTCATTTTGACATCAGCACATCAAGATTTCTAGTACATCAGGACTTTGGAGACCATTAGCACATCATAACATTCAAGGACACAGCCGTGAATTCGGAACATTCTATATTTAGGACTTGTGATTAGAACAATCATTCTTATTGGATTATTAGGATTTCAAAACACATTACTGTAAGTGACTTTTTGATTTTTCATTTTAATTATCTAGTAATAAATTGCTTGTTGAATTTTTACTTGATTTGTTGGTTTCACTTTCTTTCTGTTACATTTTTCTTAGACCATAGAGTCGTAACAATATCTAATATGTTTACAATATGATTTATGTGTTATTAATATCTAATACACTTACAATATGATTTTTGTTTTATTAATATCTAATATGTTTACAATATGAGTTATGTGTTATAAGGTCAATACACCTATATTATAAGTTTTGTTTTCCAGCAAGTATACTGTCACACTATGACGTCACTAATGAAAGCAAAGTTGTAATGACCGAGTCATCCAAATGTATTTTCAAAATCATATCGCACGAATATTTTGCGGTTTTGTCAAATAAAATCAGTATTTTTGTCACGTGATAAATATAATCCCACACTTGTGGTCATTTAAATTGAAATTTATGAAATGAGTCGTTATTTTAATTCAAACTGAAAGGGTATTTTGCTTTATTGAAACCCGTGGACCTTGTTTCGTTAATTCTTCTCTTCAAATGTCATTCTTTTTGTCAGAGGCCTTAATGCAAACCTGTTCATAATATGGTGTTAATAATTATCCACAAATCTGAATATACGATATGAGAATATTACACAAGACGATTGATAAAAGACGGAAGGTAGAAGGATAACTGGTGGTTTGCTTTGTGTGTTTGTTTGTTGTTTTTTTTTTGTGTGTGTTTTTTTTTTTTGGCAGCCAGCAATGATATAATTATATAAGACCTTTTTAATGATATAATTATATAAGACCTTTCTATTAATATAATTATATAAGACCTTTCTATTGATATAATTATATAAGACCTTTCCATTGATATAATTATATAAGACCTTTCTATTGATATAATTATATAAGACCTTCTATTAATATAATTATATAAGACCTTTCTATCGATATAATTATATAAGACCTTTCTATTGATATAATTATATAAGACCTTTCTATTGATATAATTATATAAAACCTTTCTATTAATATAATTATATAAGACCTTTCTATTAATATAATTATATAAGACCCTTCTATTAATATAATTATATAAGACCTTTCTATTGATATAATTATATAAGACCTTTCTATTGATATAATTATATAAAACCTTTCTATTAATATAATTATATAAGACCTTTCTATTAATATAATTATATAAGACCATTCTATTAATATAATTATATAAGACCTTTCTATTGACATAATTAGATAAAACCTTTCTATTAATATAATTATATAAGACCTTTCTATTGATATAATTATATAAGACCTTTCTATTTTTCAGCGTTTTGACAGCAATGATATAATTATACAAGACCTTTCTATTAATCCTCTCTATTTTTAGTGTTTGACAGAATTAAGATGCTACAAAAATCAACTGGGATTAGGAATTACAAAATAAATTAATAGTTCTTTTTGGAATGCGAAAACGATTATGTGTAAACAGTCATATCAATGTTGATTACATCCTAGTCTACAATGTATCATGTGATTTCTGATGCGTATGCTGATTTTCTGTACAAACAAGTTCGGGATGCATACTGACAAATTTATGACAATATATACTCTTTCTTCAAGGTACATTTGTATACGTATGGTACTAGAAAAATAAATCACTCTATGTCTCTTTTCTCTTTCTATTTCTCTAAAACTAATTTTCAGGTTAATAAGCAATAATCAATAATTGATCAAGACTTAAAATCATAGCATCTGCACTCGCTATCACATTTTGTATTCTAACAAAAGCCTGAAGCATTTTCGTCAAAGAGACGCTGGCAGGAAAGAAGACAAATATATAGTCAGTCAATAGACCGTAAACTACACTGGCGAAGGCCAGTGTAATTTTGTCAAGAGAAACAGGGAGGAAATATGACAAATATATAGTCAGGCAATAGGACGTAAATTAGAATGGCGATGACCAGTGTAATTTGAAATAAATAC
Organism: Margaritifera margaritifera; assembly: GCA_029931535.1. Classification (NCBI taxonomy): domain Eukaryota; kingdom Metazoa; phylum Mollusca; class Bivalvia; order Unionida; family Margaritiferidae; genus Margaritifera; species Margaritifera margaritifera. The sequence continues at coordinate 338,051 of JAQPZY010001596.1, forward strand.
ATGTCACAATCAGATTCGGATTTTTTTTTTTTTTATTTTGTTTTGCAAATAGACCAAGTAGCGCTTGTGAATACTACAATATAAAATGATGATAAGACAAAGCAACACAAGATCTCTCTCTCTCTCTCTCTCTCTCTCTCTCTCTCTCTCTCTCTCTCTCTATATATATATATATATATATATATATATATATATATATATCACCACGTATCAAGCTAAAAGTAGAATGGATCACAGATTATCAATTGCTTAATCCGTTTTAGGTACAGTTACTGCAATATCGAAAATTTTAATCCTGATTCTGATATAAAATTAGGATCCATAATTCCAGATTATATAGCATGTGATGTGACGTTGAGAATGGAATGGACTATTTCTTGTGTATGATGGAATGGACTATTTCTTGTGTATGATGGAATGGACTATTTCTTGTGTATGATGGAGATAATATAGTATATTTGGGAAGTGCTTTGTTGTGTTTATGAAAGATTATCTCAACCATTAGGCTAGTAAATATCCCTATCAGCAAAAGATGAACACTGATAAAAGAATATTTTTTTTCATCTGCCTCTTCAGTAATGCAAATACCAAAGTGCCACTGTAGCTGGATTTATGTCTTGATTATAACAAGCCATGTTAAACAAATCTCTGATTATGAGAATATGTTGTCAAGTTGTTTCTATTTGTCTTGCTTCGTCCACGACACAATTAGAGGAGACGAGGCCAAACAGTAATAATGTCGTTCAACGCCTTATTGACGTAAATAGTTGTAGGTAAGCGGTAAGGACCAAACTTTCACACGTTTTATCTACCTCGGTCACACACATGCGTTATGTATCATATGCCTATTCTGGTTTTATGTTGTGATCTGGTTTCCATGGAAAGCATCAATAATATGACTATCAAATAATTTTTGTATCACGAGTTTGCTTCTGTCAATACAATCAAATGAAGTAATATGTATTCTTCTTCTTCTTCCTCTTCTTCCTCTTCTTCTTCTTCTTCTTCTTCTTATTATTATTATTATTACTATTATTATTATTATTAGTAGTAGTAGTAGTATTGGTAGTAGTAGTAGTATGTGTGTGTGTGTGCGCGTGTGTGTAGGTAAACCTTTTGCCTTGGAATTAAAGCATCTAATTAGAATTTCAAATAAATTTATCTGTATGACTTGCCGTGTCTTTCATGTCGCGCCTGTAAAGGATGGGTTATACATTGCTGTCACATTTTCAACGGTATTGTCCCCGTAGAGGTTGTTAATATTTTGCATTGACCTCATTTTATCTGAAACTATTGCGTGCAAAGTCATTTAACTTGATAGCTGCAGTTATTTTCGGCAATATTATTTTTCTAGGTCACGATGACTTGTTTACGCTTCATCAACTGCGTAAGGTTTTTAATTAGACTTAATTCTTCTGACATTATTTTTTGTGCATTAACAGATCAATTGATTGATGTATTTATATGAAGCAGTGCTTTTATATTGGGCCTTGAAAGCTGTCATCTGGACACAGATAACTGATTAAATTCACATAGTGCGTAATATTAATGTTTGGCCAAATTACTATATTTTCCTGGTAAGAACATCAAAACACTCAAACATCCTATGCATGATCTATCCAAAAGGAAACGTTCAAAACGATAACAATGATATGCTGTACGGCTCATTTTTGAAGCTAAAAATATCTCTTGTAGGTGCCCATTATAAAATTTCAGCCCTGTGAGATCTCCCCGTCTCCATCCAGTACTACGTGTACGGAGACAGTGAACAATGAAAATGGTATTAGTTTCAAACCTAATAATTTGTGGATTTTACCCATACGTAGACTTTTTCTTTAAAAAATTACGTTATTTTTCTGGTTATTATTTTCAGCTAATTAGAGATCTTTATATATATATATATATATATATATATATATATATATATATATATATATATATATATATATACATACGGTATTTAATATACCACCACACGTAGGCTGGTTCCGTACCTCATACAATAATTAGCTGCCTGTGGCTTAATACCAGATGTTACTTTCATAATGATTATTCATGGTCAACAGCAATTTTCCATTAAACCTTCTCCAAAAGCATTATTGTCTCTCAAGTGCCGTTTTGAAGATATCCAAAAAAAATTTTGATCAATTTTGGAGCCCGTTGTAATGATAACTGATAAAACCTCTTAATATATACAAAAAGAAGTATTTTGGTTCATATGTGTATACAAACTGCATTTTGTTTTCATCTAGTTCCACCTTGAAAGTCGAGAAGTGTTAATCATCATTTATGTGCTTGAATTTAATAGTCTTGCTGAGAAAACGCATTACACTGCGTTGTATTAAGCTATTACAGGATACCTATGTTTTAAAACCATCGTGAATAAAAGTTGTTTTTTTTTATTTAAAAGGTCTTAAACTTACACACCAGACAACGTTTTCTTAAAATTACAAACAAATTGACCCTAAATCACTAATAAAATTGGTGAGACAGGGGTCGACCATGTTTTGACCAGGTCCTTTTCCACTGTGTGTATGTGTTGGTATAAGACACAAACAACTAATTAAATTCCCATAAAACGTAATGTTAATAATATTTGAACAAATTACTATACTTTCGTAGTAAGACCGACAAAACACTCTTACATCCTATGCATGATCTATACAAGAGAAAACTTTTAACAAGGTGAAAATGATAAGCTGCGGGGCTCGTTTATGAGGAAAATTCCCTTGTAGGTGCCAACTATAAAAGTTCATCCCTGTGAGATCTTCCCTTTTTCATCCAGCGATACATGTTTGGAGACAGTGATACAATGAAAATGGTCAAGCATACTAATGAGTTGAATTAACCCGTAGGCTTCTTATTAAAATTAATTACCTTATTTGTTTCTGGTAATTATTTTCAGCCAATCAGCAACATTCATTCTTTCACATACAGTATTCAATATACCACCACACAAACTCTGGTCACGTAGCTCATACAGTAACTAGTTACCCGTGACCATTTAGAGACTAAACATGACACGGGTTTTCAACGGTGAAGACAAGGAATAAAAAAGACATTGTTTCAGAAAATGGTAATGATTTTTAAAGTATTTAATTGTTCATATTTATGGTTATACATTAAAAGTCAAGCAGTCAGTATTATTTATTTGTAAAGTTATTTTCTGTTTATATTCCTTATAGGTGTGGAATACCTGAACATAAATATAGAAAAAATCCTGGGTAATGGAAGTAAAAAGCAAGGCAGCATATTGAGGAGAATAAGAAGAACAGGGGGCACGTAGAGAAAGATATCACACACACACTGTGTGTGCGCGTGTTTAGATAAAAAATATCTGGCATGTGAGTTTGTTGAGGAAATAGTCGAAATATCATTAGTATTTACTGAATTGTTGTGTTTGCAACTTAGGGAAAGACAGAATAATCTCTTTAACCACCTTAGAATTTTGACCTATTCGGGGTGTTTCTATTCTATCTAACTCTGTTATTTACAGCATAGCGCTGCAAACTTATATATGTGTTCGATTTATTTGTAGTACGTATTGTTTTTTTTTTTTTTGTTTTTTTGTGTTGTTGGCCTCTCAGAATGGTATCATAAGATTTCTAAAGCGCTTATAGCGGATAAAATTGAGTCTCTGCATTGTCATTTGTCACGTATTATAGTCTTGTAAGGTTTGCCTTGATAGTACCATAAAAGGTATTAAAAGAGTCGAATGTGCAGATAATAGTTAAGGCCATATAACCTTTTCTTTCAAAGCCATATATGGTTGTTGTCCAATTTTGCGAAGCAGACTTGTCTATATAACTGGACCGAGATGAACTTTGCATACAGAACGTATCTTACAGCAGTGTATGAAATAATTATCAAAACTCAGCTATACGCTATATATTACAAATGATTACAAGTCTCTGATGTATATACCTTGTGACACGAAATGCGAAATAATCAAATCATAAACAATTCCTCACCTCTTTGCAATCACATTATTATTACTCGATTGATAATTAGTTTGTGAGTGGAAGATGCACAGTAGTACTGTTGCAGAGCACGATGTCAATCACGCCATATTTGATAAAACGATGAGCCTATAAAGGAAATATTCAAGTAATTGCAAAAACTATTCTTCGAAAAAAAGTTAATTTTCATGGCAAATGGTATGTCAATACGTAACCAGATATTTCACAAAATTCATGCTAGGAAATTATACTTGAACCTTCTTGATTCGCGCACCTCTGGAGAGTCGATACACGTTCGAATAAACGAATGTTTGGATTAAGGAGTTCGCTTGAAACTAAATCATTTTTTTTTGGGGGGGGGGGGTGGAGATATGCGAATGGTTCGAAAAATCGGATGATAACACACAAGCGATGCTTGGATCAACGAGGTTTACCTGCATGATTTAAGTATGTGGGTTGTGTGACTGAGACAAACTGTAGAGATAGATGTAGTCTTTTTACCGCTAGTTGTTTGCATCCACTTGACAAAAGGATGATCATACAAATACAATTACTTTGGCGTCCTTTCCTTATATATCTGCCCTTATCTTCCGATTTTCTTTTCCTCTGGGTCATAAGAAATATATTCAGCATGCCACCATTACTATCATGTAATAGAGGCGACAATGAATGGCCCGGAAAATTAACATATCCGTTGGTATCACAGGGTGTGCTGTAGAACCATTCTTCATTATTTCTTACCAAGTTCAGTTTTCTCATTCGTGTAATGGTTTACGTTTAGGTCCAAATTTTATGTCACTCTAAAGTAATTATTTCAGTCATTGCTTGCTTAATCTATTGTCGGTAGATTACACATGTCCATTAGGACAGCATCAAAAGACTTATTTTAATCTTGAATCTGGACATAGTATCAGACCCATAGATGTGTGTAATTAAATGGCCATGGCTTCCCATCGTCATTAATGTCAGTCAACTCAAGATTAGATTTTAGAGTTTGAAAATAAAGCTTGTTGTTTTGGCTGAGTATGACCTTTGTGTGACTGTAATGTAACACATACCTCTTAAAAGTCATTACTTGTGATCACAAATATGCGGATGTTTAGCAAGTAAAGTCATATTTAAAAGAATATTCTGTCAGAATCAGGGGATGGTTGTTAAAACTCTAAGAGTCGAAGTGTTAAGTTCAGTATTTATATATCATGTCAGGCGGCTGCATAAGCAGTACTGGGGTGGAAGATATTGGTATATATGTTCAGTGGGTCTGCACGCGATATTTTTGGAGAGTTGTTGAGTGTATTGTGGAATTACTGATGACGTTAACTTTGCTCAGCCATTGATGTGTTGTTTTTAAACAAAAGTTCTAAAATATTCAGTAGTCTGAGAATTGTTTTATTATTTAATCGGCAATCAAGATTTAGGAAGAATTAAAAAAAACCACGACAAAACCATCGTGTCACCGGTGAAACGTAGAAAAGATTCATCCGTAATAAAGTTAAAGAATGCTACAATAACGACAATCGGCAATAAAATAAATGTATATCAGTTAAATGAATGAGTGGATTATTTAGTTTCTTAATATTGTAGTTATCTTTTATAAAGTACATGTACCACATTATTGTCGGCAAATTAGGGTTCATATGTGATTTAGGACAGAATGTTAGGTAGCAGTGTGTGGAGAATGGGAACGGTTTCACATATTCAGTGTTTAATGGTACAAATATCAGTAACTTTGTATTCCACAGAATGTTAGGTAGCAGTGTGTGGAGAATGGGAACAGTTTCACATATTCAGTGTTTAATGGTACAGATATCAGTAACTTTGTATTCCACAGAATGTTAGGTAGCAGTGTGTGGAGAATGGGAACAGTTTCAAATATTCAGTGTTTAATGGTACAAATATCAGTAACTTTGTATTCCACAGAATGTTAGGTAGCAGTGTGTGGAGAATGGGAACAGTTTCACATATTCAGTGTTTAATGGTACAGATATCAGTAACTTTGTATTCCACAGAATGTTAGGTAGCAGTGGGTGGAGAATGGGAACGGTTTCACATGTTCAGTGTTTAATGGTACAAATATCAGTAACTTTGTATTCCACAGAATGTTAGTTAGCAGTGAGTGGAGAATGGGAACAGCTTCACATAGTCAGTGTATAATGGTACAAATATCAGTAACTTTGTATTCCATAAACAGTTTCACATAGTCAGTGTTTAGTGGTACAAATATCAGTAACTTTGTATTCCACAAACAGTTTCACATGTTCAGTGTTTAATGGCACAAATATCAGTAACTTTGTATTCCACAAACAAAAAAGCAGCAGATTATATTCACAATAGATGACTACATCACGATGGTATCAATACTCCATCATATATGTTTTCGCTCTCACTTTATTGCATATTTACAATTTAATGCCCCAATATGAATTCGCACCCATTCTGTTCCTGTTTCCTCTTATATAAAACACTCACAAGAGTCATATGTGCAAGAAAGATCAGCGTATCAGGATTGTCCCAATCATAACTGTAAGTGTTTCACTGAAACAAAGTAGTTATGGGTAGAGTCCCTTTTAATTAAACAGAATAGTTAATGACTTGATGACTGACAAAAAAGGAGAGTATACCGTACGTGGAACTGAAAGGCCAAGCAGTGGAGGAGGTGTTAATTACACAAAGACCTCCCAGCACTGAGGTGTTAATTACAGAAGGACCTCACAGTACTGAGGCGTTAATTACACAAAGACCTCCCAGCACTGAGGAGTTACATAAAGGCCTCCCAACACTGAGGTGTTAATTACACAAAGACCTCCCAGCACTGAGGTGTTAATTACACAAAGACCTCCCAGTACTGAGGTGTTAATTACACAAAGACCTCCCAGCACTGAAGTCTGGCACACTTGGGATTAACGGAAAAAAGTCCAAAGATGTTCATAGCCAAATACCTCCAAACATATAACACTTTCAATGTTCCTTTCCCAATTCGACTTCCTTCCAGTGCGCCTACAGTACACCACAGTACAGCACCGCGTTTGACCTGCAATTCCTTCCATACCAATCAATATTGATCTCATTATGGGAAATCTAATTATCTCGCCAATGTCAAGTAAAGTCAAATGGTTGGCATTTATCCTATCACTTTCCTTCCACAATACTACACACAGAGAGAGAGAGAGAGAGAGAGAGAGAGAGAGAGAGAGAGAGAGAGAGAGAGATCAGGAAGATTGGAGTTGCAAAAGCTCTTAGTACAACCCTGGCATCTGAAAGACAAGTAAACAGAAGAAAAAAAAGAAGAATGCAAAATAACACATGACACGTCGAATAATCTTAATAGCCTGCATGCATGCCAGTATTTATTATGCTTTGATCTGCCTGTCTTAAACAACTATTAGGATACCCGATGTGTTGTGAATGACAATCAAATATCAAGGTAAAGATACATCGATAAACTTTACCAATGGCGTATAATTAGGCAATGAATTGGTATGCATTCCTTTTTCGTCTTTTGTATGCTTGCTTTGTTTTTTCTTTTGTATGTCTTTCACAATGTTATTTGTAAATTCTTTTTTTAAATTTTTTTTTAATGTTTTTTCGCATCGCTCACCTCATATCAGAAGGTATTGATAACTATGTTTGCAAATACTAGTGTAATTCTTAAGTTATCTTGGTATCAAGAAACAAAAGACTGTATAAGATGCCACATGCGTATCAGTCAGTGTTTAACTTTTGAGTACACATTGTTTCTCCTTCTATTCTGGCTTCAAAGATCCAGTCTTGCGTCAAAATTGATGATTTTCATGCGATTAATTTAGTATTCTCTCCGTTCCATTATAGCGACGTATGCGGCAAATACCGTGCATCAGTCGGGATTAAGTCTCTAATATCCAGCATATTTAAAAACGTTTCCAGTAGATTTTGTTGCATGATGACATCTTCACTTTCAAGATTGTAATGTAGAGTTTAATATCGTACTGCCTGCTTTAAGGACATGTAAGATTGGTTGTAATTTGGAACATACGAGACGTGGATATCAATCTTGCCGGGATAGTCTACAATCCTGTAATTTGCTACAGTTCTCTCCAATACTTTCATTATATCTGCTGGTTCTGTAATCTTGAATTATAGCTTTATACGCTCGTTGATGCCTGAAAGATTCTATAGTCACTCAATTTATTGATCAGTATTAGTTATTCATAAGAATGTAGGTAATAGGAAGGAATTTCACCAGAATCTACTGTTATATATGTAACTGCAGCACTAGTGCATAACAAAATGATTCAGGACCAGAGCGTGAAAGGAAATAAACAATTATTTAATCCACAGTCAAGATTTATTTTCCCTGCACCTTCAACCAAATTTATATCGACAATCCATACATGCCTTCAGCGTGTGAAGCAGCATTATTAATATTTCCATAATTTTAACACTGCCAGCTTGTAAAGCAACATTATTAATATTTCCATAATTTTAGCACTGTCAGCTTGTGAAGCAACATTATTAATATCTCCATGATTTTAGCACTGTCAGCTTGTGAAGCAACATTATTAATATTTCCATAATGTTAGCACTGTCAGCTTGTGAAGCAACATTATTAATATTTCCATAATTTTAGCACTGTCAGCTTGTGAAGCAACATTATTAATATTTCCATAATTTTAGCACTGTCAGCTTGTGAAGCAACATTATTAATATTTCCATAATTTTAGCACTGTCAGCTTGTGAAGCAACATTATTAATATCTCCATAATTTTAGCACTGCCAGCTTGTGAAGCAACATTATTAATATCTCCATAATTTTAGCACTGTCAGCTTGTGAAGCAACATTATTAATATTTCCATAATTTTAGCACTGCCAGCTTGTGAAACAACATTATTAATATTTCCATAATTTTAGCACTGCCAGCTTGTGAAGCAACATTATTAATATCTCCATAATTTTAGCACTGTCAGCTTATGAAGCAACATTATTAATATTTCCATAATTTTAGCACTGCCAGCGTAACAAAGTCTGATAATAATTCGATATATAGCATTATATTTGTTAAGATTATCATAGTATTGGGAAATCCCAACAGTACAAATCAATGCGCATGCCTTCTTGCACAGGGCATAAAAATGCACCATTTTGATACACGTTAACTCCTTAATTAGCTATAATTACAAAGTGATACCTGCTAATTACTAAATAGGAAAGGAAATAATTAAACATGAAGTGAATAATTTATCATTTTTACTGTTATTGAAGACTTAATCATGATCGCTGTTGAAACATCACATTATTTAGGTTTTTAAAAACCCATAATTATGTAATATTATGAGTGATTTATTACAAACTATCAGCAAAAATAAATTCATCAGTTACTGTGCAAATCATGGCACTAGGGTCTGCACAATGTTTATCGTTAAATAAGAACAGCTGCATGCAAATGTATGGGAAATTATATCATATTGCCCTATGTACTTAAAATAATTTTATCATGAATAATTAGAAATCAGTGAAACTTTTGCTAATTGAAGGTCACATAATATTCTCACTTTAAGTAATAAGAGAACTATGTTACTTTTCTTAATATCACTTTTATATAGATCCAATGAAATAGTTGAATGGTGGATACAGTTTTAATTGTTGTTGTTATTGTTTGTTTTTTTTTTCTTCTCTTTTTCTTTTCGAATAATGTTTGTTTCTTTCGACTGCTTGTATGTAGATTTTCTTTTCAACATTATATTTCAAAACGATGTCGTAACGTATTATATTAACGTAAAGTCTTGAATATAATTCCTAGCGATACTTCATTTTAGAATATCCATAACTTGTTCTCCGTTTTCACACTGAACGAGACCATTACAGCCAAGCCGCCATATTGTATGTTTACACGGAATTTCTTGTGAATGTATTGCAGTTTGCCTCTCTTGGAAACTCCTATTTCAAAAATTGACACAGCTTTCATTTTGAAAATAAATTGCTGTCAACGGTTTTATATTTTTCCTATGAAATGAAATGTTGTAATTTGTATTGTATTTCCAATACCACCAATGCTGTATGTCAAAAACTGTGACGTTGACCGATGAAATCTTTCTTGCGAACGTTCAGTCAGAGCAAGGGATAGTTTGGTACGCAACGAACGTATTTGGTTTACCAGTGTATTGATACAGACTAACGCCATCTTGACGTAAAAGTAATGTCATCATGCTGATGTAATCTTGGATTGATTACATCAGCAAATATTCCTTAGTTACTTAAATTTGGTTTATTGTCTTAGGAAATCTTGTGAATTCTAGTTATATTAAATCAAATTTTATTTCAAAAGTGGACTCAAAAGTTAGACACCCCACTGCTGTTGTGATACAAACAGACAATTGGTTCTTAGTAAGATTTATCTAGAGCTTTAGTGCTGGGCCTTTTCTTTTTTCCTTTTATTTACTGCACATTTGTAAATTGTCGCGTGATGCGCAAAGTAAAGTGACTCCCAACGCGGATGAAAATGAGGCATGATTTCTAAAATAAGTCCCGGAGATTATTCACAACTTTCGGCCACATGCACCTTCAGAAGCACACTCAGGATCTTATATATCGACTGAAACATATATGAAAGTACAGGAAACTAGTTTTTTAACTATGGAGTCCGAATGTAAACGCTAAATATATTTAATATATTCATTATAAATTGGATATAGTTCTAAAAACAGTTGAAACAAACATATAGTTAAGCACACATATAATGGTCTTGACCCCACGCTATGACCCTTGTTATGCCAAAAGTGCAACGCGGGGTCACATGATAGAGACTTTAACTGTAGTTGTTACTTTTCTAAATAAACGTTTCGTAGAGTGAGATACTTTATAATTATATCACAGTGATCCTGATTTGACAAATGATATCAGGCAAATAACGTCTTCCATTTCAAGCTTTAATGTAATCTAATCATATAGAACTATGTAAAAGCACTAACATGGTACGCAGTTTTCTACCAAATGTCACAGATCAGGTCAATACAATCGATTGGGACATCGTTCGTCCCTTTCCGTAAACCCCAAAGAGACTTGGATAGTTCTTGGCGCAGTGATTTACCTCAAATCCACGTGCAATGTTTGCCGGGAATTTAGGGTACATTTCATAAAAAGAGTGGCACTATTTTGGTACCATAGCAGCAGGTAAGATATATTGTTGTTTCCTAGAAATAGTTTTCAATGTGTCTGGCGTGCATTGCGCATTCGTATTTTTGGCAATCTATTGTCATAAAGCTTGAAACATTTTAACAAATCCATCCAGTCACGATGGCTTAATTGATAGCATACTGGACTTGCGACTAGAAGGGAGAAAAGTGGGCATTTGAATCCATTACAGGTCAGTCCGGGTCGACCGGTGTGGTGTGTCTCTGAGCAAAACACGTTGCTTAAATTGCCTAGGCACGATATAACCTTTCATGTTTTTCGGTGTGCTATTTAAACACCAATCATTCGACTAATCAGAAAATCAATCAATCAATTTACAGAATCCAATGATTTATACAGTCAAGCTGACACTACTTTACACTCAGTATCCTACTATACAAATTTTATTTAATGTATTACTTAAGACACTCATATACAGACTTAAGGCGCTTCTTTAATGGCAGGTGGGATGGGTAGTTCTAGTGAGCTTATGAATGTATGTATCCTCATTCATTTAACGTTTCTTAAATGCGAAAACATTCCGCTAAAACAGACACATTTTCTTGTCAAACCTTTCTCACATATGAATCATCCAGTTGAGGTCTTGTAACATATGCACATCATAATGTATAATATGATCGAACCTAATCTAATCTGATTTATTTTAATCTAATCAAATCTATTCTTATAAATATAATATAATTAGATGTCACTGGCATACATATTCACTACCTTGTTCATTAGGAAATACGAATATGCAATATATAACTTATGATACCATTATACCCTGTTTAACTCAAAGTGACCTTTATCTAGAATGCCTGTCTCGAATTAATTCATCGAACCATAAGACAATACTCATAAAAATAGTATATACAGATCATTTAACCATTGTGATTACACTTTGTTCCTGTATGAACTATCCCCAGCGTTCGTGAATGCGTCATATTTATCACTCGCTCCGGACAATGCATTCAAAGTTTGGTCTGACAGATTTTTATCACTCGATCCGGACAATGCGTTTAAAGTTTGGTCTGACAGATTTTTATCACTCGATCCGGACAATTCCTTTAAAGTTTGGTCTGACAGGTTTATATCCTTACTTAATAAACATGCTCCACTAAAATCCAAAAGATTAAGCAACACAAACAACCGGAATAGTACACTGACGGTATAAGAATAGAAGGTATATTGCGTAACTTCTATCACCAACATAACGACTGGCAGAATGATAAAACTTGGCTAAACAGTACAACGTCTCTCTTGTCTAGGAATGTACTCTTGTTTAATGTCTGGTTTAAAAGAACATAAAACTCATCTGGAAGCATTTCTAAGACATTATAAAATTCTTTCTCTATCCCACATCAAGTTACTGTAAATAATGAAACGGCCCATAATGAATACGAAATTGCAAAATGGATGAACTAATTTATCGTATCTGTTAGCAATCTCCACAGTTATTTCCACCCCACATGAATTTTTCTCCTTGTCTGAATATGTAGCAGAATGAGTACCTTCTGACACTGAATTTGTTATACCTAGATTTTCTGTTCATGAAGTTTTTTATGAGATTCTTTACAGTCTTGATACGAGAAACATAGCTACTGGGACAGATGTGATTAGTGCAAACAATATTAAAGCTTTCTGCACATATTAAAGATGCCTTTCTCGCAGACCGCTTCAATGATTGTTTAGAAACTGATGCATTCCCTAATGCATTGAAACAAGCTAAAGCTTTTCCTATTCATAAAGGCGGTCCCGAGAATGACCCTTCAAATGAAAGACCTATGTCTATCCTGTCCGTCATCTCAAAAATAACCAAGAAACATATTTATACACACCTATGTCCCGATCTCAATAAATATAATCGTCTACGTCAATCTTAGCTGGGATTCAGACAAAATCATTCCTGTCAAACCGCCCTTTATAACTAATGGACGATTAACGCAGGTAAAATCACTGGGGTTGTCTTTATAGATTTCAGAAAGGCCTTTGATGTTGTTGACCACGATATTATTCAGAAGAAATCAGCAGTCTATACATTTTCAATTAACATACACTCTTGCTCAAGTCTTACCTAACGAAGATGACTTAAAGTGTCAGTATTGGAAACCACTCTTCAATATTACAATCAGTAAAATTTGGCATCCCGCAAGGTTCCATTTTAGGACCTTTCCTTTTTCTAATCTTATAAAGATTAGACCATCTTCTGTTGTGTCTTAAATACCCTAATTTCAATATATTCTCTGGTGTTACGACTTTCCACAACTCGGGAAGCTATACATCCGTTGTCGATAATCATATTCAGACAGACGTTCAATCTGGTCAGAAGTGGTGTACGCAAAATAAAATACACATGAACCAATCAAAATTTCTTGCATGACACTTGGCTCCAGTCAAAAACTGTCGACATATCCTGCACTCAATGATTTTTAACGTGCTTCTGTATACTCTCAATTTCATTGATAACAACCTTTACTGGGACACCCAATGTAATCATATTAGTCTTTTACTGAACAAAAGGATTGCACTTATGAAAATTCTTTCAAATTATATTTCTGAAAATATTTATAAACTATTTTACACAATAGTTATATTTTTTGCAAATCTTCGATTATGAGCGAATAAATCTAAGCGATATTTTCACACCATCATCTGACTTGTTTTCGATATTAAATTTAATACCATTTTGTAAACGTGTTTCATCGCAATTAAAAAAGATACAAAACGATGAATGGTCATGTATCTGATTGTCTATCTTTTCTCACCAATCCGCTAATATAAGACCATGATCTTCGTTCCTTTTTCAAACATTATCTTTTTGTTCCACAATCTCGCTCTTACTATTTCGATTAATCTCTCGCTGTATCGGGTCCAAAATTATGGAATACTATTCCTGTTGAAAATTTAACTTCACCTTCTTGCTGTAAATGTAAGTCATAATATAATGACTACCGTTTGGCTCATCGATAATGCTATCCAGACTTATATTCCAATTTTATTGTGTTCACATATTTCCTCTTCTTTTATTGTTTGAAATTAATTATATCGTCCCCTATTATTTTAAATGTCATTTTTGTCAGCGTTTTAAGTATTATTCCCAGTCTTAACTGATGTAGTTTGTATACATGTTTATGAGGACCATATGGGAGATTAGCTTTCATGCTAAAAAAATGTTTTCCTTTTAAAATAAAGATATTATTATTAGTAGTAGTAGTAGTAGTATTAGTATTTCTAGTTGTGTGAAATGCGTTGCCACACTGTTATTTACCATGACTAGTATTATAATGGAAAGGAACTTATTGAAACTTATTCCAATCCATTGTTGATTTCATTGGTTTCTTTAGGAACTGAAATCTGTTCAAACTTATAATTATATTTCTTCCCCAGAGGTCAAGAAAAGTATTGAGCTCAAAATATGAATTTGGGCTTAAAATTCAATTCTTTTGGCTGTACATAATATAAGAAAATAAAAGGTCTTAATTACAACGTTTAGAATTAGTCTAGTATTTTTTATTCTACACATATTGGAAATGTTACACCTTTAGAAGGACTTTGGGTATTCGCTCATTGTATGGGGTTCTTGCATCCGAATTAAGTTTTTTCCTAAGACGGGTCCATTACTGCATTGTCATATGTGACTGGTATTCATCGTGATCGATACAGCAGACTTCGAAATGTTTGTCACATCTTTTGCCTTTGTGCGCCTATATTCATTTGTCATTTTAAAAAAAATGCTCACTACGTCTGACTAGAAAACAATGCACGCTTGGTCAAATAGCATAAACATTGTCTGCACGCTGTGAATTTATCATCACTGGAGAAACTTAAATTCCACTGGAAACATTCCTGTCAATATCTACATCATATGCCGATTTGGTTCAGTGTTATCTTTCGCAACGACAAATTCATAAAACTGCACGCAATCCATGGCCCAGTATCAACCATAGCAGACTATGTAAAAAGAACAATTATTTTGAAAGTATTGAATCGTTCGCCACAATAATTCAATAATCCTTACTAAAAGAGTAGAAAAATGTCACGAGGCTGCTTTATTTATGGAGACTGCCACTTTCAATTGTATTCCTTTAAAACTCCCAAACGAAGCCTTCTTAATAACTAGGTTAAATCAAGGCCCAGCTAAATACTAATTTCAACAGTATGAAATTTATATTTTCTCTATACCCACTCACTCATTCACGCTTTTCATCCACCTCCAATCACATTCTCAACCTTTCTTTCTTCTTTCTACTTCTTGTCTACATGATTGTAGTGGGGTTGATTATAGCGAGACTGTTGTTATTAATGATGATGATAACGAGAAGCATCGTCTTTGTCGTTGTCTTGTCATCATTGGTGTAGGCAGTTCTGATAGATCCAAACCCTTAATCCAAAAAGAGGAAATAATCTGATACAACAATGGAGAAATAAAAAAAAAGAAAAACCGCAGTTCATTCCTTGACTAACACTTACTGTTTCATACCACATATAGCAATTTAGAACTTAATTCCCTTATAACTAATTTATCTTGGTATTATAATAACTACTTAATAACCATCCCACGAATAAATGACTCTAAAGATCTAAATGTGTTTCTTTCCTTCATGACCAAATGTTAAATTGCAACCGACGTACACATTTGTTGTTGAGAGCTGCATGTGTTTTCAGTGAGACGATACGTGCTATACAATGTTCTCAAGGCTCTAGATAAATCAGGTTAAGGCAGTTGAACTGGGTACGAGTAGGTTAAGACACTTGAACTGGGTACAAGTAGTTAAGACAGTTGAACTGGGTACTATTAGGTTAAGGCAGTTGAACTGGGTACGATTAGGTTTAGACAGTTGAACTGGGAACTGGGAACGATTTTATTTTAGTCCAAATAATAAGTACACGGAGAAGGTATCTTAAGTTGATTTAGCTTTGCAAGATATTTTTAACTACTGATACTAAAATGATGATATGATTAAAAAAAATGTTTGTGAAATGTATAGCCTCCAGATTTGCTCGAGGGCATAAAAAAAGATGACGAATTACAAAATAAAGAAAATTACGACGAAATACAAAATAAAGAAAAAGACGACGATATACAAAAATAAAGAAAAAGACGACGAAATACAAAATAAAGAAAAAGACGACGAAATACAAAATAAAGAAAAGACGACAATATACAAATCAAAGAAAATGACGACGAAATACAAAATAAAAAATCAAACAAATAATCATCTTGAAATGTACACAAGACATGATCCTGGAATCTAGAAAAGCTATAAATATTTTCCTAAAACCTTAGAATGAATAACAAAAATCAGAACTTATATTCGACCAAAATAAGACGATGTGATGCTTTTGTAATAACGCAATAATCTATAATAATATAATTTTGAAAATTAAATAAAACCCTGATGAGAGACATTTCATGTTAAATGCCATACTTTGTTATATGTTTAATTCATGAATATGATCAAACATGTATTCTAGATGTCAGAATGGTCATAAAGGTATGTAATGTACAATACCGCAGTAAAACTTCTATAACTAGAAAATCAATAAATCGCTAAGTCCTGGTGCAACACATTCTAATGCCTGCAACCGCGAAACACTTGAAACTACCTTAAACAAGAACTTAAATTATTAACATTCATGCGGCATTTTAGAAAACAAATTGAAAACAAAGTCGAATGATTAGAATAATGGTACACATATCAGTGTCAACGAATATCATGGTTAATTGGAAACAATGAATGCTTCATTACCTCGCATGTTAATATTAGTACTGCTACGTTAAGGTTAAAGCAACCAAAGGATCATATATCCGATGACATTTAGCACTTGTCTTAAAATGGGGATAAGGTCACGTAAGTAGTTTTTACATCAGAATATATAGCAGACAGTCAATAATATCATTCATATACAGTGTCGCGGATATTGCCAATAACTGACACCGAGCTATACTAGGAATGAATTTTCATTTTTATGCAGTAGTAAATGTTATTAATTGTATCTCAGAAGTTCAACAAAAAGGACAAAACTTTTTCCCATTGCATGCTCTCATTGCATTCACTAATTGTAACTGTATGACACTGAAGCGCACAAAACATTGCATAGATTAAAGAATGGGCATGAACTAATCACAATCAAGTATTTATTAGTAATCCAATGGGGCAAATAGTCCTCATAATGCCATAAACACACACCTGAAAGTATTCAGACCTACTATACTAATTAGAACTCGAGTTGGTATCCTTCGTGCATGAAAGATATGACAGTACAATTTTGACGATCATAAATTTCACTAATACAGCGATGCATTGTTACAACACGTTAATTGAGACGTGCAGTCAATCATCGAAATCGTTGATAGGGAGAATTTTTGAGGATGTTTGTTAAGCGCCATACGTTTGAAGAGTGATCTTGAACATTCGTACGAAATGTAACATTTTTTCTCCCCTTCAACAGCTTTTCTCTTTGTGGTGCCATTCTTAACAACAGGGACGTATACCTACCTATACCGTATGTTGTCGGCATCATTCATTAATATCAAGTTTCTTAGAACTGGAGAGATACAAACAATGTGTGTGTTGCATACTTAGTTAATTCTCTTTCAAGGGTTAGCATCATTGATTGATTCGTTTCCGTAAGACTATTACTGACACAGCATCGCCGACTCAGCAGCATTCGTTGAAACACGTGTGAACTAGAAACAGGGATCTATTCTGTATTATAGGGATATACGCTTAGAGGCATATAGTTGAAGGAATTGAATGTGTATCAGTTAGAGCAAGTACGGCTATGAAAATGAAGGCTATTATAGCACTGTCAATATCTCTGGGGATCATCTGGCAACAAATATCGGTTATGGCGTACGGTGAGTAATTCCTTCTATCTTCAAATGTTCGTTGCGCCAAAGCGACGTTTGTTCATCTAAATTAAGTAATTTGATGCAAATAAAGGTTATCTTTAAAACTATATATATATATATATATATATATATATATATATATATATATATATATATATATATATATATATATATATATATATATATACTTTAGGAAGGGATGGTATTAGATGTGTTTGTACTAATAATTTGTGTTGTTTACTGCTGACATTAAACATTTAAAGTAAGATTCTTTCAAGAAACATTTTGGTGACATTTTCTGACGTAAGCCTCTAAAAGAGTGCAAATATTTCATTCATACTGTCATTTATCTTTTGTTTTGACGCAATCTGCATTGTACTATTACAATGAACAGAGTACATTCTATCTGTGTTAAAATAAAAGAAGGGTGAAGTTTGCGGCTGTTCCTTATAGGCCTATGGCTTATACATTAAATGTATGCATTTGTCGATTTATATTCAATGTGTTTAATTTTTCAGATATATTGAAACTTCAACTTCTGTCTTGTCCATTTCATGAAAAGTTTTTCTTTATTCTAACATTTAAATCTTAAATTATAAATCGAGTGCTTACCTGTAACATCAAGTGTAAAATTACCGCTTTTCCTGCTTAAACATACGGTTTAAATCCTAAACATTCATATTGACGAAAATTAGAAGTCGGCTTCTATGTCTGGACGCTAAATGGGGGCGTCACGATTTACCATAATCCACTACAATCCACCACAATCCACTACAACCTACCACCACTACAATCTACCACAATCCACTACAATCTAACACAATCTACCACAATCCATTACAATCTACCAAAATCTACCACAATCGACCATGAAAATACCACAATCTTCCACACTCATCTTAAAATACCACACATACAGTATAGTGTTTTGGGTGGCCACTGAAGGAAGTCAAGAATACCAGACACTCCCTTGCACACACGCAAAAATGATTCACCCAATCCCAGAAAAATGCTCCTACTATGGTTTTTTCCGTCGCTGATGGTTTTCGTTTGCACAGAAAAAGTAATAGAATGTATTGTCATAAATTAACTTTTAAATGAAAGTTATGGTATTTATTAATATGTTTAAATATAATAAAATCAATACTTTATTTATATTTTCTATATGCAGATGACTCAAAAGTTGCAAATATTGCATTTTCTGCCTGTTGCATCAGCAACTACAGCACTTCAGCTTATAAAAAAATAGTTATTTTGCATAAATTATACGCCTGTTTGACGTTTTTGCAATGTAATACCATCTTGGAATCTCATAAACGCACTATATATTAACTACGTATATTTTTTGAATTTTGTGTTTCAGTTCTATTTTTTGAAATTGTTATACTTCCTTTTTAGAATCAAATGCACAGAAAATAGGAAGAATCAAATAATAAATAAAATTAATATCACGTATATTGGTTTAGACACCACATGCACTTAAAACCAGGCCCGCCTACAGAAATTCCGCGCTCTTGGGCAGAGCAGTCATGAGCCCCAAAACTAGTTTATTTTTTTTATATAAAAACCTGTGTACCGTTTTGCAAATAAAACCAGTAATAATCTACCATAACTTATACTCTTGCAAGGAACAGATTTTAATAATGCAAAGAAGATTAATTAATTTTTGTAACTGAGTTGACGGCTGGCCCATAGAAAGCGCCGAACCCCTGGGCAATTGTCCCCCCCCCCCTTCTCGGCGGGTCTGCTTAAAATACTACTGAAAGTATTATAATAAGCACTGCCCATAAATCAAATCGACATCAGCAGACAGTAACGGCATATCATAGTGTTCTTTCAGCCTTTGGAATTTTCCGCTGACCGGATATTTTCCCGACATTTTTGAGGGGTCGCAGGCATTTTGTAGTAAAATTCTGTGCACTTGATGAATTAGCTTCTGGTGTGTTCTTTTGACCCGTATTTCAGAGAATCCCTTAAGAACTTTTGTAAACGGATTTCTTTGTCTTTGCTTGATTCTGAGTGCCAGTCATTATCTGAAATCAAATATTTTTATTATGTTGCCTCGTTTAGCCGATAGTTACCTTCATCGCGCAGGGCACTTGGTAGGGGCCGGATCTGCCTACTGTCACCTCCACAATTTCAATGAATGATTGTTGCATATGTCTGATAGCTATCTTGATCGTATTGTTTACAGATTCGGCATTGTTGTTAGTCCATGGTCTGTGGATAATTGCATTTCTTATTGGCATATACACATACGTTTTAAATTTGCCTCCTAAAGAGCAATTTTGTATTTCTTTGTATTTTTGATAGTAGACCGACATATTGCTTAGTCTCTTTGAATATTCGATTTTGTCCATGCTAAACACCAAGCCACCATCACCATGAATATTCGATTTCATCCATCCTAAACACCAAGCCACCATCACCATGAATATTCAATTTAGTCCATGCTAAACACCAAGCCACCATCACCATGAATATTCGATTTCGTCCATCCTAAACACCAAGCCACCATCACCATGAATATTCGATTTTGACCATGCTAAACACCAAGCCACCATCACCATGAATATTCGATTTGGTCCATGCTAAAAACCAAGCCACCATCACCATGAATATTCGATTTTGTCCATACTAAACTCCAAGCCACCATCACCTAGAATATTCGATTTGGTCCATGCTAAACACCAAGCCACCATCACCATGAATATTCGATTTAGTCCATGCTAAACACCAAGCCACCATCACCATGAATATTCGATTTGGTCCATGCTAAACACCAAGCCACCATCACCATGAATATTCGATTTCGTCCATGCTAAACACCAAGCCACCATCACCAAAGACTAGCTTAACAATATCCTCGTCGCGATCCTTGCTACAACACCCATTTTTTTCCATATGTCTTCGGATGTTATCTTTTATATGTCTCGTGTATAGAAGCAAATTGCATCGGGGAAATTTCTACAGAATTTCATTTGTCAAGCTCTCTTTTCGTCACTACCAAACTTGATACTATTGTGTCCTAATTCATCATTTAAATGAGACAGAAACTTACAATATGTTTTCTCTTCAGCATCCCAAGAAATAAGTCCTGGTCCGATCATGATCGGATTTTCATGTGCTCTTCTGCTATTAACTGTTTTATATTTGTACGATGCCGCGTTTACACTATATTTACCAACATTGAATGTCCTGTCAATTCCTATGACACTAATGTGTGTTTCGCCGGTGCAATTCCTTTTCATATCGTCAACTGGTCTTGCCTTTCCTTTAATTTTCATGGGGAGGACGGGATATTGCTTGCTGTCCACAATATTCTATAACACAAAATCCACTTTTGTCTTCTATGTCTACTAGTAACTGCTCAAAGATTGTCAAGCGTTTTTTTGTAATTCTCCTTTGATTTCAGTTTTGTAAAATATCTTTGCATTTTTACCAGTTCTGTCTGTTTTTTGTTTCTTTTTTCTTTCAATATGTATATACTCGAATGTTCCCTTGACTTTCTTTCTTGCACAAAGTTGGCCATTAATTTTATAAATATTTATATCTATAGTTCCACCTTTAACCTCATAGAACTGGGTTTCAGTTTTTCCAGCCGTTGAGTTCCAGACACCACAATGGTCAGATAATGAGCTTTTACCGTTGCCAATTGGCATATTATGCAGAATGACATATACGTCATTTTTTCTACCGCGCGGTATATAATTTGCTGCCTTTTTACAATTTTTCAAAGCTTCTATCAACTGTTCATTCGTCATAAATTGGACTCTTGTAGGTGCACAGTAAAAGTCTTCAGATGTTTCTTCATCACATCTACTTTCATTATCGCTGTTGTGACCGTTGTTGCTGTACTTGTTGTCTGATTCGTACTGTGGAACAGGTGTAAAGTCATTGTCTGTACTAATTAATATATGAACTACTGGAGCTACTAATGGAAAGTGTTGCCCTTTTAGATTTCAGACTGTTGTCAATATCAAACAAGGCCATGTTGCCTCCGAAATTGTCTAATTCATTGTCTGATACATGTACACTACTTTCATTGCAGCGTTCATAAAATTAACAGAATGGCAATAACAATAAATGTCATTTCCTTAGAATTAATAAAGTTTATAAACTCGTTTGCATCATGCCTACTGTATTCGTGAATAAATCTATTTATCCGAGTTAGAAAACATTTTATTTATAATAATAATTGTAATTAAATTATAATTATGATAATAATATACTTATTTATAAAACATTGAATATATATATATATATATATATATATATATATATATATATATATATATATATATATATATACTGGTAGATTCTTGTATTTTTACGCTTGACTGTAGAAGAGTGTAGTTGATTTATCTGATAGGCTAGACAAATAAGTTAACAGGGAATTCAAAAGGCAACCCAAAAACGCAGTATAGGTACTGTATATGTGGTATTTTCAAAGTCAATTCTGGCAGATTGTGGTAGATTGTGGTAGATTGTGGTGGATTGTGGTAGATTGTGGTAAATCGTGTTGCCGGCTAAATGGCTTGTACAGTCTAGGACTTATGTTGTATAGAGGCTCTTGGGTCGTTGTTTTGCAATACTTATGCACAGAAGACCAAGCTCGCACAAACACATTGTGATACCCTTTGTCTGTTCGTCCGTCTGGTCATTATCATATTTCCTACTTAAAGGCTGAATGGAAATTAGCGAAACTTTATAGATATGTTGTCTCTATGGAAGCTATCCGAGAGAGAATGGTGTCATTAATTGCTCCCGCACCTGGTGTCCCATGGAGGGGGTCAAATGTCAAGTGTTCACAAATTTCAATTAAAAGATTATTTTCCAAGAGGATTCGAGGATGCAAAATAAGCCTGATGCTATGGAATTAACCTTTTTGCCCAGGATAGCGCCGCGTGATGATGCTCCAACTGAGAAGGTCTTGGACCTTATAATACACAATTATGTAAAATATATAAAATATTGACATAGTGTGTTAAGAGTTTTGCCCATATTTTCCTTCATCTTTGTATATCTATTTTGGGGATACCTAAACAAACTCGGCACTCTATGGCTATTTCAGTTGCTCAAGTTTGCGTTTATGTGTTGAAAATGGCAAAAATGGAAACATCACAACATCGGCATTCACTATTTATTGTCTATTAGTAGCTTGAAGCATTTTATCAGGAAAAACCGGCAGGAATGAAGACACATATACAGTCACGCTATGGGCCGTAAACTACAATGGACAGACATAAGAAACTATGACAGATTTTCAAATTGTAGAGATAATTATGCAATATGTTTTAGGGACGGTTACTGAAATATGGAAAATACTAATCCTGATTCTTATACACAATTTGGATCCATGATTCTGATACACAGTTAAGATCCATGATACACAGTTAGGAGCCATGCTTCTGATACACAGTTACGATCCATGATTCTGATACACAATTAGGATCCATGATTGTGATACACAATTAGGATCCATGATTCTAATTCACAGTTAAGATCCATGATACACAGTTAGGAGCCATGATTCTGATACACAATTAGGAGCCATGATTCTGATACACAATTAGGATCCATGATTCTGATACACAGTTAAGATCTATGATACACAGTTAGGAGTCATGTTGATGATACACAATTAGGATCCATGCTTCTGATACAAAATTAGGATCCATGATTCTGATACACAGTTAAGATCCATGATACACAGTTAGGATCCATGATTCTGATACACCAATGATTCTGATACACAATTAGGATCCATGATTCTGATACACAGTTAGGATCCATGATTCTAATACACAGTTAGGATCCATGATTCTAATACACAGTTAGGATCCATGATTCCAGATTATATAGGATGTGCTGAGCCGTTGAGAACATAATGAAATAACTACTTGATATTCTAGCTACAGCAGAGTACATATAGAAAGTCATTTGTTGTTTTGGTTTATGAAAGAATGGTATTAAATATTGCTATTCATGAAACAGAAATGTTGGATAAGGGTACTTATTTCGTAAGGCAAAGACAAAAGTCATTTTAGAGTCTTTATGTCTTAATTAGAACTAAAGTGTAACTTAATGTGGTCATTTAAGGCGCATTTACTCATCTTAAATTAAATACTAATTGTTGTTCTACATTTTAATTTTTATATAGTTTAACAAAGTATGTTCAATCCTGATTATTTAATGTTCTGCACCTTAGCTATCATCAAGAAACTTCCAGACAAACATTATTCATCGCTATGGATTTTTACAATGGTGGCCAGGTACTACACTGGCTCAAGAAAAGAACACGTTGGGTCTAATCTTCACAATATAGGGTAGTACGATTGACCTCATCTAAAAATGTCCACGTACTTTAACATTCAGTTTTGCCGTATGTGTTTCTCGGGGTGTGTAAATAATGATCTTCCAAAGGAATATGAATATATGAGGATCCAAATAAAGTGAATAATCACCATTTAAAAGTATGTGTAATCAAATTCTAAAAAACAACACTCGTTACTGAAATAGTCGGTATTGAACGCATACATGACCTGCACGACTTTTATTATAGCTATGTTAACAGCACCAAAGGTCACGAGACGATGATGTCTGGTTCTGTTCATTTGTATTGCTTCCTCAACGACGACGATCGCCAAGTTGAGACAGAATAGTAATAATGTTGTCAGTTTTATGTTGTTTACCGCCATATTAATGTAAATGGCTGGTGTTTTTCTTTCTTCATGGAATCGCTACATATTGAATGAATATCACAATACACTAAGTGAATCTCAAAATACTTTTAAATTTTGTTGTGTTTTTTTAATATTTCATACAAAGTATGTTTCTCTCTCAAGCTTTGTTTTCTTAATTCTTTGTCTTAAAATGGATGGCTTAACTCTTTTATTTTGTTTGAGCTAGATGGAAACAGCAATAAATTACCATATTCAGATCATTCATAACCCACCTCTCTCTCTCTCTCTCTCTCTCTCTCTCTCTCTCTCTCTCTCTCTCTCTCTCATTTTGAAATTTCGCATAAGTTGTAGCGACTATATTCACCCACAAAAGCTGAACCTCAATGTTCAGTTTTTGTGACCCAACAGTTATGCAAAAATTACACATTTTTTTTTATTTACTTTTTTCGATCAAATTATTGGAGGACATTATTTTTAATCTTGATAGTTTGTTCGAAATACCGATCAAGTCTGGTTACTAACTAAATAACTCGAGTGATAATCTCCAGTAAGTTCCCCTGAAGCCAAAGATAATTGGCTGAATACATCATATATTTAACTGATTTGTCAAAAACTCTGGACAAGGATGGTTATGGGGATGGAGGCTGACATATGAAATTGGATAATAGAGGCGATACATTAGCGGCAATTAGGGACAGTGTGTCAGATATCGTGTGGGATAGGAAGCCCATTAATCTGAAGCTTTCAAAGAGAAATATTAATGTGTTTGAAGAGGCAAAATCTTGGACACCGTGTTGAGAACACCTTCATCAAAATCGCATATGCATCGCTTGAATGAGATTAGTTTCAGGCTTAATAAAATATTTCGACCGATTGACTTGAAATATGAATAAAACAGTGTAGTAAAGTCATGAACCTTGAATTATTGTGACACTGGATAGATATCTTGGCTCTTATGACATTAAAGTTAGATCACTCAAAGACCATTCTCCTGATTACTTGCCAGCACTCGCGTGACCTGCTCATTGAAATCTGTTCTTCTCTAGGACCTCAACCATATGAACCAAGGGAGATCAGAACAAAATCTTGGGTCTATTTCACTTCGAGCTGACGATGTTCTATTGCAGTTGAAAAGAATCCTGCAAAAGAAAAGCTCCGCGAATATGTTGTGTTGGCTATCTCAGATTGATCGATGAACATGTGATACAGCCTGTCAGAACGAATACCTTTGTTCATCGACTTCCTGCCATTAACAACCACATTTGTTTTCTCAAAGTAATTTCATCTTCTTTGTTATTCTGAAGACGGATCAATTAAGTGCGTAAATGCCAATGTAATTAAAATAAATATCGTTGCATGTTTTCGTCTTACTGAAAAGGTGCATTTGGAACAAGACAGTCAGATTTGTGGGAATTATTCTAAGTGAGATATCCAATTTTCAACATTGGGGCACACAACTTAACAGTAACTGTTAATTGAATGAGCAACAGAATAAATATCTTTCTAGATGATATTGAGACGATGTCTTAAAAAAATAATAAATACCTTATTTCTGCCTCAGTCAAAAATTCTAAAGCTAGTGAAGCTGGTTGGGCATGTGGTAAGAAAGATTTTCAACGATGAAGACAAACAGAAATACATCGTCTAAGAAAATACTTCTGTTGTTATTTTTAACACACACACACACACACACACACAAACACACACACATATATATATATATATATATATATGTATATATACATAAATATATATATATATTGGTTCATTTTCATGGTTATAAATTAAATGTAAAGCAGCCTGTAAGATATCCTTGCAAAGTTATTTTCTACCATAATAACAGATTTATCTTTAAAGCTGAACAGAGATGAACTTTGCAGACCGCACTTGCTTATTACCGTATAGACAATTGCTATCCAGAGCCATTAATACACTGCATATTTGTAAACGATCTCAAGTCTCCAAAATCTCTCCCTTATGATAGAAAAATGTGAAATAAAAAAAATATCCACTCCTCATAATATCACATGTTTATTGATAGCATTACAATTGGTGTGTGTGGAAGATATATCAAAGTACTGCGACAGAATACAATGTCAATCACGTGGTGTTTATTTTTTCAAAACAATGAGCTGTAGGCAGAAATATTCAAGTACTTCCAAAAGTATTATTCGCAAAGATCATATTTTCTGTCAACGTATTTTGGAATGGATAGCCAACAAGTTCACAAAGGTTCATTCTTGGACAATTACAGTGAAGCTTCATTTCACTGATCACGTCAGGTAGCATGACAACTGTTTGTATATGTAGATGTTCCTTTACAACAAGAAATGGGTAATTTTGTATTTACCTATATGGTGCAGCATAAGTTTGCATAAAGCAGGGTTAGAATTTAGGCCATAAAGGTATTAGAAAAGTAACATTTATCTCAGCGACTAGATAAGGTCTTCTTGGAAGCCATTATAGAGATCCTGCATTCAAAATATCATAATTATTAATTTTGAAATCCATGTGGCGACTATAGTAACCATAACTCTCATCATAATTGCTATCACCAAGTAGGTGCAAATACCGGTACATTTTACTGATTCTTCTATTTATACTTGACTCGATTTTTCTACATGGCTTTCAGGAATGTATGGCTTAAAAGTTATTTGAACCCTCTTTTCTTGAATGATTAAGTTAACCGTTGAGAATTCTGATGCTTAGGATCTCACACTCGTCATAGCAAATAGATACACAGACTAGTTACAGTTCAAACATTATTTCAGTTATGTTCCCTAACGATCATTCCTCATATAAAAGTGCATCAGGCATATATATATCCCCCTTCCGTTCTCTCAGTTTTATCTCCCGATGTGTATGTGCATAATTTGAGTGCTTTGTGAAACAGTTCTACCTCTTAACTTGTACGTACCTTTTAAATAGTGTCCATGCATTGATGAAATACTGCTATGTTTGACTTGCCATTCAGCCTAACATATATGCCCATTTGAGATAACACTAGACAGATACTTACATTAAAAAGAGACAGGTCCATATATTGATATAGTTGCATAGAGAGAAAAATATGAGAAACATTAATATAAAGAAATTTAAAGATATCCTCCTTGAAACTTGGGATATGTATGGGGCATTTTTTACTTCTCAAGCAACAATTCATTTCTTATAAAATAGGAAGGTGTAATTGGGTTCAGAAAGATCCTCATAGATCAATAAATAGTTCAAACTAAAGGTAAAAGACTAAACTTTCATGAGACATATGTCAATTATTAATTGATGCTGATACAGATCCATTGGTGTGGGTGGTGGGGTGGTACAGTGGAGCTGGTGCACATAAAAATGAGCGCGATACAACTGGAATGTTTCTTTGAGTAAGCTTTTTTTTACAGGTAGATGGTTAAAATTATGCACTGCAAATGTTTAAAATGCAGGAGCTTCCACTGTTTTTGAAGCCTTGGCCCCCCACTGAGGATTCCATCCCTAAAACCCCTAGCCTACTTGTTTATGCCCTCGTCCCCCTACGATGTTTCTGGATCCGCCCTTGTTATGAACCTGTAGAACACACACCAAAATCTCAAGAGTTCATTAGATACCAAATTTAGCCCAAGTATTGAAAGTGGTTGCACAGCTACTAGAAGGATAGACTGATAAATTGACACACAAAGAAATAAGCATGGAGTTCGTTCCAAAAGGGTCCTACAAGGTTTTGATTAAATGAGGTAACCTTGACTCATAGAGTTTTGTTTTGTTGGGTGTTCTTAAAGTAATTACCGATACAATGATAACAGAGATTTCTTGTTGATTGATGAAGAGGAGCAGCTTTTTGCTGGACATGCGGTAAATAAAGTGCAAAAAAAAAAAAAAAAAAAAACCAGGACAAAAATAAATTTATTTTAAGTTTGCAACTGCATCATGAGTACACAATCACTGATGCACCTACCAAGGAACAATGAGTTTAAAAAGATAATTGAAAACATTCTTTTCTTATAATTTTTAAAACACCAAACCAACCCAAGCTTTTTAATAAATATTAGAGCCTTCATTTTATATTGAAACAAAATTTACTAAATTTACTAAATTTACTGCATATGTAACAGATTTTCAACTGTTACTGCGAATTCGTTTAATTTCAAAGATGTCAAATTTCATGGTACAGTGTAATATACCAAAAAATTACATTTTCATCTGAACTAAATTTCATGGATTGATAGTTCTAATGTTTCCAAAATATTGCTCTTTGCTGGGTTTTTAAATTTGTTGATTGTAGCAACCACAACATGCACAAAAAATGACACCTCACAAAATATAATGAATTCACAGTATCCCATTCATATATAAATTAACGGACAATCTAAAAAAATCTTTCATCATAACTGAAAAGTAGCCAACTTTTAAACATATAATCTCCTTGGTATTAATAAATCTGTATAGAACTGTATAGAAAGAAGCAATGATTCAAATAAATCATTTGGGAAATAACTGAAACTAACATCTAAAATATAAAAAGTAGTGAATATTTACCGTCAGTGTCAAAATGCAAAATTGTAAACACTGATTATACAAAATTGATAGATAATGCAGTCGATTTCTGATAACATTTGTCAACAAATCTTGCAATCACTGGCATTAATGGACAAATGATGAAACATAAAACCACAGACTGAAACAACAGTAGACGTGGGACAGACTTGTATTCACTGAGATCTGTATATCTTACTTGTACATGTCCATGTGACTACATTTTTTTAAATTATGTGACCAATGCATGAAACAATAAGGACGTCGTCCTCTTAAGCACATGAAAATCTACAATAAATTCGTTGAATTGGAAGGGATCTTGATACTCCGCCCTCTTCAAAGGTTTTCGACCACACCTGTACAGACTTTCCTAGCTTTTAAAGGGTTCTGGTTAAACTAAATCTACTCACTGGGTGACATGCAAGTGGTTTTAGACAAACCGATAATCTGGACAACGATGTTTTGGATAAACAATGTTTTACTACATGATTTACATATATAGTGAGTTTTTTTAACCACGGTCTCTACTTCTAAGCTGCTGTATATCCTTTTACGAATTGGTATAGACTCTTAAAAGCTGCTGGAAGCACAGTTGTTACCGTTCGGTATCTTACAAGTGTTCAGTCCTAGTTTGAAGGTCTCGGATGACTTTTTCAAGGTGTTGTTTTAGTCAACAATGCTACCCATTTTCATCGCCATGTGATTTATCAAAAAATATACCAGTAGAGATAGAAAGAATCGGCCGCAGAGAATCGAACTTTTAACGCTAGTTGTAGTTTTTCGTACATTTAACGACCGAATCATAATTCTTGTTCCAATCCTTTTGATACTTTTCTTTATATATTTTCCCATTTCTTCCAATTCTCTCTACCCACGCCTTGCCATGATCAGCGAACTAAATTCAACATGTCACCATTACCATCCAGTAATGCATGTCCTCTTGCCAATTATTGCTTATTGCTGGCAACAGGAAGTAAAAGTGAGTTCTTCCCTATCACTTAGGGGCGTGACATCGATCGTGCCGAAGATTAATGTCTTATGCCATTCCAAGGTCTGCTGCAGAAACAGATTTCACTGTTTCTTACCAAAATCAGTTTTCTCATTACTTATTTAAAAGGCAGAAACCATCGTGTCACCAATGAAGAGTTGCAGAGATACATCCATGAGGAAGTTAAGGGGAGGTATTCTTATTGCCCAACTTTTTTTTTTTTTTTTTTTTTGCTAAAGGTAGCATACATATGGTATATATGTTCAGTGATTAAGTAGATCTGTTCAGTGATTAAGTAGATATATTCAGTGATTAAGTAGATCTGTTCAAATCTGTTCAGTGATTAAGTAGATCTGTTCAAATCTGTTCAGTGATTAAGTAGATCTGTTCAAATCTGTTCAGTGATTAAGTAGATCTGAATGAATGGATCGTTTCTAAATATTGTGCTTCATAACATGATCCTTTTTTTACAACCTTCAGACAATAATGTTGATATATATATATGCAAAATGTATACAAGTAACAAAGCAATATACACTCAAAATGTACACTTGACTAATATTTTTTTACGTGTTATATATATATATATATATATATATATATATATATATATATATATATATATATATTTACATACTGTATAACTCTTCAATGCATATTCACTATTTACTTTTATATATAACATAAATACTACCTGTATTTTTTAATGTAAGTGATGTTATTATTTTTTATTCTTTTTTTTTCCTAATTCGACGTCATTCCAAATCCGTATACAGTACAATACAGTACAGCAATGCATTAACCTGTTTGTCCTTCCTTACCAATCAATATTGCCCTCATCAGTGGAAATATAATTATCGTGGCCATATCAAATATAGTAAAAGAGTTTGCATATCAAGTCTAACACTTTTCCTTCGATAAGAGAGAGCCAGCAACGTTTTAAAGAGAGTGGAGATGTAGGGTTATTTCTGAAATTCTAGCATCTGAATACAAAATAACCAGGTGAAAAACAAGTTAAATCAAATAATCTTAACCAACTGTACCTATGTTCCCCATTTATTATTGCCTCGAGTTACCCATCATTTAATATGCCTCGAGTTGTCCATCATTTAATATGCCTCGAGTTGCCCATCATTTAATATGCCTCGAGTTGCCCATCATTTAATATGCCTCGAGTTGCTCATCATTAACATATATTTATGAGACTATTTGCTTTGTACAGTAAATTACAGTCAAATGATAAATAAAATATATTTCAATAAAATTCTAAATTCGGATCTAATTATGCTATGTATTGCTACACACTTCATTTGCTACTTTAATTGTTCATTTTCTTGCATCTTTCTTTCTTACTTTTATTCGTACATGCATTTATTTTGTTTCATGCATTGCTTGACACCATATCAGAAACGTACAGGAAATATTTTTTTCTTCTTCAAAACTAGTCCAATGCTTGGTTTATCTTGTACTGAGATATGGAAGTAGGTAGAAGGTTGTGCATGGGTAAAAATCAGCGTCTAACTTCCAGTAGACTCATTTTTCACTATTATTCCCATTTCAAAGATATTATGTCTTCATGATAGACCATTATTCCCTTCATGCCATTACTTAATCATCTTTTTCGCTCCGTAATAGATACGTCAAAGGCAAATTGCATGCGGAAGTCGGGATTAAGTCCTAAATATGGACCAGATATAATAATGTATACAGTAGATTTTGTTACTTTGATGACAGCTTCACCATCAAGACTGTAATATAGATATCAATAAAGTCTAATACAATGCTGACTTCTACAGGGACTTATAAGATTGGCTCTTAATTGGAACATACGACACGTTGTTCTCAGTCTTGACTATGGGCTACCATTCTGTAATTTGCTACAATTCATCCGTGTACCATCATTACATTTGCCGGCTCTATAGTCTTTACAGTTATAACCATTGCCTGAAAGATTCCATAGTCATGTAATCTTTTAATCAATATATGTTATTGAAATGAAGGTGGGTGAGAGCGATGAATTTAGAGAGAATCCGAAATATGGAATGAAGAACTAGTTCATATCTAAAATGATTAAGATCCGATGAACAGTTGGCCTCAGGCCACAATTATTTTTCTTCTGTTTTATGTTAAGCATTCAACACTATGCCACTTTTGTCATAATTGATAGACCTCTATCGCTTTTTGCTACACATTAATCCAACTTAGTTCAATAAATCCTCCAATGTTTCATCATAGGTTGACCGGCTCCTTTTTGTGTATTACCAACGTAAACAAACTAACCTAGAGGCAGTAACCAAAAAGCGTCTGCATGACCCTGAAAACAGGGATATTTTACATCTTAGTGTTTTCATCAAACAACAAGCAAACGCAACTTTCTATACAATTTCATAAAGTGTTGAGTCTACCCTTTCATAATTATTACAAACAATACCTTTACCACATAAGTCAGTGGCTAACAGACCATGCAAATAAGGCACTATTTATTTACAATATCTTCCTAATTTTGGTCAACCTTGGGGGCGGGGGTGGGGGTAATTGTGGTCTGGGGCCAGTTCTTTCATCCACAGTCAAAATGACTCTCTGTACGCTCAGAAAATTTGTATAGACAATCCATAAATGTGTTCGGCCCGTGAAGCAACATCGGTATTATTTCCAATATTTTGGCACTGCCAGTTTAACAAAATTCGGATAATAATTCCATATAGCGTGATATTTATTAAGGTAATCATGGTATTGAAAAATTGCGATGGTCTAAATGAATGCCCACGATTTCTTGCGTAGGGTAGAGGAACATGTATCCTTTAAATCACACTGAACTCCGTCGGAACATATAATGGCACTGTAATACTTCTATATTACTAAATAGGAATGAGAAGAATTAAACAGAGTGCCTAATTTGTTACTTTTACTGTAACTGTCTTAACGAGGATCACAGGTGAAACCTCACACAATTTAGCTTTTAAAAAACTTATAATTCTGCATTTCTATGAGCGATACCAATCGATCAGCACAACATAAATTCACAAGTTCTTGTGCATTTTATTGCGCTATGCTCGGCAAAATAGTTGCTAAAAAATTAGATTTGTTACATAAAATTGCATACGAAAGTATACTCCATTGCCTCATGTCCCTGTACAAGGCACTTTACTCCACTTGCCTCGTCTCTGTATAACCACCCTTGGTTGCTGTGCCTTAAAACAC
This sequence comes from Margaritifera margaritifera, assembly GCA_029931535.1. Classification (NCBI taxonomy): domain Eukaryota; kingdom Metazoa; phylum Mollusca; class Bivalvia; order Unionida; family Margaritiferidae; genus Margaritifera; species Margaritifera margaritifera. The sequence continues at coordinate 371,412 of JAQPZY010001596.1, forward strand.
TAAATCGAATTAAACCAAAGCTAATTTTTTTTTTTTTTAAATTGATCGTGAGTAATTGGAATCTACAAAACTTTGGTTAACTGAAGATCACATAATGCACTGACTTTAAACAGCAAGAAATAAAAAAGCTTTTACTTAATATAACTAAGATCGTAAAAACAATATGAAGCAGAGGAGTGGTAGAAGCAACAACAGGTCGTAAATTTCTGACAATTTCAACAAGTCTGGTATATTTTTAATTACGTTTGTCTTCTTTTCCAATAATATTATTTTTTAAAGATTGTTTGTATGTAGAGAAATCAACATTTTATTGGAGAACGGTGTTGTACTTAATCATAATAACGCTAAATCTATACCATAAATTATAGCTCTGACTCATATGGGCCTATGAATATCTTGTTCTCCGTTATGTACGAAACGAGACTATTGCGGGCCAAAACCGGCATATTGTTTGTTTAAAAGGAAATTGTTATAAATAGGTCTTATGGAAACTCTTCCTGAAAAAAAGACACAACATTCTGTTTTAAAAATAAAAATTGCTCTCAGCATTTGTCATACATATATATATATATATATATATATATATATATATATATATATATATATATATATATGTGTGTGTGTGTGTGTGTGTGTGTGTGTGTGTGTGTGTTCGTTTCTCGGACAATCGCGTTTATCTGATATAAATACCTGGAAGCAATTTTTTCTATTATATTATATCTCGTTAGTGTGGCAAATGTGATGTCCTACTCAGTCACTGTAATTCGGGAACATAATTCGTTAATCTATCGCAACTTGAATTCCTTTGTCCGGCAGTCAGGCAAGCGAATCGTCATGCCATTGAACAACGATGTTCCACTAACTAGTAAGACAACCTTACTCTATTACATTTTCTAAATTTCGTCGGAAAGATAAAGCAGGGCTTTTGTGTTGTTTTTCTTGTTTGTTTTTTTTTTTTCCTTTATTTAAGCTTAGGGTTTATGCAACAAATAAGTTATGTGTTTTGTTTTTGTTGGTTTTAACGGCACGTTTAGCACATTATTGGCTATATCACGCCTAAGAAATGGGAGCTAAGTTTCTTTCCAGAGGACACACCAAGGTACCCAACCCGGATTGGGCTGGGCGAGTAGCGAATCCGCGACCACTGGATTACGAATCCTGCTCTCTACCAACTCAGCTATCGCTCTTCCTGTATAATAAATGTGACAATATGGCAAGGTATCACCAGAGACACACTAAGTTATAAGAGACTTTTGTTTCATGGTAAAAAGAATGCTTACGACCGTTAGACGCCTGAAAATGGTCGATGATGATTCCAGTACGTGATCTGTGTTCGAATTTTGTTTACTTTCAGTACATTTGAACACGAATTTATATTTAATTTATTTCCGTCTGTGCGCAGATTCTTGTCTATTTACTATTTTTTGTATGCACTTTCAGCACACCCACAATATGAATCTCTTCTTTCCTCCCCCCCCCCCCCCAACCAAAATCATTCTCTTTCTCATAACCCAATTGTACAGTGGCCTTTTTAATTTCCATTTATGTCTTTAATACACTTTAATATTGGAATCGTTTGTTTCGCGTAAAGAAGAATATACTTTGTGTGTGTGTGTCTGTATATATATATATATATATATATATATATATATATATATATATATATATATATATGTGTGTGTGTGTGTGTGTGTGTGTGTGTGTGTGTGTGTGTGTGTGTGTGTGTGTGAGAGAGAGAGAGAGAGAGAGAGAGAGAGAGTTACATAATTGTGAGCTTCCAAGTCGGTTTCATTTTGTTCATTCGGCAAACATTATGTGAATCTAGGTGTCTACATACATGTCGGCTCCGCCCACGACTTTTTCCCAAGACTGGTTCTACTACCCTAGGTATATGGATTAGCCCAGAGCTCAGCAGACCTTACCCTGTTATAATTATTAAACTGAGGAAATTGTTGACCAGTCTAAACATTGTCGTGGTTCATGAGTACACCTAGCTTTTCATATGTAAATTTACTGAAGCCGTGCCAAACCAATTCTCGAATCAAAATGCCAAGATTAATACACTATATTATGACGCAGTCGAGTGGCCTATTTTAGTTTTATTATCTAAGATTACCCGTGTAAATGTTCAAGTTATATATGATAATGAATTTGAATATAGAAGGGGTTTTCACTTATTAAAAACAAACATACATTACGTGTTAAAAAATTATTCATCTCAGTCTGCACAATATTTAGACATCCAGTAACTATTGATGGTCAACAGTCAACACGTTCACGTTTCTTGCTATTGATGTGTTATATGGTTCATCTAGATATGGACTGGACATTAATATGCGTGATATTTAAGTATGAAATCACTACTGGTGGTCAGCAGTCAGTTTGTCCTTGTGAGGCGTTCACATGTCTTGCTATTGATGTGTTATATAGTTCACATGTCTTACAATTGATGTGTTATATAGTTCACATGTCTTACTATTGATGTGTTATATAGTTCACATGTCTTACTATTGATGTGTTATATAGTTCACATGTCTTGCTATTGATGTGTTATATAGTTCACATGTCTTACAATTGATGTGTTATATAGTTCACATGTCTTACTATTGATGTGTTATATAGTTCATTAAGGCATGGATTGTAAATCACTATGCGTGATATCAGCTAGATACACGCTTTCTCCCCTCTTTTGTGAACATAATTTTCACGTTACATGTGTGTTTCGTCAGTATATATTATCCCAGGGAAGGATGTGATATTATCCACTACCTTTCAAAAGAATTAATTTCAAGATTGTTACACGTCTTGTGCCAGGACACGACAGTAAGTATAACTGTGTGCAACCTCTTTCCAACCTTTGACTTTGTTGTGGTATAATGTCTTTACTGACAACTAATGTATAATTCTTGTCACTTTTCGTTAAATTTGTTCGTCTTTATGACACAAATGATAGGCAACATTCTCCAAATACTGTTCGTGCCGCTCTCTGTTGTAAATTAATTATTTCGTTATGCTTTAGAAGCGAGCTTGGAAGAAATGTTGACCTTTGCTCTCGATAGTAAAGGAAAACAAGGCAAGATGTTATGGTGCCTTATACAATCATAACAGACAAAACCTTACTTGGATTGTATGCGCATCTTTCCGGGACACTCTTTCTTATAATACTCACCTTTACTTAACTATGAGAAGCGGTATAAATTAGTCCAGTTGAATGTCGTATCAAATGATCTGTTTGTTGTTTATTGGTTCGTGAATGATACGATATGGTCGGAAGTCAAGAAGGAACACAATTGGAAGAGAGTGACAGCCCGACTTTAAGTCGAATCGTCATGAACAGTCTTCGTGATAAATAAATGAAAGCCTTTTCAAGCTCTGTTCTACTTTCTTTACTTGAGGTTCGAATATAATATCGAAGTTAAGTATGTACTCTATCCGTTGTATCCCATCTGTCCTCATTCGTAATCGCTATTACTCTTCCAGAGGCTAGCACCTGTAGTGAAAGACAAAGAAGCTTGCGGTATCCGCGATGTTATATCACTCTTTGCAAAATGTGGCATTGTATCAGCCCAGGGTATGAGGGTCTAAAGTCATTGCTTCTTTGTCTGTCCTTTATTTCCATTAATCTTTAACACAATTAATTTTCGTATGCTTAACATAAACTGTTTGATGTGATAACTATAACAGACACTTGCAAGCGTTATGTTAATCGAATCGTTCTCTAATGCGTATATAAGCAATGATCACGGAGCCAGTTTGTATAAAACATCTCTTTTCAGACAGGTGTTCGTAGTAAATTGGCAGATCGTTAATTATCTGTCGGCCTGGTTTTCCCGGTTTGAGAAACAACAGATTTTTCGCAATATCTGGTATGCAATCAAAAGAACATAGTACAGCATTACTCAGATATGTTTCTATGATATATGTACTGTGTTCGGTATATGTAAGAAATTCACTTAGCGTCGTTTGCCTATTAAGCTTTTCTTTATGTTTGATAAGGCAACATTGGGCCCCTGCAAAAGAAGAATGAGAAGAAGATGACAAAGTATAAACTTTGGGCTTCCCTGGTATTTACCATGCAAACAGAAATGTCACTTGTAAATTTAAAGAAATTAAAAACAAAAGCAATGGCCTATTACCTTTTGGTATAGTGCTAATTCGCTATTGCAAGCTTTGTTGCCGAACCCAGAACTTTATTACATTGGTTGCATATTAGACAGTAAAATCGATTGCGACATTGACTACAACCTCCCCCCCCCCCCCCAAGAAACAAGAAAACAAATATATAACCGTCTACGGGCAGCAGGGACTCAATAATTCACTATTTGGCTTACTGGCTTATCCGAATGCCTTCTGTTCTCGAGTGAGTCTTTTAATTCAAATATATCTCAAACGGCATGTTTTATTTTCTAGCTCGTTATTTCCATTTTTCTACTTAAAATGTTCTATCACATCCATTATCTTAATCCGACTATATCATATTGGTTTTGTGATTGCAAAGTGCCTTAAAATTACCATTTCTGTCAGAATGGGAGATAGATTCATCTATCATAAATATATTGAAACTGAAATGACATAGATTTCAGTGAAGCATATCACATGATTGTATATTGCAGAATATCGAGGAAAACATCGATTTACAAATACACAGTATAATGTCAGCGATCATGGTGGTTGTAATATTCAGCAAAGCTTCTAATGAACATTAAAGACGGCCATTATGTAGGGGCCGATTGTTCGTCAATTTATTTAACATCCCACAGTCACACACATCATTTTTGTGCTTAGAAAGTTGTGGACGGTGCAAATCTGATCGAGATATTTCATCCTGGATGTTTCGTGCAGTTTGTGCAACAGCACTTTTTTTGCGATACTGGTTACAAAGAGTTATAATGTCCACCCTAATCTCGCCAAATATATTCATTTTGTACGGAATTTATCACTATTAAGTATAAAATTAGGCTGTCCTTAATCTGTTCTGTTGTAGCTTCCACAAAAGAGCCCTGCAGGGTATTCCCTTTGAATAATTCCGAGTTCTGTGAATGATGACAAATAAAAACTTAGTACTACACGCGGTAAGAATTTTACAACGATTACCGACACATACGCAAAGTATCACCAGGGAACATTGCAGAGCATTAGTATGATACGTGATAACATATGTACAACGATTACCGACACAACGCTGGACGTATCACTAGGGAACACTGAAGATCATTAGTATGATATGATACGTGATAACATATGTACAACGATTACCGACACAAAGGCAACGTATCACTAGGGAACATTGAAGAGCATTAGTATGATACGTGATAACATATGTACAACGATTACCTACACAAAGGCAACGTTTTAAGATCATTAGTATGATACGTGATACTATATGTACAACGATTACAGACACAAAGGCAACGCATCACAGCGAACATGGAAGATCAATAAGGATGAAATTATTGACACAACTGTTTATAAATTTCTCTTGGAATTATAGAAAAGTATACGACTCACTGTTTGAGTAAAGGCTGTTATTCATCCTGACCTTCAGCTTCACAACCATTGACAACAACCTTAAACACATCAATATTTTAGTCATCTCTAGTTTCCAGACAGATATATAGAATATCATTTGCAAAAAAAAAATTTTTTTTTTTAATTTATTTTTTAGCAAGCTTATTTTTCGAAAGAACGGAACAATGTTTACGTCTCATAGGGTGAAAAGTTCAATATATTAAATTTCTAAGAATTCTTGACACGAGAAGTTGAAAATTAAATGTCGTAGGTGTAATATTTTCCTTCATTTAATTGCATTTACGGATTTGCATTTGTCAATGTGATGTCACATTGTGTTCGTCCTGAGAATGGCAACGTAATATTCTCAAATAATCACAACGGGCATTTCTTTTCAAATGTCGCTTTCAATTGCCCGGGAATACAACACCAGTTTCTACATTATACACGACAAATTATGACAATTCGTAATTTTCAACAAAATGGGACCGCTCCCTGTTTTCTTGAGATTTCGATAGTCAGGTAAAATCGATAATTGTGAGATATTGGTGATGCTTTTTTTTTTTTACAGAAACCTGCTTACAAGTCCATTTCAATTTGTGTCAGACATGTCATTCACGACAGCAACACAGCTTTGTCTATTTCATGAACAGTCACTGAAGAAATGGATTTGTCGTTTACGATTTAGAGACTGAGGTTCCATTTACGGGTTAATTGAAAGCGGCTTTTCAAAAGAAATGCTCGATATGGTTAATTGACACAGAATATCACACTTAAACTCTGCTCAGATATTTTACGATCTTATAAACCAGAAAGTAAAGAGGAGAACCATGCGGAGCTATCTTGGCCTTGAAGTTCCCTGTTTAATGGCTGGATGGAAAGTATGGGAATTATACAGGATTGGTGCTACCTGACTCCTTTGGTTGGTCAAGGTAAAAAAGGCACCTGTCTTCAAAGTTAGCATTAAAATTGCAATTGACTCTGGTGACTCTAACTATCTCAGTACTCTAAGACAAGAGTCACCGTCGATAACAGCACCTTTTCTAGTGAATGGATTTTTGTTAAGAAAAACACCACCTAATACCATATATTGAAACAAAGTATTGAAAGTATTATATAAGCTTAATATAGATACAGCTGAAAGGGCGACATTTTTAGTTGTGATCTTGGTGATATCTATTTATTCAGTATTGCTTCTTCTTCAGGTCTCAGAACATAAGTGGGACACAAACTATGTGCAGATGATTTCCCTTGAGTCATCTGGCTTGCTTAATTATGCGGGCATGTAGATTAATTCTCTGATTTTGTACTTGTGTATTTGATATTCCATGTGAAAAGGGTTATTCGCAGGTTGCATTTATTGTTTATCTTTGCAAAATGTTGATTGTTTATTGACCCTTTTGAATAAAGGCAGTGTTTGTGGGTTTGTAAAGCGTATAACAAATTCGATGCTATATGTACCCAAGGCATTGTGAAACAAAAAAAGAAGTTTCCAGACTTCAGCAGTCATTCATCTTGGGGTTACTAGCCACCGAAACATGTGACAATTATAAAGATCAGTTATAGTGATTGTAAAAGTGACTTGATTTTCAGCCCCGGAATGAGGAACACTTTTAGGTAAAGTCGCAGCGCGTTTTCTATCTAGTAATCATCAAAACTAAAGTATAAAAAAACAAAGCAATACTGATAGCTTAATGTGTGTAAACACACTCAACATGTCTTGGAAATTATATTGAGTACTAAATAACTCATGAAATATGTAATAACAAAATATTACTGTCATATTTTAAGTTTTTACTGTCAATCATGAAACTGATCCGAACGTTATCCTCCATAAGTTGCAAATTATATTTTAATGTGATCGTCGAAATAGTGAGGAAGCTGGTTAACAATATTCCAAAGGGCTGAATCCAAAATAAAAGCATCAATTAAACGGAATGTTTAATGTCTCTCTTTATAAGTTAAATTAGCGAAATAAATGAAGAGAGGCTATTTTATTGTTACAAGCAAACATCTGTGCATTTAATATATTCATGAAAGTGAAAATTGTGTCGATAACATAATATGTTGTATTTTATATCAATATAATATAAAATTATATGTTGTATTTTATATAAATATAATATAAACTAATATGTTGTATTTTATATCAATATGATATAAAATAATATGTTGTAATTTATATCAGCATAAGATAAAAAAATATGTTGTATTTTTATATCAATATATCAAGCATTTGGTGCTTGAAGGCAAAATAAGTATTCCATTCAGAATAAATAGTTACGAAATTATTTGGAAGAAGTGCAGTTAAATTGAATATGATATAATGGTTAGCAAACAAAACTCTTGTACTGAAAATTCTCGATTCAAACAGTTAGAGCAGACAAAAATAATTGCTTCCGAACACTTCAATGTGTAGTGCGAGATAGACACTTCAACAAGAGAGGGGAAAAGTACCATCGTTTGTATTTTTAACCCATAAGTCCAGAACAGGAGAATGTCAAATATGGGTCGAACATCTGCGCCAAGAACGTGTTTTCCCAAGTTCATTTAGTGCGATATTGCAATTATAGCGTAATTAATCAGGTGAAGAGAGAGGACAACGAAATTATTTAGAAAGGTTTCGGGAAAATAAATGCAATTGGTAATGAGAGTGTTAGCTTTTTTGAAGCTTTAGGGGAAACAAAATTGTAATGAGGTACTCATTAGTAGACCAAAGCTATACATCCATAATTGCTTTTTGGAGAATTTATTACCAGGATGCAGAACAGTACGGTGTAGTAATAGTAAGACCTAAAGACTATTAGACTTTATTACCTACAGACTACGACATCCGCAATAGTACTGACCAAAAACTGTTTAGAAAGAGGAGATAAACATTGTACAAAATATGGATTGCTTTTTTGGGAATTGTAGGAGTTAGAAAATTATTAATACATATCTAATTGGACATTAACACGTTTGAACAATATATATATATATATATATATATATATATATATATAGGTGTGTGTGTGTGTGTGTGTGTGTGTGTGTGTGTGTGTGTGTGTGTGTGTGTGAGTGTGTGTGCTCGTTCGCAAAAGCTATACGGTCTCTTCTTCGTTTATAATACTTAAGAAAGTGCCCACAGATAATTTTAGTTTCACTGACAAGCTGCCAGGGGTCTTTCTTTCTTGCACAGTTTAAATGAATATTAGGTGCATGTACAATCAGCATACTATTTATGTTAAAGATGTAATTAATTCTACGTGTTAGCGATCCCAAAATGACGTGATTAGGTAAAGAAAAATTATCCTGCAAATGAACGGCATTATCAGCGTATCGCATCCAGCGTAATAGTTAAATCTACTTGAAGTAAAGATTGAAGTACAAACGAAATGTGTAAAAGGAAATGTATCATGGATGATAGGTGCGTGTCTAATTTCATTTATGTAGAAAATAAATGTACACACATAAACATTCTAAATCGACTACAAGTTTAACATTATCTGACTATGTGTTTCACATACATTCAAGATGGAGGGCTAACGAGGACAGTAGAGTTGATCCCTTCTCATCGAAAGTATTTATTTAAAAGCATAGAGGATGGCTTGGGTGATTGGTGAACATATGTTTATTTTAGTTAGTTTAATATACGTCACTTAGACAAATCATGTAGTGCATCGTTGCACGAGATTGAAAGAAACTAAACGTTTTCAATTCATTGAGCTTTCAGAGAGGAATGTGAATTCTTAGGAATAACGGGAGGGGGGGGGGGCGGGGGGGGACCTTTTAAGCTTGCACTACTTGTCAGACCCTCCAGTGTAAACAACGAAATCTCTAAGAATCCAGGCGATGGAGATCATACAACTCTGAGCTTTTGAGTTTGTGATTGAATTTATACTGTCAATAACATTTCAAAAGTAACGTCGTTTATGATTTGTTTGAACTTGAGATTTTGTTTGAATCAATCACAAGTGAGTTTCACAGTCTTAAAAACTTTTCCAAGCATTCAGCACGAAACACTCCTTAAATACATTAATGAAACTCTCATACAATTGATTTGTTTATTATAAACCACCAAGTTAGAGTTGACTTAAGATCCCCCCCTCTCTCTCTCTCTCTCTCTCTCTCTCTCTCTCTCTCTCTCTCTCTCTCTATATATATATATATATATATATATATATATATATATATATATATATATATATCTAGATACACATATATATACATATATATATATATACACACACACATATATATATATATATATATATATATATAAATATATATAATGAGTGCGCAGTATGGTTTCTAGTTGTAATTATAAGTATGCACTGTAGAAAAGCAGTTTTCATTTATCTTACAAGTACTATGTCTAGCTTTTTCAGATATTTTATTTCAGTATTTGATAAATTAATGCATGACTGAAAATAACTAGACTGTAAAGTTATTAGTATAAATGGGACAGTCTCACTTTAATTATTGTTACTGAGAGGCACGATTCACAATATCTTATATTCTTGTCATCTTATATTTAATATATGTCACTCGACAAAAGGTTTTATTAATCTCTAAATCAATTAATAATTTTGTCACAAATACTCTGACATGTCAGCTGTCAGCTAATCTGTTTTTTTAACAAGAAGCACCATGTGGATGTACTAAAGAAATTAAGAACAACTCAAATCGGCGCGCGTGCAGGCGAGAAAGACAGACAGAGATATAGTTAACAGTAGATAACATTTGACTTGTATTAGCTTCAAGCAACAGGTTAACTTGGTAAATTTTAAGCTTGATGAGAAAGTTTTAAATACAGTAAGGCTTATATTGAGATCCTTTATCAAATTATACAAACTATTTTTGTTAGCCCGTCTGACAGTCAGTCCAAGAGAGTTAATGGTATGGCACTTCTGACGTCGTTGGTAATCCGTTGCAAGTCGTGTTGCTATTTTCAACTTCTCAAAAAACACGAAACCAATTTTAACCAAACTTGGCAGTAGTATTCTGGAATAAGTCTTTTGAAGCTTGTACAAATAATGCCAATCAGCCATCAAATAGGTCGCGGTTATTAAAAATATACAAACCTTTAGACGACTTCTTCTAAATATTTGTTGAACATAATTTAAGCAAAGTTTACAAAAAGCATTACGACATCAGGGCTTTTCAGTTTATGTATATGTTGCTTATATGTCATCAAGTATGGTCGTCGTTACTAAAAGTATCAACACTTTAAAAAGACTTATTTTTAAAAAAAAACGGCTCGACCGAATTCGAATTGTTTTTACATAAAGCATCCTGACACCAAGCTATTTCAATTTATTCAAATGATGTAAATATGTCATCAAATATGGCCACCGTTGCTAAAAAATAGACTTATTCTGAAAACTGCTCAACAGAATTAAACCGATTTTAGTCTAAGCATTCTAGCATTAAGGTATGTTACATTTTTAAATATTTTTTTTTTAATTATGCGCATCTCCATCAAATATGGCGCAGCCTTTACAAAAAAAAATATATATATATAAAAATATATAAAAAGAAAAAGAAAACAAATTAGATAACGTATTCTCGAAACCCATTAAACAAACTCTGATCAAATTTGACAGAAGGAATCCTGGCATGCAGCCCCTTTTCAATTATTTAAATGTGTTCAAATTATGTCAATCTGTCATTCAATATGGCCCATGTTGCTAAAAATTATAAATTTTTAATGACTTTTTTCCCCAAAATATCTTCAAAGGAATTTTGCTAAATTCGAAAGAAGGCATCGTGGGACATTCGCTCAGTTTACAAATGGTGCTGATATGTTGTCAACTATAGATGAAGATACTATACTTGGGAAACAACTGTTGTCATAGCCAATCAATTTAATCCGACTCATTTCTTTATTTTATTATATATATTTATATATATATATATATATATATATTATATATATATATATATATATATATATATATATATATATATATATATATACATATTTTAAGTAGACATCCTGCTAACCCATATATCTTGGTTAAAGTACTCTTGTATTTATCCATTAGGACATGAATAAGTGGGCGATCTCAGTCCCAATTGGGCTTTTTGTTTGATAAAAAGGTTTCATTATATATATATATATATATATATATATATATATATATATATATATATATATATATATATATATATATATATATATATATATATATATATATGTAAGAGTTTGGTATCAGTTTATTTGCAAAAGGACAAATACAGTTCAGACTTTACTTGCCTAGTTTACACTATATTTTCTCCCAAAACCTTTCTTTCAAAATCAATAATCATCTCAAATAGGAACTTGTCAGATAAAATCACTGGTTGCTTCATGCAAATATTGTTCAGTGATAGAGATGGGAACATATCTAACAGGTAGCAGCAGTTTTCATCATTCTCGCTGGTAATCTACACCAGGGTATTTGTTGTCCCATGTGAAAATTCACTTGCCATGTGCAAAGGGCAAGTTGAACTTTGAACGCCTGTTTCTAGTATCACCATAATAGCAGGCCGACCTATCAAGAAATGCTGAAGCAAAATTGGAATAGTACCGTCAGCAAGATTCAATAAATTCAGGCAGTTATATTATTGCATAACACATCTAAAAAGAATTCGAAAGATAATGTTATTATAACAGTGTCAGTCCAGACAAGATTATATTATTGGAATAGTGTGTCAGTCAAGACAAGATTATATTATTGAAATAGTGTGTCAGTCAAGGCAAGATTACATTAATGACTGACACAATTCCAGTAATATAATCTTGTCTTGACTGACACTATTCCAGTAATATAATCTTGTCTTGACTGACACTATTCAAGTAATATAATCTTGTCTTGACTGACACAATTCCAATACTATAATCTTGTCTTGAAGGACACTATTCCAGTAATATAATCTTGTCTTGACTGACACTATTCCAGTAATATAATCTGGTCTTGACTGACACAATTCCAATACTATAATCTTGTCTTGAAGGACACTATTCCAGTAATATAATCTTGTCTTGACTGACACAATTCCAGTAATATAATCTTGTCTTGACTGACACAATTCCAATACTATAATCTTGTCTTGAAGGACACTATTTCAGTAATATAATCTTGTCTTGAAGGACACTATTTCAGTAATATAATCTTGTCTTGAAGGACACTATTCCAGTAATATAATCTTGTCTTGAAGGACACTATTTCAGTAATATAATCTTGTCTTGAAGGACATTATTCCAGTAATATAATCTTGTCTTGACTGACACAGTTCCAATACTATAATCTTGTCTTGTACTATAATCTTGTCTTGAAGGACACTATTTCAGTAACATAATCTTGTCTTGAAGGACACTATTCCAGTAATATAATCTTGTCTTGACTGACACAATTCCAATACTATAATCTTGTCTTGAAAGACAGTATTCCAGTACTATAATCTTGTCTTGACTGACACTATTCCAGTAATATAATCTTGTCTTGACTTGCACAATTGCAATACTATAATCTTGTCTTGAAGGACACTATTTCAGTAATATAATCTTGTCTTGAAGGACACTATTCCAGTAATAAAATCTTGTCTTGACTGACACAATTCCAATACTATAATCTTGTGTTGACTGACACTATTCCAGTACTATAATCTTGTCTTGACTGACACAATTCCAGTAATATAATCTTGTCTTGACTGACACAATTACAATACTATAATCTTGTCTTGACTGACACAATTCCAGTAATAAAATCTTCTCTTGACTGACACCATTCCAGTAATATAATTTTGTCTTGACTGACACAATTCCAATAATATAATCTATTTAATATGTACTATTTTTATTTTTGCTCACTTTGTATTCCAATGGCCTCAATACTAAGGCATTATATAAAATTGTATAACTTTTTAGTGGAGAAATTGATATGTTGTATACATGTGCATATGTATATGTATATATATGTATGTATATGTGTGTATATATATATGTGTGTGTGTGTATATGTGTGTGTGTATGTGTATATATATGTATGTGTGTATATAAATATATATATATATATATATATATATTAGTTATAGAAATATGTAGTTGTATGTATGACTGTTTGTCTCTACATTATAATTTCACTGTCAGTTTCATTAGAGACTCATGTATCTTTCTGATCGCGTTATACATATGATATTTTTATGATAAAGTATATCATTTATGAGGTTATCTCAATGACGTAATTGTTTATAAATATATAGACATCATCAGTTTCTTTCAAAAACATTTTGTGCCTGAAGAAGCATTAGTAAATGCGAAACTAGTCGCACAAATTTATCGGCGTTTGTATTGTTTTTTTGTTTTCAAATCTATCTATCTATCTATCTATCTATCTATCTATCTATCTATATATATATATATATATATATATATATATATATATATATATATATATATATATATATATATTCATTTAATGTATATATTTAGCTTAGCCTCGTTATCGACCTAATGACCTGTGGTCATATAGAAACATGAATAATCATATATTTTAAGACTGTATTGTCCTGTAGATCTTCATTCGGAACCTCAAATTTCCAACGATCTTATGTGAATTGAGAACGAAAAAAGAATGGCTTCCATGCGTATTCAAAATATTCACTCAGTTCAAATCATTAATCCTGGAAAGAAAACAAAACTGCTGAAGATATATTTGTTGTATGCAAATAAATGTGACCTTATCGTTAATATTTTTTTTCTTTTCCTCTTAGGTTAACACAGAGAATGATATACACCGCAATTTTGTGTATATATTATTTGTGTCGGAAATCCCTCTTAAGAACGGTCAAATACTTACTTTCAATACATAGAACTTATTTACTGATTTGGACTTAAGCTTGACTAATTTACAACCAGAGGCGGATTTATATCAAAGTAAGTCTCCTTATGGTCGGAATTCTAATCGTCGTATAAATCTGAAGAGCTAACGCTATGCATACAATTAAAGCGCCACAGTGAGTAACTGGCTGACAATTTATTGTCCAACCTTGATAGGTTTCAGGCGACAATTTCCGGATTGGCAGCTTGTATCATTCATAAAGCGATCGATGTCTATCCCAGATTCTGACCTAATTTTGTCGACAAAGGCTTAAGAATTAATGAATGATTCAATGAAATATCAGTAATAAATATTGATTTCAATGCAGTTATCTCACATTTTCTTCTCAGATTTGTTATATACAAATAAATCATACTTTCATACAATGGCTACACGAGGGTTCGAGGCGCCCTGCGAGAGTGTTCTTTAGTGGCGCCCCTACTTTGCTACAAAGAACTGTTTTTATGTCAGTTGCCAACCTACCTCCGCCCTCCCCGGCCCCCTGCCCCTCATAAATATTAATTTGGAAAAGAATTGCTCCCGGTACACTAAGGTGAAGGTGAAATACTATGAACATTTCAGCAGCAAAGAAAAAAGGACAAAGTTTCTGAGCACGCCCCCTTCGCCTTGCGCCCGGTTAACCCTCCTCGCGCCGCCACTACTTTAATATGTTCAGTAAAATACAAAAGACAAGTAAAAGAAAAATGTATCATTTGTGTTTGAATGGAACAAAGATCATTAAAATTCCAATCAGTAAAGAACCAGGACAACTCAAACAGAATATTTGT
The DNA here is from genome assembly GCA_029931535.1 of Margaritifera margaritifera. Classification (NCBI taxonomy): domain Eukaryota; kingdom Metazoa; phylum Mollusca; class Bivalvia; order Unionida; family Margaritiferidae; genus Margaritifera; species Margaritifera margaritifera. Next base: position 386,554 of record JAQPZY010001596.1, read on the forward strand.
ACATAGTTTATAGGCATATACTCACATACTCATATACTCACATACTCATATACTCACATACTCGTATATTTGACGTTTTCGGTTATCATACCTGAGCTATCTAATGTTTTAAACAATTCTTAATCGTACCGCATCTACTCGCTTATCAGCTGGGTCCAACTACATACAAGACAGACCCTGATCTGCCGGGGCATGATGCGCCGGCAGACAGGGTCTGTGTTGTTTGTTCTACTGAGTACTTCTATCAAAATGCATAGACCCAGATCTGCCGGTGCGTAATGCGATGGCAGATCTGGGTCTATGCAGTTTGCAGTTGGATCCGACTAATATATTATAAAAAAAACGTTTCTCGAAACCATGAGTTTAGTCTTTGAGGATGTCATGTTAACAGAGAATATCTAATCCGATGTAACTCGGATCAGACTATTTAATCGACGGTTATATAGGTATCTAAAAAACTTATATATTTTGTCAAGTCTTTTTGAAATATGAATGACACTTGAAGAAAAGAAAAGACGATTAGGAAAGTGTGATAGATGGAAATAAAATAATAATGGTAAGCATGTAATGAAAATGTCATTTTTAGATTCTAGCTTTAACTATGATTCTCATTTTTCCACTTATTTACATACCTGTATTTTTACAATTGAATGATTTAGTGGCAAAGGCAGCATCAAACTTGCTTGTATTTCTTCTTTTTCTTCAGAAGACAGTTCCATATTATATACGAACGCATGTCAGCAAAGTGGACAGGAATTATTTTGTGAAGAGGGTCAAGTGATACATATCAAAGATGTCCGCTGTATGCCATATAACTACACATGTGGAGAACGAGACAGGATCTCAAGTCTATGTGATGGATTACGTTCATGCGCCAGGATTGGTTTAAGGAGACAGCTCCATTATTACTGCAAAGACTATCCAACTCGAAATGTCGTTGTTTCGTTTCAGTGCAAAGCAGGTAAGGACACTCAAGTTATTACTAGTTTCTTGTCAGTGACATGATTATGTATTACAGCTGCTCGGACCAGGTACGAGATCACGTCGCAACAAGAAATCTTCCCTCTTTGTTATACAACTTCACTCATCAGTTCAAGTAATAAATATTGCTCGATAGCTAGAGGTCTTTAATAGCCAAAATGTACAAATAAATCGATTGGGTATCTAAAGGTCTGTTATTATGTATAAATAAATCGATTGGCTATCTAAAGGTATGTTATTATGTATAAATAAATCGATTGGCTATCTAAAGGTCTGTTATTATGTATAAATAAATCGATTGGTTATCTAAAGGTCTGTTATTATGTATAAATAAATCGATTGGCTATCTAACGGTCTGTTATTATGTATAAATAAATCGATTGGCTATCTAAAGGTCTGTTAGTATGTATAAATAAATCGATTGGCTATCTAAAGGTCTGTTATTATGTATTGGGTATCTAAAGGTCTGTTATTATGTACTGGGTATCTAAAGGTCTGTTATTATGTATTGGCTATCTAAAGGTCTGTTATTATGTATTGGCTATCTAAAGGTCTGTTATTATGTATTGGCTATCTAAAGGTCTGTTATTATGTATTGCGTATATTAATAATATGGGCGACAACCCCTTGAGTGTGATGAGACTCTTTGCTGATGAGAGCTCACTGGTGTACTCATTAAATGATACTTAAGAAATTGAATATGTACTGAATACAGATTTACAAACGATTGACTTCTGATCAAGGCTGTGGTTGGTTGATTTCAATCCAAACAATTCTGAGGTAATGTTATTCTCGCGTAAGATACAGCCCGTTTTTCCTGAACTAAATTTCAAAAACGAAATTCTCTCTTTTGTTGACTACAAAGTACCTGCCCATTTCTTAGTTGGTAACAGGAAAGTATATATTGTGCCTACTAGAATTAGAAATAACTGTAGTGATTTACATATTGATTTATATTCGAATCATTTGAAAGATAATCTATTGTGTGCTTGTGGTAAAGGTATAGTAAATGTATATCATCTCATTGATTTGCAAATACTATATATCTATATATATATATATATATATATATATATATATATATATATATATATATATACAACAACGTAGGAAATTGGTTTAGAGTCTAAATCAGATATATATACTGTTATGTATGATGTTTATATAATATTATAAATATTTTAGGAAATTATAAATGTTTCTTCACTTTAATATTTGCTTAAATCTTAATGTTATCAGGAAAAACATGTTTAACTAGTGTCCTTGAATTAGGTTGTTTTGATCAATATGTTTTCTCAATTTGAAGGTCAAGGTTGAATTTTTGTTTACAAGTAAAATTCCATTAAGATGACACACATTCTAGAACATTCTGTCATGTGACCAATCTTTATATATGCCATGTTTGGTGGACATTTATTCAGTTTTGACATTACCATCAGTCTTGTAAAGAGCTATCACAGTTGTGAAAATTCATTCCAAATTCTAAGAGAGGAATTATTTTAAATATTCATTGGATTATAACAGTGCTCATAAACTTTTGGATTTTGGATTTTTAATTGATTATTTTGGAATTTAAGTGAACTTATTCAGATATTTTGGAATACTTCATTTTGACATCAGCACATCAAAGATTACTAGTACATCAGGACTTTGGAGACCATTGGCACATAATAGCATTCAAGGACACAGCCATGAATTCGGAACATTCTATATTTAGGACTTGTGATTAGAACAATCATTCTTACTGGATTATTAGGATTTCAAAACACATTACTGTAAGTGACTTTTTGATTTTTCATTTTAATTATCTAGTAATAAATTGCTTGTTGATTTTTACTTGATTTGTTGGTTTCACTTTCTTTCTATTACATTTTTCTTAGACCATAGAGTCGTAACAGAAATTGAGGGCTCGTCGTTCCGGGATTGAATTTCTTTAAAGCATATTAGAGATATTAAATTTATCTTTGAAATTCATATTGATTTTGTCTCTGATTTTTTTTTGTCTTTGGCAAAGATTTATAATAGAGAAATTTGTTTTGTGTGAAACCAACAAGCATTTACAATGGCATCTAATGTTCAGAATTTCATTTCAAAACCTACCCAGGAGGGGTTAGAGTGCATGAGAAAGGATGAGTTGCTCGAGCTTGCCAGAAAATACAGTCTATCTGAGGCAAAAGTATCATTGACAAAACAGGAGATAAAGATTATTTTGATTCAGTATTTAGTAGGAAAGGGAATTTTTGAAAATAGTGCTTTAAGTTTGAAGAGAAAGCCTGTATCTGGTTTTGACAGGAAATTAAGGGAATTAGAGTTAAAGAACCAGATGGATTTAGAATTGGCAAAGCTTCAGATTCAGAGAGAGAGAGAGAAAAAGAAGAGAGGCAGATACAGATGGAGAGAGAGAAAGAAGAGAGGCAGATACAAATGCAGAAAGAAGAGAGGCAAATGCAGATGGAGACGGAGAGAGAGAAAGAGGAGAGACAGATGCAGATGCAAAGAGAAGAAAGGGAAATGCAATTTGAATTAAGAGAATTAGAACTGGCAAACAGAGCACACTCCACTCCTTTAAATACAAGTTCAGGTTTTGATGTTACTAGATATATTAGGTTAGTACCCCCTTTTCAGGAAAAAGAAGTAGATAAATACTTTTTTCATTTCGAGAAAATAGCTGAAAACTTGAAATGGCCCAGAGAGCATTGGACTTTGTTATTACAAAGTGTACTTATTGGCAAAGCTCGTGAAGTCTACACTTCACTGTCAGTACAACAAAGCACTGATTATGATGTGGTTAAGGAGTACATCTTGAAAGCTATGAGTTGGTACCAGAGGCATATTGACAAAGGTTTAGGAATTGTAGAAAAGAAACTGGACAAACTCATGTCGAATTTGCAAGGGATAAAGAACAACTATTTGATAGGTGGTGCTCAGCCAAGAAAGTTGATCAAGCTTATGATAACCTCAGACAGCTCGTATTAATTGAAGGGTTCAAGAGGTGCATCCATAGTGATGTTAAAACCTATCTTGACGAGCAGAATGTGGAAACTTTGGAAAATGCTGCTCGTATGGCTGATGATTATTCCTTGACTCACAAAATTTCATTTGGCAATAAATCGTCCTCTCAGCAGTTTTCTGGTAAAAAAAAATTTCAATCTCATTCGAGTACTTCCAAATTTCACAACAGCACAACTGTTAGGAATCAAACATATGATAAGACTGATCAGAAATCCTTATCTCTTCCTACGTGCACTTATTGTAAAACGAAAAGACACGTTATTTCTGATTGCTTCAAGTTGAAAAATAAGCAACAGAGTAAAGACAGAGCTTTTCCAAATGCTCTTATTTCTACGAGGTCAAGCTCACGGTCTTGTATTGAAAGCAATACATTTGTTGGGTCAAACAAATCCCAGTCTGATTTGATTTTGGAGGCTTATGAACCATTCATGTCGGAAGGTTCTATATCACTTATTGGTGATTCTGCCAAACCTATCCCAATTAAAATATTAAGGGACACTGGAGCTTCTCAGAGTCTTTTATTATCAGGTACTTTGCCTTTGTCTGAGGAGTCTTCTTCAAGTGAAAGTGTTCTTGTTCAGGGAGTAGAGTGCGGCTTTGTAAATGTTCCTCTTCATTGCGTAAATTTGGCATCAGACTTAGTTTCTGGACCTGTGACTGTTGGGGCAGTGACTTCTTTACCCATAGAGGGTGTTCATTTATTACTAGGCAATGACCTAGCTGGAGATAAGGTTGTGGTTAATCCACTTGTAACTGACAAGCCTTGTTTGGATCAGAAAGTTGATCCTGTCGAAACTGAAATCCCTGATTTGTACCCTGCTTGTGCAGTTACTAGAGCTATGGCAAAAAGAGCTCTTGAGAGTGATGTTGATCAGGATATTATTCCTTTAGCTGACACATGTATTGGTCAGTCTTTTGATGAGGTCACTTTTTCCTCAGGTATTGATCAATCAAATGGTATTGATCACAGTGATCCTCTTTTGGCAACTCATTCTCTTTGTCCTACTCAGGGTGACAAACGACAATCCCTTGTCGTTGAACAGGAGCAAGATCCCGAGATATCTTGTTTGTTTCAGAGGGCTATTAGTGAAACTGAAGCCACACAAGTTCCAGTGTGTTACTTTGTGAAAAATGGGGTCCTTATGAGGAAATGGAGACCACCTGATGTACCCGCTGGTGACGAGTGGTCAGTGAGCTATCAAATTGTTGTTCCTAAGTCATATCGACAGGAAATTCTTAATTTAGCCCATGAAACTCCTTTGGCTGGTCATTTAGGAGTCCGTAAGACTTATCACAAGATCTTGAATCATTTTTATTGGCCGAAACTCAAAAGTGATGTTTCTAAATACTGCAGATCTTGTCACACTTGTCAAATGGTAGGAAAACCCAATCAGAAGATACCTAAGGCTCATCTACAACCTATTCCTGCATTTGATGAACCATTTAGTAGAATAATGGTAGACTGTGTTGGTCCTTTACCTAAAACCAAGTCAGGCAACCAATACTTGTTGACCATCATGTGTGCATCTACAAGGCAATTCCTCTGAGAAATATAAAAACTAAAACTATTGTGAAAGCTTTGGTGAAGTTTTTTACACTTGTTGGCCTTCCCAAATCTGTCCAGTCGGATCAAGGGTCAAATTTTATGTCTGGAATTTTCCAACAAGTTATGCATGAATTAGGCATCCAACAGTTTAAATCTTCTGCCTATCACCCTGAAAGTCAAGGTGCTTTGGAAAGATTTCATCAAACTTTGAAGAATATGATTCGATCATATTGCTTTGATACAGAAAAGGATTGGGATGAGGGTGTTCATTTGTTGTTGTTTGCTGTTAGGGAATCAGTTCAAGAGTCTTTGGGTTTTAGTCCCTTTGAACTAGTTTTTGGTCATACTATCCGTGGACCATTGAAATTATTGAAAGAGAAACTTCTTTCAAATGAAGATTCGAAGATTAATCTTCTTGATTATGTCTCTGATTTCAAATACAAGTTGTCAAAGGCCTGTGAAGTAGCAAGAACTAATCTTCACACTACTCAGTCAAAAATGAAATTAAGGTATGACAGAAATACACAGAAAAGGAGTTTTAAACCTGGTAACAAAGTTCTGGCTCTCTTTCCCATACCTCAAAATCCTCTTCAGGCTAAATTTTATGGTTCTTATACCGTTGCAAAGAAAGTAAATGACTTAAATTATATCATTAACACTCCTGGGAGACGGAAACAGAAACAACTTTGTCATATAAATATGTTAAAGGAATATTTTGACAGAGATAGCCCAGCTAATTATTCTGTTGGTTTAGTTGTACCTGTCCCACACAGTGAAGATATCAACGATGGAGTACAATCAGAATATAGTGACTCTGGTATAACCAAGCTTCGGAATTCAGAAATATTGAACAACCTAGACCAGAAACTTTCACATCTACAACAACAGGAAAGAAATGAACTAAAACAGCTATTACATGACTATGAGCACTTGTTTCCTGATGTTCCAACACGAACAAGTAAAATTTATCATGACGTTGACATTGTAGATTATGCGCCTGTGAAACAGCATCCTTATAGGATGAATCCTCTCAAACAGAACTATCTGAAGAAAGAAATTCAGTATTTACTGGAGAATGATTTCATAGAACCAAGTAAAAGTAACTGGAGTTCACCATGTATTCTTGTTCCCAAGCCAGATAATACATTCCGTATGTGTACTGACTATAGAAAAGTCAACCGTGTCACCTAAACTGATTCATTTCCAATCCCAAGAATGGACGATTGCATTGATAAAATTGGAAATGCGGAATATGTCACCAAGTTTGACCTTTTAAAAGGATTCTGGCAAATTCCACTGACGGAAAGGGCAAAAGAAATTTCAACATTTGTAACTCCAGATGGACTTTATCAATATAAAGTCATGCCGTTTGGAATGAAAAATTCGCCTGCAACGTTTCAACGTCTGATGAACATGATAACATTTGGTCTTGATAATTGTGACGCTTATATCGATGACGTCATTATCTACAACAACACCTGGGAAGATCATTTATAAACCATTCGAAAATTCTTCGATCGACTCAGCGATGCGAATCTGACAATTAATTTGAGCAAAAGTGAGTTTTGCCATGCTTGTGTCACATTTTTAGGACATATTGTGGGACAAGGTCAAGTTAAACCTATAGAAGCTAAGGTCAAAGCTATCTCTGAATTTCAAGTTCCAATTTGTAAAAAGCAACTGATGCGATTTCTAGGTATGGCTGGATATTATCGTTAATTTTGTTCCAATTTTTCCAAAATTGCTGAACCTTTGACAAGTTTATTGAGTAAGAAAGCCAAATTTTATTGGTCTGACAAGTGTCAGGAATCTTTTGACAAGTTAAAGGCCATGCTTAAGAATGCACCAGTTCTTTCTGCACCAAATTTCAGCCAATCATTTAAATTATCTGTTGATGCAAGTGATGTAGGGGTTGGTGGAGTATTGATTCAGGAAGACAAAAGTAGTGTGGATCACCCTGTGTGTTATTTTTCTAAAAAACTAAACAAGCACCAGAAAATTATTCCACAATTGAGAAGGAATGTTTGGCTTTGATATTGGCTTTACAGTATTTTGAAGTGTATGTCACCTCAGCTCTGTCTCCAATTATTGTGTACAGTGATCACAATCCCCTTACTTTCATCAACAAAATGAAAGATAAAAATCGGAGATTGTTGAGATGGAGTTTGATATTGCAGGAATATAACATTAACATCAAACACATCAGGGGAAAAGACAATGTGATTGCAGATGAACTCTCACGTGCCTAGAAATGTAATATTGCTTGATGTAATTAAGTCCAGTATCATAAAACATGTTCTTATGTAATTTTGGTTATTATAGTATTAGATGTATATTCAAAAGAAAGCTTTATTACATAAATCTTTCTTTTTCTTTATGAGGGGAGGTGTTATGTATGATCTTTATATAATATTATAAATATTTTAGGAAATTATAAATGTTTCTTCACTTTAATATTTGCTTAAATCTTAATGTTATCAGGAAAAACATGTTTAACTAGTGTCCTTGAATTAGGTTGTTTTGATCAATATGTTTTCTCAATTTGAAGGTCAAGGTTGAATTTTTGTTTACAAGTAAAATTCCATTAAGATGACACACATTCTAGAACATTCTGTCATGTGACCAATCTTTATATATGCCATGTTTGGTGGACATTTATTCAGTTTTGACATTACCATCAGTCTTGTAAAGAGCTATCACAGTTGTGAAAATTCATTCCAAATTCTAAGAGAGGAATTATTTTAAATATTCATTGGATTATAACAGTGCTCATAAACTTTTGGATTTTGGATTTTTAATTGATGATTTTGGAATTTAAGTGAACTTATTCAGATATTTTGGAATACTTCATTTTGACGTCAGCACATCAAAGATTACTAGTACATCAGGACTTTGGAGACCATTGGCACATAATAACATTCAAGGACACAGCCGTGAATTCGGAACATTCTATATTTAGGACTTGTGATTAGAACAATCATTCTTACTGGATTATTAGGATTTCAAAACACATTACTGTAAGTGACTTTTGATTTTTCATTTTAATTATCTAGTAATAAATTGCTTGTTGATTTTTACTTGATTTGTTGGTTCACTTTCTTTCTGTTACATTTTTCTTAGACCATAGAGTCGTAACAATACTACAAATATTTTGTTATCTGGATCATCTGATCTTACTACGAATATTAATATTCACCTATTTGACTTATTCTGAAACATATATTAAAGACACGAAACGCTCTATATAGTCAACGTTTGATTTCTCTATTCAATTAATTACTGCCATATTGATAAACAAAGACATGATGTTTTTCATTTTTAACTATTGATTGACTTGTGTATTCATTTTGGTGTATATACTCTTGTCCAGTAGTGGCGCGAGGGGGCGGGGGTCAGGGGTAGGCAATTGCCCCCGGGCACCGGGCGAGAGAGGGCGCCATCGGGGGCTTTCTGGTTCAGCTGTAACCAGGGCGTAGATTGGGGGGGGGGGGGAGGTTGGAGTTGGCAACAGACATAAAACTGTTCTCTGTGGCAAAGTATGGGCGCCACTAAAGAACATTGCCCCCGGACGCCTCGAACCCTCGCGCCGCCACTGCTCTTGTCCATTATCCGCCACGATCATTCATGTATTTATGACTTCATACATGTGATCTGTCTCTCTGTCTGTCTGTCTGTCTCTCTCTCACTTCTAACTATTTTCTCTTTATCGTCTATGCTTACATATATTTATATATTAAAGATGTGCCATGTATATATCATATCGATTGTCGGGGAAGGACTAATTCTACGTTGTGAGAACTTGTAGCCTCGCCCCATTTGTTAGCATTTATGGCAATACAAATATGTTTAAACAATGGGTAGAATTGTTTCATCTAAGATTTGGAGTGTAATAACGTTTAATGATGGAGGGTGGCTGACAACTTGTTTTTATAAATATATGGCATGCGAGGTAGGCAACTTATTGATGTCACGGAAATTGGATTCTTAGGTTGAACAAACAAACAAAAATTGAATCGATAAATATCGTACATTTTGTGTGTAAACGTTGGATTTACGTATCAAGCACCTTCTTTACAATGATAGTTATAGCTGTCTTGTGACTGGTGGTCGAAAACTCTTAGACAGTAGGCAATTCGCTTATACATCATAATAGTCAACGCGATATTCTCTTTTTTACAGCATTTCATCATTTCGAATAAAAATTGTTATATTATATTTTTTATATACTTTATAAACAATCCCATTAGTTCAACGTTGTTGCTACGGGTCAATATGTAGCGCTATTGACCGTAGTTAAGTAAAAACATTCACCGCTTCCTTATATGGTAAATACGTGCCCGCATTCGATGACGTACTTCTAGCTATGGCTAATTAAACATGGCGACGGAAACGTGGAAAGCTAACCACGTCGTAAATCTGATGGTAACCAGCGGCTGAATATGACTGTAAACCTTTCCACCTGACACCAGTGCTGGACAATCAGTAGATCTAGCTCTCATCCGAAGAAAATATATGCCATCCAAATTAAATAAAGAAAATCTGAACAGACCTACATTCAAAGACTTAAATTGCAAGGAGAAAAAGAAATATGATTCATAAACAAATATTGAAAATGAACGGCTAGTGATCGCTAGTTGCTGCTGTTAGGAAGGGGGCAAACTGGCATTTGATACAATGTATCAGTCAACAGCTTCACTTTCACGTAAGCATAGCACTTTTATCCACTCTGAATAGCATTGTTTATTCCTGTACTGGGAATTAAGGCAAATCATGACGTACACTGCACTTTCAAATTTACTCGTCGGCCGTCACCATGACAGCAACGTTGAGATAATCACAACGATAACCTTAGATGGAATTTTCTGGCTTATCTTTTCATAATGGTACTTCAATTTTCATTGATGTATTGCGTCATCCCCCTCCCCCTCAATATTTCGCTGTGTTTTTTTCGCTACATGACATTCATCCTCTTTAACAAACTTTGTTTCGTTCACATCTGAATTAGAATCACTCCATAGCAGTAAGGTAGCCTGTATTAATGCGCAGTGTTCAGGTTTAATTTACAAAATTAACAAGATGCAAAATGTTCAATAAAACGTTGAAATAACTGTTTCTTTCCATTGTGGTATTCATATAGCATCACATAATGATTAATATGCTTGCTTTAAGCATATAATAAGATGGTTCTTGACGGAGTATTACAAAATATTGGTCCCTCGTTTATGTGGCGTAGAATGCCCTCGCACGCCCGGGCATTCTGCGACACATGACTTCGGACTAAATATTGTTCAGAACTCAGTTAATAACCTATATTATATTATATTATATTATATTATATTATATTATATTATATTATATTATATTATATTATATTATATTTAAGTATAGTATAGTATAGTATAGTATAGTATAGTATAGTATAGTATAGTATAGTATAGTATAGTATAGTATAGTATAGTATAGTATAGTATAGTATAGTATAGTATAGTATAGTATAGTATAGTATAGTATAGCATAGCATAGCATAGCATAGCACAGGACAGGATAGCATAGCATAGCATAGCATAGCATAGCATAGCATAGCATAGCATAGTATAGTATAGTATAGTATAGTATAGTATAGTATAGCATAGCACAGGATAGGATAGTATAGTATAGTATAGTATAGTATAGTATAAGATAAGAAGATAAGATAAGATATTATACCTGTTAATTTAGATCGTAACTTCATGTACACAGCTTGATTTAAAAAAAAAAAAAAAAAAAAAACAACAGGAGTTTTCAATATTATCTTAATAAGCCTCGCCCTATATACCTATTCATTTCATTACATTCTCCAAACAGTTGGAATCACTAATGCTAGATGCTGTTTTACAACCCTAGTAAGTAATATATCATTGCCTAATTTATTGTGTTTAGATCGCATTTCTCTGTTTCTGTTGAATTGAAGAGGATCAATTATTTACATCATGGAAAACATATTATAGAATCAATTAATCTTCTTCCTGCCTTTATCCTAATTGTTTTTACCCTCAGAACAATATCAAGAGATAAATGGTTTTACCCATCATTTTAAATCCATATCCCTGAATTCCGGGGGTAATTGTAACGATTCAAATATATTTATCATTAATACGTGATGATGTGGTAAGAGAATCCAATACATTAGTGCGTATAATTATCTCTTATCTGAGATTGATTTATTTATGCCTTTATGTATAATGGAATTGAAACTTTGAAACAATGGTTTTGATTTATTACGCCTTTATGTATATTGGAATTGAAAAGTCATGTGGAAGCGCACCGTTTCACTCTCATCGAAGTTAAATTGCAACTGGCTGTCATGTATGCCATATTTTGTTATTATCAAAAGAAAATGTATACTTACGATAAAAATATACTTTGACAAGTTTTTAACATACCTGTGTCTTATTTTAATCAGTGCAGGTCTTTCTTCATATTAAATTTGAAATGAAAATACCACTCATATATATATATATATATATATATATATATATATATATATATATATATATATATATATATATATATATATATATATATATACCCAATTGTACGAGAAAAGAGTATTATGTTAGTCAAGATTCGTTGGTAGAAAAATCAAAAGTATTTATTTTACATGGGGCAAATAATTGTATTCGCTATAAAATAAGTTTCACTGATTCATAACATCTATTATTTGGAAAAAGACAATTTTCTTTGCTATGAAAATATCAGTTAATTTGAAATGTGTTCTGGAAAACATTTATAAGAGTTTTTTTTTAATAATTCAAGAGCACAGAGATACAGACAGACAGATAACTGGGAAGGGGACCAAATAAACGAAATTCTTTAAACCAATCTACAGGTACAACTTGAATGCTATAATTTTCAATCGGTGAAAATAATATATAATCTGATAAGAATGATGCATATGAATTTAACATTGATCCACGTCATATATTCTATTATATGCTTGTTTATCGTAGTATTGCATGCTGAAAACAATTTTTTAAAAAGTTTTTGTTAGTCGAGGAATGCAAGCATTAGGCAGAAAGAACAAAACCAAACCAGTGTATTTCGCGTTTAGTTATAATCATCATCTTCGGTTTGTTGGCATCCCCTAGCCTCATCCCATCATATATATATATATAGCTAGTTAAGACTTGGATATGTCACCTTATGTTATTTTCTAATAATAATGTTTTTATTTTGTATTTTTGCCCTGTTTTTCCTCTTTTTTTGTGGGTGTTTTTTTATAATATACTAATAATATTTGGATTTATAATTTATTTTTGTACAAGGTTAATCTTTGTTAGTTCTGTCATATTCTTTGAGTTTTTTTTAAAATTCCCTTTTAGATAAGAACTTCGGCTTGTACTGTCCACCCAACAAGCACATTATCCTGTGGGTGGAGGTCCTTGCCTTTTCCCCTTGTTTGACTTGTATAATCGAGTGATACCTCTGCCTTTGAGGTTGAGTTTTTATTTGTCCCTTTGTGTGGTGTATTTCTATTTGTTTGTTGTCATGCAGATTTTTGCTTATTTTGGTGTTAGGGACAGGCCAGTCCAGAACATATTCTTGCATAGTTTCTGTTCTATCTATAAATTCTATGTCAAAGTAAGGGAAATGAAATTAGAAGTATTTTTTTTAAATAAACTTTTTAAATAAGGTGTTTAAGGTGTATATTCCTGTTTTAGTGTGCATGTATGTCTCTCTCTTGCTTTCTCTCTCTCTGTTGGGTTGTAGATAGGGTTTTCAAGAGTTAGATTTTGTTGGTTGAGCTTGGAGTTCCAAATCGGATTGAAAATGGTTTCGCGCGGACGTGATTGAAAACATGGGTTAAATTTTGTTACTTGATTTTATTAGAGTTCCAAATCAGATTGAAAGTGGTTTTCGTGCGGACTGTGAAGATGCCAAGTTTTAGCTTTTTGTGTCTTGAAATTTTAGAACGGATTGTTGCTGTTTATACCCTGCTTGACAAGGTGTTCCGGCCCTTTATTAGGTACTCGCATTTAAGATGCGAATTTTCCGGGTTTTCCTTGCCTGCAGGGATATGGTATGTTTAGATTTCCTTATTGAGAGTTATCGAATGTCGTTTATTTTTACGGTGTTAGGTTGGTTAGTTTGTTACATCGATTCTTCCGTTTCCTGGGTTCAGTCCATGAAACTACTTGCTGACTCACCCTCGATTTTTCTTCCTGGAACATAACCTAAATCACAGTTAAATAAACACCCCTAACCGCCCCCCCCCCCCCAAAAAAAAAAAAAAAAAAAAAAAAAAAAAAAATCATAACGACACTCTACATTGGAAAGATCAGGTCAGCGCGTGTTTCCAAATCGTTTTGGAATACTAGAACCTGATTAATTGTGACTTCATACTCATATGAAATCAAAGGAACTGTCACTCATACTCATATGAAATCAAGGGAACTGTCATTCATACTCATAGGAAATCAAGGGAACTGTCATGACCACCCCATAGATTTCACATTGCTTTCCACGTATATGTGCAGGAAGGATTATTATGATGTGAAACAGTGAAAAAATATATTACCGGTCTTGGCCTCTAAACATATATGCAGGAGTGCATTTCCACCACCTCCCTCTCCCCACCACCACCAAAAAAAAAAAACAAAAACAAAAACAACAACAAAAATTTACGAAATCCCAGAGGTTTTGTGCAATATGAGTGGAATCTGAAAGTAAAAAATACAATTCTCTCTTTTTTTACTTTTTGGCCGTCGTTTGCTTGACCTACCTATCTTGAACAGAGGCACAGTTTGCAATTTCAGACATATCGAATAAGGGCCAAATCAGACGTGATTAGGCTTTGATTAAAGTGCTATTATGCAGGATTTAGTCTAATTTGGATGATGTAATAAACAGACCCAGGATCAGGGCGTGAATTAAATAACTCCAGATCTTAGCTAACAATAAGTAATTCTTACAGTGTCAGACACGAGTTAGCGGCAAGAGATGATAGCCAGTTATTTAAGCCTGTGCATGCGGTTGTTTGGTACACGTAATGATAGGCTAGGGGCACCAGGTCCGACTGCCTTTACGAAATACTACATAGACATAATTAGTGTCATACGAGTTACGCATTAAAGTAAGATTTATCAACCTCGACTAGAGGACGTAAAGACCCATTTTGTTCTCTTGCATGCCTTGTTATTGCAATAGCATCATATAACCCATATCATTTTTTCTTTCATTATTTTGATACTGACATTGCTTAAGTCTTTCAAACATAAGAACGTGGTTGCGTGTAAAAAACAATATGAAAAGAAATTTTATATTTCTAATTAAATTAACATGTTTTAGTTTATTAATAAAGTAGAAAATATCACAGATTAATATTTTTTGAATGCTGTAAAAAATAATATGCTTAAAAAATTGTATGTATAGCAATGACGTATATATATATATATATATATATATATATATATATATATATATATATATATATATATATCCCACGGCTGTATCGAAACTACAACTCCATTACAGTCAAGACCTCTACCTCCTCTTCTGATTTGCCTCCCAATTCGTCTTCTGTATTATTATTAGTAGTAGTAGTGTTGCGCTCTTCAACACCCTTTTGATGATATTCCTAGCTATCGTTTTCTCAGAGATTGGACTATTTCCTGTGGCCTTTGATGTCCAGGACATTTCGCAATATTCCTGTTGATCTGAGAAGTGCCACTGTCTGAATTAATTCTGGCTTTAGTGCTATTTCAAGCGTCATCTGGCTGTCCCCTGTATTGTGGGGTTGTACTACTTATGCTCTCACCACAATATTAGTAGTTTAACAAACCAGGGCTTTGTGCTATTTGTATTTACCTCTCATTTTAACTATTCGATATATTTTATTGATTATTTGTATGATAACGGAGGATCGATGTTGGGAAGATATTTCTCAAACCGAGTAATCCAGTTAAAAGGTACAGTGTTCATATGAACCGAGTAATCCAGTTACAAGGTACAGTGTTCACATTGAACAGTATTCTTTAGACTTTATGGTAGAATGGGCTAGTTTTGTAAATTGGACCCAGCTTACTATATGTATATCTTGAGATATTCTCACCTACAAGTGTTTAGTAATTAGAGACAGAAATAATTTTGTGTACGAAGTGTTTGGGCCTGTTTTTGGTACGTGGCATGAAATGTCGATGTACGGATTAGAATAGCGTAATTGTAAATCATACCAGCGTGAAGTAAGGACAGCCATATAATTGCGTAATTGTAAATCATACCAGCCTGAAGTAAGGACAGCCATATAATTGTAAATCATACCAGCGTGAAGTAAGGACAGTCATACAATTGTGAGTCTAGTGAATGTGTGGTCCAAAGTTTGAGATAGAGGAAAATTATTTGTGATATTAACAAGTTTTAGAACTGTTCAGTGACAGCGTCTGCTGTCTTAATGTCCTTGGAAATCTTGGGAAAACATCGAGATCAAGCCAACCTCACGCATTGTGTTTCACATTTTTTCCCCATTTGGTCTTGATGTGAACTTAGGAACTAGGGTGTGTGCTCTTGCAACTTTTAGACACCTGGTTTGTTACAGTACAATTCCTTTCTTATCTGCGAAGGCCTCTACAAATTCTCTGGCCATGTGCATATTGCACATTGTTACTTTGTCTTGTTCCTTGCGTACGTACATGTACCTTAAGAGTCTCCGTGATACTGCCATGTCTATGATGTAGTCGAGTTCTTTATTATTATTATTATTATTACTATTATTATTATTATTATTATTATTATTATTACAGATCCCAATATCCCAGTATGCCGGACAAATATTTGCAGTAATGAAAGTCGGGATATTCGCTGCAAGCGAGACAGGGCAATACATATTGTAAAAGCATCGTGTTCTCGTGATGATAAAGATTGCCCAGTAGAAGTATATATGTCTCTGTATGATTCATGTGAGGGTCAAAGGTCGTGTGATATGGCGACCATAAAGAATAGACTTCCATTGCAGACATGCTCGGAGGATCTCATACAAGAGCAAAATATTTTTTTGGATTACATTTGTGTCCAAGGTAAGAGAAAGATGATGGTAAAATAAGAACAGCTTATTAGTCGAGGTCTTTTTTCCTTCTAATAAATTTATACCTCAAGCAAAAATATTGTACTATATTGATGCAACGTGAAACATGAATTCTAAGCAAACGAAAAAAGAAAAAAAAAAAAAAAAGGAAAGACAAAACAATGCACCAGGATAAGAACTGAGATATTTTCAACATGTAGCTTGAAAAACGTTTTGACTGACCTTAAAATTCCCAATGAGAGTAAAAGTACTTATGCTACCATGTCATTTTTATATTCAATCATAAATATAATTATTGATAAATTAAGACCGTTTTAATATAATAATTGCCCCTAAAGATCTATAATACTTCGTGATATTTCATGTAGTAGGAATGATAAGATTTAATTCTGAACCACGTTTACTAATTTTCTTGGTACATTGTGCTAAGTATTTTGTGCCTGCACACACACACACACACGAACGCACGCACGCACACACATATACACACAATCTCTCCCTCTCTCTCTTTCTCTCTATCTCTAACTCTCTTTCTCTCTCTCTCTCTCTCTCTCTCTCTCTCTCTCTCTCTCTCTCTCTCTCTCTCTCCAATACTGTATACATTAGCATGTTCGTCGTTTTTGGAAAAATTTGTGGAATCAAAACTCCACAAACTTGGATAAAACATCGAACCCACTATTGGAGAGTGGCATCCCTCGTATAGAACAAATCGGAGAGATGAGGTGGTATTGTGCAGATCACGTATCGGACACATATTTGACTCACGCATACCTCATGAAATGTGAACCTCGACCGGAATGCATACCATGTCAGTGTCTAATGACAGTGGAGCACGTTCTTGTCGAGTGTGTCGCTTTCGGCTTTGTGAGACAAAAGTATTTTGACTTGAACTGCTCGATAACGTACCACTCGAGAAAATCTTTGACTTTTTAAGGGAATGCGGTTTACGCAACAATTTGTGTTCATGTTTTAAGGATTTTACCTGTGTTACCTTTATCTATTATTTTATATACATTTTACAGAATTTTAATATCTTTACGTGTTATATTTTATCTTGTTGTACTTGATGTTTACATTTCTTTGGAAGGGTTTATCTTCTTAAATTGGTATGCAATTGATTTTTACATTTTTCGAACTTTACCTTTACTTGGCACTACATAGCCACTTTTGTGCTGATGTGCCGTAAAACACTATTACATACATACATACTTAGTTGTATATTTTTATTATTTTCTTGCAACATTTTAAAATTATATTTTATACAAATATTTCTACACGCTCGTTGATGTTCATATTCATTGTTTCCCTATTTGTCTTCAAGTAAAGTTCTCTGCATCTATTTGGTGTCTCTTCACCTGTGTCTGAATTTTTTTGTACAGACTGTCGTTTCAATGTTTCTCACAGAGTCTGTGATTTTAGACACCTGCAGTGGCTCATTCCTCCCAATATCTGTCAAGTTTGGAATTTTTAAAAGTCCAGGATACCCGCTAAACACGGACGGAAACAGAAATGGCTGTTACTGGTGGATAAAGCAGGGCCTTGGACAGGAAGTAGATGTCACTGTGCACTTATCATTCTCAAAGGAAGGACTGAAAGACTGTAATGCACGATTTCTTCAAGTCCAGTTCACGAACTGTAAAACTGGTCTGCAACAGACCGACAGCTTCTGTCACCCAGACGAGATAAACGTCAAGCGTCATTCCTGCGGTACTGTGTACATAATGCACTGGCCGTATCTACCAGGTGAAAAGCGAGGAAACAGATTCCTTGTTTCTTTTGAAGGTGGGTAACATAAATTAACATATTATTGGAATAGTACATGGTAAATCAGGCCTTGATAAATACTTATCCATTTGCATGACAAGTTTACAATATATGACATATCTGACAGGATTTCCTTCATAAGAAACAAAGCCTAGGACATTTATTTACAGGTTTAAAGGAGGGTACAATCCTAAATGAGGTTTTAGATCTGCATCAGTTGAAATAGATACGATAGTGACCGTATCGCGATATTTTTTATTTAAAAGTGCATAAAACAAGACGCAAGCAGAAATAATAGTAAGGGACATACACCTCAAAACACAAAATCAATTCATGTCGATATTATATAAGTAACACAAGAAGTAAAAGTAACATACCTTTCTCAAATAAATAAAATAAAAAAAATCAACGTGCGATAATTTCATGTTATCCTCCTGTAATCAACATGTCCAGGGAATGCGGTTATACGCGTGATGCTCTATGTTAAACAATGCATAGATGTTCGGGACATTGATTTCTTAGAGGCCAAGGCAAATTAAAACTATATATATATATATATATATATATATATATATATATATATATATATATATATATATATATATATATATATATATACACACACTATTAGGCATGTTGTAATCATCTTTTACCACGACTAATAAAATGCGTGGTTTCCCGATATCAAATAAGTTCAAGTCGATTTAATTTTGCAGATCCGTTACTGTTGCTACGCAAATTTTGTATAAAAATATGTGTCGTAAAAATAACTTTTGCAACTTAATTTCCCTGATTCGATCCTGTCACAAACTCCGCGAAAATCAATTGCAGGAAAAGAAAAAAAAAGCTGCATTACATGTGTTGTCTGTAGTATTAGGTGTTTACTCTGCAAAGTGAAAATCTCAAGGCTTATTAAATGTTAGCTTATTCAATCAATAAACTAAGAACGTCACATAAACGGAAAACATATGCCCCAAAAAGATCAAGCTAAGAAGATAGCTACGTTGATCAAGATCTGGCAATTTTATCGATCCGGGTTAAATAATTTAAGAAAAGGTTAAGTCTTCAGTGATGATTGTGTATAATATGGATTGAATAATTTGCATCGACAAAACTTCATTTCATAGACACTGTCTGGTACATTCAATTGAACTAGACATTTTACAGTGCAGCAGAAGTAAAACTATGCCAAAATTAAATCTTGAAATATCAAGATCAGGCAATTCAAGAAAAGGTTAGGTCTGCAGTAATGATTGTGTGTAATGTGGATTGTTTAGAGAAAAAAGTTTGTTGGTTCTATCCTCTTTTCTTCTCCGAAACTGTAATAAGTAGATCTCGGATTAGAACTGTAATAAATAGATCTCAGATTAGAATTGTTATAAGTAGATCTCAGATTCGAACTGTAATATGTAGATATCCAATTAGAAATGTAGTAAGTAGATCTCAGATTAGAATTGTAATAAGTAGCTCTCAGATTTGAACTGTAATAAGTAGATCTCAGATTAAAACTGTAATAAGTAGACCTCAGATTAGAATTGTAATAAGTAGCTCTCAGATTAGAACTGTAATAAGTAGATCTCAGATTAGAACTGTAATAAGTAGATCTCAGATTAAAACTGTAATAAGTAGATCTCAGATTAGAACTGTAATAAGTAGATCTCAAATTAGAACTGTAATAAGTAGATCTCAGATTAAAACTGTAATAAGTAGATCTCAGATTAGAACTGTAATAATTAGATCTCAAATTAGAACAGAACAGGACATAAACTATAGTATTTAGCTTTATTTAGAGAGACAAATATGAGGATGCGTTCTTGTGTCAAGCATAAATGGGTAAAGTGACATTACTCAGTTTAGTTGATGCGTATAATCACAATTACCACTGGAGTGTTAAAAATGTAAAGGCAAAATATGTTCATAGTTTTAGATAATATTAAAGTGTAGTATTCGAAAAATTATGCATTAGATAACATATGAAAATAAGGCAAGAATGTAACAAAAAATATATCCGACAAATTATGAAATTTTATCAACACCGAGGTCCAAATTATTAGTTTTTTTTTTTTTTTTTTTTTTTTTTCCTTTTCTTCTGGACTTACCTGATTTTCCATATATCAAGAATGTATTATTAAGTGAAATGCATATTATGGATATTTATTATACGAGTCAATGTTACACTGAAAAACCTGTATTGGACGAGACGGTCAAAGCGTCGAGTCTAATATAGGTGTTTGCAACAGAACATAAACGAGTACTTGAAAAATCCATACTGAACAATGAACGAGTACTTGACAAATGCATACTGTACAATGAACGAGCACTTGACAAATGCATACTGTACAATGAACGAGTACTTGAAAAATGCATACTGTACAACGAACGAGTACTTAAAAAATGCATACCGTACAATGAAGGAGTACTTGAGAAATGCATACTGTACAATGAAGGAGTACTTGAGAAATGCATACTGTACAATGAACGTGTACTTGAAAAATGAATACTGTACAATGAACGAGTACTTGAAAAATCCATACTGAACAATGAACGAGTACTTGAAAAATCCATACTGTACAATGAACGAGTACTTGAAAAATGCATACTGTACAACGAACGAGTACTTAAAAAATGCATACTGTGCAACGAAGGAGGACTTGAAAAATGAATACTGTACAATGAACGAGTACTTGAAAAATGAATACTGTACAATGAACGAGTACTTGAAAAATGCATACTGAACAATGAACGAGTACTTGAAAAATGCATACTGTACAGCGAACGAGTACTTGAAAAATGCATACTGTACAACGAAGGAGGACTTGAAAAATGAATACTGTACAATGAACGAGTACTTGAAAAATGAATACTGTACAATGAACGAGTACTTGAAAAATGCATACTGAACAATGAACGAGTACTTGAAAAATGCATACTGTACAACGAACGAGTACTTGAAAAATGCATACTGTACAACGAAGGAGTACTTAAGAAATCCATACTGTACAATGAACGTGTACTTGAAAAATGAATACTGTAAAATGAACGAGTACTTGAACAATCCATACTGTAAAATGAACGAGTACTTGAAAAATCCATACTGTACAATGAACGAGTACTTGAAAAATGCATACTGTACAACGAACGAGTACTTGAAAAATGCATACTGTACAATGAACGAGTACTTGAAAAATTCATAATGTACAATGAACGAGTACTTGAAAAATCCATACTGTACAATGAACGAGTACTTGAAACATTCATACTGTACAATCAACGAGTACTTGAAAAAATGCATACTGTACAATGAACGAGTATTTGAAAATTCCATCCTGTACAGATTTCTGTATCATGACCTTTTATTATACAGCAACATTTAATTTTAATAATGCTTTCTTTATTTTTCAAAAACATCCTTGATTTACCAAGTATAGATTTATGTAATTTATCACTGCTGTGTACAATCGGGCATTCCCTGGTATAATAGCTTTAGAACAAAACATTATGTCAAAGAAAGCGAAAATAATTATATATGATGAAAGTAGAAGTAAAATGTCACACACAACTAAAATTAAAATAAAATATAATGTGATTATGACATGATGATGATGAAGATAGGTTATGTTGTAACATTATTATTGTTGTTGTTTTTGTTGTTGTTATTATTACTATTATTATTATTGCTGTAGTTGTTTCTTATGTTTTATTTGTTGTGTAATAGTAGTGGTTGTTGTTTCTGCTCTGGTTGTCATTATACTTGTCGAGCTTGATCTAGTAGCTCTTATTTCCTCCCCTTGAGTTCGTCATATCCTCTTGAATAGACAATATGTAGGAATAATACAAAGCATAATAATTCCACCCAAAAAGTTCTAAAACGTCATGACTACAAACCGATTTTACGTTACGTCACCACACTTCCGGATTGCAAAAGAAAACACGATGCGCGCCAACACTGGTTGGCAAGAGCTTGTTTACGTGTTAATTCAGAATTCACATATAGAGACATATTTGTCCCTGAAGTTGAATGAAACATGAGTGAATTAAAATATATCTCAATAAAACATGAGTGAATTAAAATATATCTCAATGAAACATGAGTGAATTAAAATATATCTCAATAAAACATGAGTGAATTAAAATATATCTCAATGAAACATGAGTGAATTAAAATATATCTCAATGAAACATGAGTGAATTAAAATATATCTCAATGATACACGAGTGAATTATAATATATCTCAATGAAACATGAGTGAATTAAAATATATCTCAAAACAAAAGGATACAAATGCCTATTTTGAAATGAAACATGAGTGAATTAAAGTATATCTCAAAACAAAAGGATACAAATGCCTATTTTGAAATGAAACATGAGTGAATTAAAGTATATCTCAAAACTAAAGGATACAAATGCCTATTTTGAACTGAAACATGAGTGAATTAAAATATATCTCAAAACAAAAGGATACAAATGCCTATTTTGAAATGAAACATGAGTGAATTAAAGTATATCTCAAAACAAAAGGATACAAATGCCTATTTTGAAATGAAACATGAGTGAATTAAAGTATATCTCAAAACAAAAGGATACAAATGCCTATTTTGAAATGAAACATGAGTGAATTAAAATCTGTCTCAAAACAAAAGGATACAAATGCCTATTTTCAAATGAAACATGAGTGAATTAATGTATATCTCAAAACAAAAGGATACAAATGCCTATTTTGAAAGCCTTAGCAAGGAGGAGCAGTGAAAGTTTATGGCAAATTTTACTTTGAAGAATGGAACTGTTCTCCCGGATCCCTTTACGCTTGAGTTTGACTGGATAGGCGATATCACCACTATGCCAGCAGGCCCGCCGAGAACGGGTGGGTTTGGGGGTGGGGGTGGGGTGGTGGTGGTGGTAGTGGCAATTGCCCAGGGGTCCGGCGATTTATATGGGCATGCCATCAACTCAGTTCTAAACAATAAATTAATCTTTGCAGTAAATATTAAAATGTGTTCCTTGCAAGAATCTAAGTTATGGTAGATTACTACAGGTTTTATATGCAAAGCTGTACACAGGTTTTTATATACAAAAAATTTAATTGGGGACCATGACTACTCTGCCCAGGGGCCCGGATTAGATGGAGCGGTATAAAAATGTATTACTCAACACTCCAAGTATTTTTACCAAAAAGAATCGAAAAGTCAAGAAATCACTTGAGGCTTATGATTATTTTGGGAGTGGTCATGAAGCAGAGTTTTACTTCATATGATCCACGGTTTTACCCAGTCAATGTCAGGGGCAAAATTCAGAGCCCTTCAAGTGCTAGGTGGTAGTCAACAACAAGGATGGTTTGATTTTAACAGCCAATTGTTCTTACATGCCAGGGTAAGTAGAGTGAACTTTACTACAGTTACATCACATACAGTTTAGTAGACAACAATGGAGTAATATATTATGCTCACATACCTATGATAAGACAAAAATAAATACTAAATATATGCTAACAGATTTATTTTTCCTTAATATATGTTTCATTCATTATAAATAAGTTTGTGCAGTCATTTAACAAAATCCTGTCCCTTTGAGCTAATACTTTTAAAGTTTCAGCTACTACAATAATTGCCATATTTAGTATGCCACAAGATGGCCACACCACCCTTTCCACGGATTCTGCGTAAAGGCTAAATCGTATTCTTGTCAACAGTGGCAGTAGACAAATAGTTAGCATCGACAGAGTATAAGAACCAAAGTTGTTCCTGAAATAACCAATGTTCGGAAATGCCACATATATCAATATGTTGTTCTGATACTACCAGACTAAGATAAAAATCACTTGACATAATGCCTGTGGCATTCCATGAAAGTATACTCTGATTGAACCCAGCCCTACTTATGTTGGATAAAGACAAACAAACGAGTAGATAACAGGGAATTGGCTTGAGTGCTTATTCAACAGATTATTACTGGTAATAACCATCATTGTTTCATTGCTTAATTAGTTAACCATCGTCTGCAATAAACCGCTTTAAGCCAAAATAACTTTTCTGAAAACTTCCCTAGGTCTGAAGAGTATTTTACATTTATTCTAGCAGAAATGGAGCCTGGTGAGTTGCTTTTCATAATTCTTATATAGGTAGGTTCAAGACCACGTTTGACAAGAAATTTGTAAATTGCATCCTTATCTACTGAGGGATCAATGTTACCTACAAAGAATTATTTTGGTTCGAATTCTGAATGCTTCAATGAAACCATTATTATCATTAAAAGCTAATTCAAGATCATTACAATCCTTACCACCATCTTCGTTCTGCATATCCTGGTGCCTCTCGACCTTGTGACGTGAAGAAATTATGATACTGACAGGAATACTTGAGCAACGATGAACATTATTGCTACATAAGCTATGTGTGGAAATATTGGGCACATTTCTAACTGAATCTTTGATAGCATTGTTAGAAACTATACTTGGGGATATATCTCCCGCGGAATCTATTTCTATAACATGTTGATTTGTCTTATTGTTGCACTGGTCAGTGAGTGCTCGATTGTAAGTCTTTGAGGATATGTTCTTGCGATACTTTGTATTGTTCACATTTGAATCATGCTTAGATGCAATAGTAACTGAACTTTGCGACCATTTTGACGTCCTTGATGTGGTAGTCGAAGTTGCTCTACCGTTAGCTATACCACTGTCGCCATTAGAAACTGTAGAATTTGTACCAGAGGTTGTGAGCTGCTCTCTATCAGCAACATCTTTATTCACGCTATTCACATTTAAATCTTGCTTAGATGTGGGCTGGTCACTATTAGTTACATCTTTATTCACGCTATTCACATTTAAATCTTGCTTAGATGTGGGCTGGTCACTATTAGTTACATCTTTATTCAAGCTTTTCGCCGAAACTGGGAGCTGTAAACTACTTATTTGTATCTGACAATTACTGATCTTTGTTTCAACCTTCTCAATGCGCAATGACATTTTATTGATCCATTGATTCAGTTGTTTAAACCTATCGTCTGTGACAGACTCTATGTGTGGTTGATTCTCTTTAAGTACAAACAGTTCAGCCCTCAAACAGCAAATATTTCTGTTTAGTTCTTCAACTATAAATATTTCTGTTTAGTTCTTCAATTGGTGGCAGACACTCACACTTTGAAGATTGATTCTGTGAAGAATACATTACTTCTTTTTCTCCAGCTGAAGTAGTTGTTAACAACGTAGACCGCGTTGGTGTACAAGGAGTACATTGAGTTCTGTTTTGACTCTGACTAAGCGGACGAGATTGACGCACAACACCTTTCGATGAAGTAATCATATCGCTTACAACATATATCTCTTCACAATGGCACGCCAGATCGTTCAAATGGATGAGCTGGAGCGATCGTAGGGTGAGCTGGAGCAATAGTAGGGTGAGCCGGAGAAGGCTAGCTGGAATAATCGAAGGGCGAGCTGAAATAATCGTAGGGTGATCTGGAGTAATAGTAGGGTGAACTGGAGTAATCGTAGGGTGAGCTGAAGTATTCGTAGGGAGCGCTGGAGTAATCGTAGGGTGAGCAGGTGTAATCGTGGGGTGAGCTGGAGTAATTGTATAGTGAGCTGGAGTAATCGTAGGGTGAGCTGAAGTAATCGTAGGGCGAGGTGAAGAAGGCGAGCTGAAGAAATCGTAGGGTGAGCTGCAGTAATCGTAGGGTGAGCGTAAGTTATCGTAGGGCGAGCTCAAGTAATCGTAGGGTGCGATGGAGAGGACGGGGAGGAGAGGACGAGCTGCAGTAATCGATAATTAGTTGTAATGGGGAATGAAATGATGGATAATTCTATCAGGAAACTGTTTATTAAGGTCTACAAAAAATATCAGAAAAAATGCCTTCGCTGAACCCCGGTAAAATTCACTGGCTTTTTTATTTCATATAAGTGCATTCATAAATTATACAGGGGTGACTCAAACCGGTGGCAAACAGGAAAAGTAAAGTATATAATCCCAGGCAACCATATTTATTTGATATTGGTCTTGTTTATATATAATTTGTTGGTATTTTTCATTCTTTCATGTTTACTAATCAGAATCGGTACAAAATCTCATGGCAATCAACCTATGCGAACAGGAGATGCAGTGGCGGCGAGGTGGTGGTGGTGGTGGGGCAACTGCCCCCGGGCGCCGGCTGGGGTAGGGTGGCTCCGTCGAGAGCTTTTTATTCTCCCCCCCCCCCCCCATCTAAGCCCCCGGTTAAAGGGCTTAAATGTGGAGAGGGGGTTGGACATTGGCAACTGACATAACAACTGTTCTCTGTGGCAAAGTAGGGGCGCCACTACAGAACATTGCCCCCGGGCGCCTCGGTAGGAGGACCCATTAAAGAACATTTCCCCCGGGCGCCTCAAACTCTCGCGCCGCCACTGAGGAAATGCAATTATTATATGACTAGCCTCTGTCCCTGAGGTTACTTCCAGCAAAATTAAGACAGATATGAGAAGACAGGCCATATTAGAAACTTCTTCATTTTATGAATCGATCACTTCGAAATGACCGAAAGTTGCCTAATATATATATATATATATATATATATATATATATATATATATATATATATATATATATATATATATATATATAATATATGTATATATATATATATGGTGGGGGGGTGTTGTTGTTGTTGTTGTTTTTAATACAAACGCAATATCACTGACTATGTTCCCTGCTTAAATTTATTTTGCACACATAATCTTTTTTTAAACATTGCCTTTATACTAGTAGAGTATCTTTCTAAGTTTGGTTATATAGAACTAAAATGAACAATAATGATGGAGACTAAAAGGTAACTATTTGATGTTGTACGTTTAACATATATAAAATGAACTATAGTACAAATATTTTCATTCCAAATATGATGTGTGGTCTAGTAAATCTACCGTACAACTACAGCACTTGTGCCATTTTTTTAATCATTGATGCGGAATTAAGACAAAAATCCTCAACAACTTTGCCATCACACATGACTTCTTTCAATCAGAAAATTGTTTTACTTTTGTCCGCAGGATGGATATTTACAGCTGACCATTAGCAATAGCAAAGAGTATAACTTTCTTTGCTGCACTATAGGTAACAACGACTGAGTGTGTGCTGCATGTATGACCACTACACAACACATACACTACATGTATAAGCACTACACAATGGATACAAGAATCCATTCATGCATGACTGTGAGTACGTAAAACTAACAAAAACTAACAAAAGTTCCACGAATTAAGATGTAAACTAATGTATGAGTCACATCGCTGCAATCTCCACACATACAAGAATGTTGTGTGTACAATCACTGTAGCGCTGAATAAAATAAATCTAATGAAATGACGAGTTTACAATGATCATTCTTACCGCTCTTACGAAACACGTCCATCCATTCTCGTATACGAACATGTATGTATTACATCCACAAAATATTCGAATCCTGCTCTTTTAAATTTGCAACGGTACACACATGTAAATAATTACTCCAATAATTTTAATTCACAATCTACTTAGATTCGAACCCGGATTTTGCCTATAAGCACCAACCCCTATACCATCTCGACCATGCACACATGATGTGTTGGTGCAAAGAGGCAAAGCGATGGGTGCTGTAACCCGCAGATTCGGGTCCAAATGTCCGTAGAGTACGAATTAAAAATCTCTAACCTTGTATGATAATATTATTTATTCGTATTTTTAAAAATTCAGTTAATGTTATCAAGCATTCTCCCGTAGAATCCAGGTATAACACTTTCTTGTCTGTTTATAATAACTTCTATATACCTTGATTTCTGTAGTAGGAATCCAGATGGTCTGTGTACCTAGACGAGAATTAATTACTGGGTCGTCATGCGGGTATGTTTGCTACGCACAAATGCCTATACCACCGTCTTTGTAGCATCATTTTTTTAGTGATGTTTGCATGGTCGAGATGGTATAGGGGATATATATATATATATATAATTTAATCTTATTCCTGCTAAATGCATTGAAAGAGTGCATTTACATTTTTGTAAAAAGATATTAAGAGTGAAGAAGACGACACAAAATGATTTTATTTATGCGGAGTTAGGGCGTACGACAATGATAGTCAATAGATTTTATTACATTGTGAAGTATTGGTTTAAGATATTAGAGGTAAAGGAGAACAAATATGTAATATATATATATATATATATATATATATATATATATATATATATATATATATATATATATATATATATATATATATATATATATATATACCAAATGATGTTGAACGATTTGGAAGCTCTACCCAATAAAGTAAATTGGGCATTTTTAGTTAAAGATTTATTGTCAAGATTAGGATTCTATGAAGTTTGGGTTAACCAAGGGGTCGGCAACACTGGCATATTTTTACAGTCATTTAAATTAAGGCTATCTGACAATTGTATCTAAAATTGGATGGATCGTCTTAAAAACAGTAGTAGAGCATTATTTTATATAAATATTGCAAATTTCGGATCAAAATTTTACCTTGATAGCATCCATTCTTTGAAATTTAGAAATGCAGTTGCTAAATTTAGAGTATCCTCTGACAGACTCGAAGTTGAAGCGGGTAGAATGGACGAGACCATATAAACCAATTCATGATAGACTTTGTTCTATGTGCAACCTCACTGAAGATGAATATCATTTTGTCCTAGAATGCGTATTGTATAAAGATCTAAGAGCCAAATATATAGAGAAATATTTCAGAAAAAACAAATATGTTTAAATTTATAGAACTTATGAATATCCAGAATACTAGAATTTTGAATAATATGACCATTTACATTTATAAAGCTTTTAATCATAGATATACCGTCGTATATGCATAGATCATGTAAATATTTTGACTGACCACCATTTCAATATGAATTTGAATTACATAACCCCTGATTTTAACTTACTACCTTTAATAATGTAGATATCTCTTTCTCCCTACAGAGAAGTTTTGTGAATTAATCTGCTTATTTCATTTGCATGGATTTGCATCTGCACGCATATGTAATTTCGTTTCTTACTATGATTTCTTTGTATATTGTAGACAATAGATGATGATACATTGTTGTTTATTGTACTATCTGCCATTCAACTCAATTCATTGAAAAATGAATCCTCACAGTCCGTTTGGGCTATTGGAATGTATCCTCACAGTCCGTTTGGGCTATTGGAATGAATAAAGACTCTTCTTCTTCTATGTTACATGCTTTTACTATGTTTAGTGGACACTTACTTCAGTTGTCATTCCTCATTTCAAACTTGTACAGAATTTCAATGTCCTGTGTTAACTTTAATTTTAACACTCGGATATTTTTTTCAGTTCATTACAGGTAATAAAATCAGCAAATTATCGGTATGTCGGGATAATAAGAAAAGAAAAACAAGTTTTGTTCTGTAGCGACCAATTTTTAAATACCTGTAATAAAATGAGCTCTACATAGACGAGTTATCTTCATCATCTCCTGTGACCAATTTTCACGTCTAACTGCCTGAAATATATAAGGGTATTTATACCATGAATAATGAATATAAAATGTAGTTAATGTTAAAATAGATTATAATTGTTTGAAGCTGCTCAATATACATTGTTTAAAATTCTAGATTTATTGAAAGTTTAGTTCATGGTCTAAAATGGTGTTAAAAATAAAATTAGTCTGTGTGATTGAGCATAGAAATATTATCAAATAGTCACATATATGAAAAGGACTAGTTACATAAAAAGAAAGTAGGACTAAGAAATTTGGACACATAATAGACCTAAATATTGATAAAATCTTTTGTGTTCACCATCGGTATAGGTCATATTTAACGTGATGCACCCCCTTTTGAAATTAACGTTGATTATGGGCATGCAAAATAATGGTAAACAAAAATTTATATTTGGTACAACTTAAAGATACCAAATTGTAATTTTATCATACGTGTGTTTTTGATTCATAACAGGATATTGAGCGTGGACATGATAAAGTGGTTATTTATGTAGTAGACATGATAAAGTGGTTATTTATGTAGTGGACATGATAAAGTGGTTATTTATATAGTGGATATGATAAAGTGGTTATTTATGTAGTGGACATGATAAAGTGGTTATTTATGTAGTGGGCATGATAAAGTGGTTATTTATGTAGTGGACATGATAAAGTGGTTATTTATATAGTGGACATGATAAAGTGGTTATTTATATAGTGGATATGATAAAGTGGTTATTTATGTAGTGGACATGATAAAGTGGTTATTTATGTAGTGGACATGATAAAGTGGTTATTTATGTAGTGGACATGATAAAGTGATTATGTATGTAGTGGACATGATAAAGTGGTTATTTATGTAGTGGACATGATAAAGTGGTTATGTATGTAGTGGACATGATAAAGTGGTTATCTATGCAGTACAACAGTTCAAAAGCTTACCATAGTTCAAATCTGTTTCGCTTAAATATCGTACTTATGTGCGGGAACCTGTAGAAAGAAAACTTTGTTTCAAGCATGCATCGGTTTGCGCAACCAACAGCACAACAACTGACAGGCATTTTGGCTGTTTATATGATACATTTTAAAAAATATTACAAGTATTTTTTTTTTAAATAACAGCTATACAGGCATGGTTTTTCAACTTGAAAATGCGGAGTGAGTTATGAGGTATATAACAGTGCAGACTTTGAACGTGTTTATCGCCTTTTCTTGCCAACCAGTCTGCGCGCGCACACCGGAAACTCATATTAGGGGCGTAAACAACAAAATCGGTTTATAGCAATCGTTGTTATTAGTAATTTTATATTTAGTATTAGAGATTATACTGAATATGCTGACGTGATCAATGTTTTTTATTTGGTGAGTAGAAATACGGTCTCGGCAAATAGTTTCTTTTCAAATATTATAATATTTACAGACATGTTAGTCATATAATGCTTCTTTGTTGATATATGTTTAAAGAGTCTGGAAAAAGAGCCTTGATTATTTTGGTGATTATTTGGGCTCTTATGGACATTGGTTTAAGTTATCTTTTCTTTCATTAGGGCATTTACTTAAGGAAAAAAAAAAATACCCCTCCCCCTTAAAATATCGTCATGAAAAGCCTAAAGCATTATGCTTTTCGTTTATGTGCTTTTACCATGCAAAGTATTTCAAAAACTCATATATTTCCCTCTCCACATTTCTTTCATTGAGTCTTTGACTTTAAAGAACTTAACATCTATGAAACTATAGTGTAGTGTTTCCTTTAAGCGCTAGTATTATGGATATTATTATAAAAGAATACTGTTCACTCACGCCAAGTATGGCTAAACTCAGATAGAACCTCAA
This sequence comes from Margaritifera margaritifera, assembly GCA_029931535.1. Taxonomy (NCBI): domain Eukaryota; kingdom Metazoa; phylum Mollusca; class Bivalvia; order Unionida; family Margaritiferidae; genus Margaritifera; species Margaritifera margaritifera. The sequence continues at coordinate 418,220 of JAQPZY010001596.1, forward strand.
GATCAGGCATGTATTGTCTTTCATTTATATTTGACTTGTATCATGTTAGAATTTGTCAGCGGTTATTTGCTTTAGATTTTGAATATAAACTTTTTTTAATTTTAATTTTCCCCCTCAATTTTTATGGATATCATCAATCTAATTTCAACGATTAATTAATGAATAAATAAGTTCATCATTTTGGAGGATATTGCTCTGTCGATCCTTCGCTAATTGTAGCTTTAAACATGGATGAATCAATTAATACAGGTCTTCAATAGGCTATTGATTGTAATTTCACTGTAATATCTAAAGTTGTAGGTTTATAAATTCCACATATTAGGCGCTAATAATAGTAAGCCATACAAATCTTGAAGATAAAATAACTGGTCATAGGCGAGCAATCTAAAATTAATAACTTGCAAACAGGGCCTGACGATTGTAATGAGATGCAGGTTTATGAGGAGTGTTTTTCATTTAACGTCTACATGGTTTAGAAACTTTAGATAAGTTACCAAATCTAAAACATACACACCTCAAAATTATACACGTATCCTCCTCATTCTTTACCTTACAAAATGCCATAAACATGTCAGGCAGCAAAACATGTCTTGAATGTCTGGAACCATTTACAAAGAAGCAAACCTAATTGAAGCTAAAATCGCATTAAATCTCCTCTAATGAAACTTGTGACGAGTTCGGAGTAATCTTGAACATTTAAGCTTGATGCTAATTTCATCCTGCTATTTTGGATCTGAATATGCAACTGACGTCTTTGAGTTCAGCATTCCTATCTCACTAATCTGGATGTCGGAAGACGTTGATATGAAACACAACATGTATTAACCCTTCAAGATTAGTCTTAATAATTGTGTTAAAGTTACTGGATTCTAAATATTTCAATACTGTATTCTAAATGTTTTAATACTGTATTCTAAATATTTTAATACTGTATTCTAAATGTTTTAATACTGTATTCTAAATGTTTTAATACTGTATTCTAAATATTTTAATACTGTATTTATTCTAAATGTTTTAATACTGTATTTATTCTAAATATTTTAATACTGTATTTATTCCTAATGTTTTAATACTGTATTCTAAATGTTTTAATACTGTATTTATTCTAAATGTTTTAATACTGGATTCTAAATATTTTAATACTGTATTCTAAATGTTTTAATACTGTATAATAAATTTTTTAATACTTGATTCTAAATATTTTAATACTGTATTTATTCTAAATGTTTTAATACTGTATTTATTCTAAATGTTTTAATACTGGATTCTAAATATTTTAATACTGTATTCTAAATGTTTTAATACTGTATTTATTCTAAATGTTTTAATACTGGATTCTAAATATTTTAATACTGTATTCTAAATGTTTTAATACTGTATTTATTCTAAATGTTGTAATACTGTATTCTAAATATTTTAATACTGTATTCTAAATATTTTAACACTGTATTCTAAATGTTTTAATACTGTATTTATTCTAAATATTTTAATACTGTATTCTAAATATTTTAATACTGTATTCTAAATATTTCAATATTGTATACTAAATGTTTTAATACTGTATTTATTCTAAATGTTTTTATACTGTATTCTAAATATTTGAATACTGGATTCTAAATATTTTAATACTGTATTCTAAATATTTCAATACTGTATTTATTCTAAGTGTTTTAATACTGTATTCTAAATGTTTTAATACTGTATTTATTCTAAATGGTTTAATACTGGCTTCTAAATATTTTAATACTGTATTCTAAATATTTTAATACTGTATTTATTCTAAATGTTTTAATACTGAATTCTAAATATTGTAATACTGGATTCTAAATGTTTTAGTACTTGATTCTAAATGTTTTAATACTTGATTCTAAATATTTTAATACTGGATTCTAACTGTTTAAGTACTTGATTCTAACTGTTTTAGTACTTGATTCTAACTGTTTTAGTACTTGATTCTAACTGTTTTAGTACATGATTCTAACTGTTTAAGTACTTGATTCTAAATGTTTTAATACTTGATTCTAACTGTTTTAGTACTTGATTCTAACTGTTTTAGTACTTGATTCTAACTGTTTAAGTACTTGATTCTAAATGTTTTAGTACTGTATTCTAACTGTTTTAGTACTTGATTCTAAATGTTTTAATACTTGATTCTAAATATTTTAATACTGGATTCTAACTGTTTAAGTACTTGATTCTAACTGTTTTAGTACTTGATTCTAACTGTTTTAGTACTTGATTCTAACTGTTTAAGTACTTGATTCTAAATGTTTTAATACTTGATTCTAACTGTTTTAGTACTTGATTCTAACTGTTTTAGTACTTGATTCTAACTGTTTAAGTACTTGATTCTAAATGTTTTAGTACTGTATTCTAACTGTTTTAGTACTTGATTCTAAATGTTTTAGTACTTGATTCTAAATGTTTTAGTACTGTATTCTTACTGTTTTAGTACTTGATTCTAAATATTTTGATACTGTATTCTAAATGTTTTAGTACTGGATTCTAACTGTTTTAGTACTAGATTCTAACTGTTTTAGTACTTGATTCTAACTGTTTTAGTACATGATTCTAACTGTTTAAGTACTTGATTCTAAATGTTTTAATACTTGATTCTAACTGTTTTAGTACTTGATTCTAACTGTTTTAGTGCTTGATTCTAACTGTTTTAGTACTTGATTCTAACTGTTTTAGTACTGGATTCTAACTGTTTTAGTACTTGATTCTAACTGTTTTAGTACATGATTCTAACTGTTTTAGTGCTTGATTCTAACTGTTTTAGTACTTGATTCTAAATGTTTCAGTACTTGATTCTAAATGTTTTAGTACTTGATTTTAACTGTTTTAGTGCTTGATTCTAACTGTTTTAGTACATGATTCTAACTGTTTTAGTACTTGATTCTAAATGTTTTAGTACTTGATTCTAACTGTTTTAGTACATGATTCTAACTGTTTTAGTACTTTATTCTAACTGTTTTAGTACTTGATTCTAAATGTTTTAGTACTTGATTCTAAATGTTTTAGTACTGTATTCTAACTGTTTTAGTACTTGATTCTAACTGTTTTAGTGCTTGATTCTAACTGTTTTAGTACATGATTCTAACTGTTATAGTACTTGATTCTAACTGTTTTAGTACTTGATTCTAAATGTTTTAGTACTGGATTCTAAATCTTTTAGTACTGTATTCTAGATGTTTTAGTACTGTATTCTAAATGTTTTAGTACTGGATTCTAACTGTTTTAGTACTTGATTCTAAATGTTTTAGTACTGGATTCTAAATCTTTTAGTACTGTATTCTAGATGTTTTAGTACTGGATTCTGATTGTTTTAGTACTGGATTCTAAATGTTTTAGTACTGGATTCTAAATCTTTTAGTACTGTGTTCTAGATGTTTTAGTACTGGATTCTGACTGTTTTAGTACTGGATTCTAAATGTTTTAGTACTGGATTTTGATTGTTTTAGTACTGGATTCTAAATGTTTTAGTACTGGATTCGAGATGTTTTAGTACTGTATTCTAGATGTTTTAATACTGGATTCTGACTGTTTTAGTACTGGTTCAAAATGTTTTAATACTGTATTCTAAATGTTTTAATACTGTATTTATTCTAAATGTTTTAATACTCTATTCTAAATGTTTTAATACTCTATTATAAATGTTTTAATACTCTATTCTAAATGTTTTAATACTCTATTCTAAATGTTTTAATTCTAAATGTTTTAATACTCTATTCTAAATGTTTTAATACTGTATTTATTCTAAATGTTTTAATACTCTATTCTAAATGTTTTAATACTGTATTCTAAATGTTTTAATCCCTTAAAGAATCAAAGCTAAAGCTCATAAACGGTATTAGTAAAAACAAGGAAATGTTGACGATGCTTGTCTTCAGGTGTGCCTAACAGTGAAAGTTTGGTTTCGAATAATAAAATTGCCGCCTTAGTGCTTACTTTATATTCACTCACCAGACGTTGAAAAATACAGATGAAGTCAATCATACGTTCAAGGTTGAAAATAGGTATATAAATAACTTCTCACATTAACCAGCTGCAAGCAATCTATAAACATATGAGACAAACGAGAAACATAAAGAAGATATAACCGTCTATACTCGCGTATAATCCAATACCAACTGCAAACTGTATAGACCCAGATCTGCCGTCGCATAATGCGCCGGCAGATCTGGATCCATACAGTTTGCAAGGAATAATCAGTAGAACAAGCAACATAGACCCTGATCTGCCGGCGCATTATGGGACGGCAGATCAGGGTCTATGGTATTTGCATTTGGACTCGATTATACACGAGTATATACGGTAAGTACAAAAATAACTTTGGATCACGCATATGTCCATCAAGAAATGAAAACTACCAGTATAATTTGCAAATTTATGCGTGCCATCGTAGTTTTAAAAAGTTCATGGCATAGCCTCTGTTAAACCACATTGGCTGTGCTAGAAAAAAATTGGTAGAGAAAAACATTCTTACTGAAAATTACTTTCGGAATCAATTTCTTAGACATGAATTTGATATATAGCAAGCACAATATTTTATATAAGCCTTTTTCTCTCTTTATTTTTCATCTAATACAGACTTCTTTAAAAACAGCGTTGTTATTGTTATCAGTTATATAAACAGAATTCAAATGCTTTAGCGTTATTCTCTGGAACATGTGTAGTCACAGAGAAAATGTCAATGACAACTGTAATTTCCCGAAAATCCAAATATACCCTTTTCCCTATGATTACAACCACAGCTCCAAATTCAACATTATTTACTTTTATTTATTTTAAGGAAGTCAAAATGCACACAGTATATTTGTTTTTAAGGTCCAAGATCTTTTCAATCTTTGTCTCATGGAGAAAAATGGCACGGTTCGAACTCGAACTATATATATATTAGTTAAAACATAAGTCAGTTTGGGAACAATCATGGAATCAGAAAGAAAAAATAGGAATATTAGTGATAAAATTTATTCAATAACTTTAACACATGAAAACTAGTGGCTCCATGATAAATTCTGCATTCTTCAATTTAAAACATATAAATGCTACAATGTCAGTATATATGAATTTGTTATAAATAAGGCAATGTCAATGAGGATTTTCCAAATGGACGATATTTACAATAGATGTCTCCAACTTTCAATAAAGAAAATGAAAAATTATGAAATTTCGTCAGTTACTTTTATGAATAAATAAACAAAAATGGAATCTATGTTACCTTTAGCATATTTTTTTTGTCGCAAGTATATAATATAAATGCCAGTTGAATTGGAAACAAGTTATACAATTTCGTTACTGTTGTAACAAATGTGTTTGTTTATTCTTTGACAATATATTACTTGTATTTTTCTTATGTATATACTTTACTTTCAGTAAAGCCTCCTGGATCCAGACTCCCATCTTACCAACCTTTTGTTCATCAGTGTGAGAGACCGCCCAACAAATCATCTAAGACCATATATTACCCACAAGAACCCACAACTATGCCATCCAATCAGGATCTTGTCTCTATAATTAATGATAGCACATATGTAGAGTACGATGAACATACGTATACTAATGGTAAGCAAAGAATCAAGTATAATATCCTGTTAATATTTTAAGAATTATTTCGATTGTAGAGCAATACTTTTCTATTCCATACAAGTGTTTTGTTTTTTTCTTTCCTTTGTTTAAAAAGCTTTCATATACTTTGGTTAAGAAACATTACGAGGAAAAAAATGAAACAAATTAGCTTATCATAAACCGACGTCCGTCCATCAAAATAGCTGCATTTTATATGCGTTATGGATTCACTTGAAATGTATACCGTATATACTGTTGTATAAGTCTTGTCGAGCGGCAAATAACATAGACCCTCGTTTACCGTGCCATAATGCGTCAGTTGATCAGGGTCTAAGTTGCTTGTCCTACTGATTAATTCTATCAAACTGCATAGACCCAGATCTGCCGACTCATGTCATTATGCGGTCGGAACCGAGTTTTATATATATATATATATATATATATATATATATATATATATATATATATATCTATATATATATATATATATATATATTAATCGTTTGATCGATCGAGAGAAAATCTTCAAAACCGAAACCTCGGTATACCTAAATTCCCTCAAGACCGATTTTGTTTGGTAGTCTCCAATGTTTCCTTTTTATATCATCGTTTTTTTTTTTATTGCTCCAGGAAACCGAAACCCATCAAAACCGAATTTCGAAGTACATTTGGATCCCAGATTTAAATTTTACACTAAAGAAAACGCCCCATAAAGCCGAAACTCACTTCAAAGCTGGAAATATATTTCAGCTGCTAAATTCCCGAAACAGGTCGAAACAGATTAAATACAGTTAGCAAGTACTGTAGTAGGCTTATTAGTGGGATAAAGGCCTGGGAAATATCCAAAATGCACGCGAGGTAAAACAATACTTGACACGAGTGCCGACACAGACACAGATTAGGGCTGACAATAGGCTAATCTGAAGTCTTTGCACCATACAAAGGAGCCTGCTTTCAAGTTGAATTATTAATAACTAAATGCTTGTAGGTAAGCCATTTAAGATACATTATGTATATCTGCTTATTATCTAATTGTGATTGATGCTACTAATTTATATACTTGATCAATATAACATTTTGTGTTTGTTTGTTTGTTGCTTTTTAAAAATTAAATATCAGGGTTTTATTAACCTGGCATATGGCCTCGATCTTGATGCTTTACCGATGGAGACCGACAAAAAAGTATTCTAAAAGTTAGATTCACTCAATTGATTTTCAAGGGAGAAAAATTATTACATGCACGTATTTATGTAGCCATGACTGACAATTGTCTTCACTTCATGTCAAGATGTCAGAACGACCAGCTAAGCGTCGTAGGATTGAACTATCCTTACAGGATAAAATCAGTATAATCAATGCGTATGAATCTGTGCCAAAACCTACATTAAGGAAACTAGGGGAAAATTCGGCATAGGAACATCTACTGTTTCAGATATTCTAAAGTAAATGGAATTCTACAAGAATTAATTTGAAAACAATAGTGATGAAAACGAGGATCGTTTTACCAATGCCTGCAAAATTTGACAAACTGAATGAACTTGTGTGGCAATGGTTTAGCCAAGCTAGGATCAAAATATTCCCAAGTCTCAGGCCCTATAGTATGTTCTCTCTCTCTCTCTCTCTCTCTCTCTCTCTCTCTCTCTCTTGTCACATATGAGCTTAGAAAAAATTAATATTGTTTTTACATCTGCGACAACCTCAGGAAACCGAAAACCCCGCAGAACCGACTTTTTGGGGGGTCACAAGGGTTTTCGGTTTAGAGAGCTTTCACTATATATATATATATATATATATATACACGCTAATCAATCAATATTTCATAGATCATTTTTTTCAGTCAATCCAGTTGCTGCTAACTCTGATCAGGATAAGGGAGACCCATGGCGACAGGTGACAATCTTGCGTATGTATTCTTCTTGTATATCTCCCCTTAATTTCTGCGCTTAAAAATTATTTTTAATTTACTGAGAACTTTTTGTGTCCAGTACCCGGAGGCATTGAGATAGTTTGATAATAGGCATAAATGCGATCAAATCTTTCGCAGAGAATCAATATCATTAAAACAACTCATTCGTTTGGAGAAAAAAAATTATCGTATGTTAAAAACCGTCACGATACATGTAAATTTTAAACTGCTTTCTTATTTTAAATAAGAGAGATAGATGCATATATGTCTCTAAATCATACGCAACGTATATACTCGTGTATAGTCAGTTCCATCTCCAAATTACATTGACCCAGATCTGCAGTCACATAATGCACTGGCAGATTTGGGTCTATACAGTTTGTTAAGAGCAGTTAGTATAACAAAGCAGTATAGAACCTGATTTGCGGCGCAATATGCGATGGCATATCAGGGTCTATGTTGTTTTCGGTGGGACCCGACTTATAAGCTAGTACATGCGGTAGCTGGAATTTCTGAGCAACGAATATAAGTATTGCATATTGCATTAGAAAACTTGATCCTTACTTAGTGTGTAAAACCATGAATGGTTTCTTCTTCTCTCACTCCTCCCAAACAAAGAGAGTATTTCTAGCAATGATAATTAAATATTAATTAAAAAAAAAACATATTCTTTTAGCAAGGTAATTTCAGTCATTTATAAGAGTCATTGCATTTTAAGATGTGTTTATGTACGCGTCCAGTTAGAGCGGATCAAGCATTGTCACTGACACAATCTGTTTATGTACGCGTCCAATTAGAGTGGATCAAGCATTGTCACTGATACAACCTGTTTATGTACGCTTCTAATTAGCGTGGATCAAGCATTGTCACTGACACAACCTGTTTATGTACGCGCCCAGTTAGAGTGGATCAAGCATTGTCACTGACACAACCTGTTCAAAATATTGCAGGTTGTTGCTGCTGGTTTTCAAGGTCCTGAAAATGAATTGGAAACACATTTTAAAAATTCAGATTGAAACTGTACTGCCATTATTTTCAATTAGTTGTTACACTGCTTCAGCTGTCAGTTTACTGAAAGATTAATCACTGAAGACCAATATTGTATCAACGGTGTGTTTAGTCATTGGTTTTAATACATTTCAAACTGGCAGGCAAGATAAATCAAATTATAAATATTTCCTTTAAATGCTATATATTAAAATCATTTAGTCTAAAAGTGTAAATAATTAGAAGCAACAATCAATCTTAGACTGTATTGCCAATTTTGTTCTTTATTCTTTTGTCATTTATAGTGAGGAATTCATCCGATTTTTTGTCAAAAAGTTTCGTCGTGTATATCTTGAGTGCTATTAACTGCTATGATGATTCATATAAAAGAAGGAACTTTTTTAAAAATTTTCTTTTTGAGTTTCCACTCCTAATAAAACGACCCAAAGGCGGGTTGTAGTAGTTGTTATTATTGACTATTTCTTATGGCACAATATTGTAGTAGTTGATATTATTGACTGTTTCTTATGGCACAATATTGGCGGATGTTACTTAATCTAACTACGACCTTGCAAAGCGTACACGATCAATTGAGCAATTTGTATAACTAAATTTTGATGCGATGAAAAGGCGAAAACGTCTTACACTGACGGTTCCATTTCTCTGCTTTATGTTCATAAATGGTCAAAGGATGGTTTTGTCAATGTTTGAAAGAGACTTATAACCCCAGCACAAGAGGTTTCATACGGAAGTGTCTCAGCTCGAAGAAAATCTACAAATTGAAGAAAAAATTATTGTGTCACTGCTTGCTGAATAGAATTAAAGATTAGGTGGTTTACAACGTTTACATTTTCTTGCATAATTTTTCTCAATTTCAAAATTAATAACTTGTACCCCTAACATCCATTTATGAATTCTGATTTTCACCTAGCGGCAAAGTATCTGATCTTCAGGTCCACTTTGGTAATTCTAAATTGAAAATAAATCTTCAGAACTGTCTGCTGTAAATATTGTAATGCAATCAATTTGAAAGAACAGTATTCTTCTGTTAAGAATTTAAATGGATACAAAGCGTTTTCCGTATCAGTTCTGTTTTCTGTGTGTGGAGAATACCATTCTTGATTTTGATATTTTATATTTTACTTTGAATTCTATTACAAAATATATGCTTTTCACCAAATGAATTGATAGGGTGATGTTGCAAAAATAAATTCACCTGAGTAGTATCATGAATTCCTCATTCTCTCTCTCTCTCTCTCTCTCTCTCTCTCTATATATATATATATATATATATATATATATATATAGAGAGAGAGAGAGAGAGAGAGAGAGAGAGAGAGAGAGAGAGAGAGAGAGAGGAATGCATGTTACCTTTTAATTTAAAAGGAAAATTGATTAACGCACACACACGCACAAAACACACACAAACACACACACATATAGATATGTATATATATATATATATATATATATATATATGTGTGTGTGTTGAACACAAACCATTCTTATTTCTTCCTTGCTTGTGAGCTGCGAACCAATTGCACTTTGACAAGTAAAAGGTAACATATATTCCTATAAATCATGCTAGACCTTTTGCTGTCTTTTGCACAAACTTTAGTGTCGTAACTGTTCTTTGCCGTGTTTTGTATAAACTTAAGCGATGTAACTGTTCTTTGCTGTTTTTTATACAGTCTTTAGTGTCGTAACTGTTCTTTGCTGTCTTTTGTATAAACTTTGGTGCCGTACCTGTTCTTTGCTGTCTTTTATACAAACTTTAGTGTCGTAACTCTTCTTTGATTACCGTAAACTTTGCATTTTTTATAGACATTGCTATAGATGTTTTGTTTGGTGTCAAGCTTAGACACGTTAAACAATCAGCATATCGTAGTCCAGATGTTTATTATTGTACAGTCCACACCTGAAACTGCATGAATTCATTTAAAGTCTGATAAGCAATTGCTACTCTGATAATAATGGCGATAACTTTGTCTGGATCAAATGTTGTTCCTGAACCTAATTGGTACTTTCCTGAAAAAAGCAATTTCCCTCTTTTGCCGGGGATGGCGTTAATAACACGTAAGCAATATTAAATGTAACACTCTTTGTGATAAATTATGCCAAAATGGACAGTATATTCTCCAGTGTGCGCCCTTTTTCCAGTTAGCACAGTAAAAATCAAAAGGGTGGAGTCTGACTTCGGCAACGTGCCGTAAATCGCGCACAAATAATGACCATCTAACTCGTTTGCAATCTTGTGCTCTGTGCGTCATTCTTTAAGTCATCCAGATGCCTTATCATAAGAATCAGACGAACCGGCAAGGTTATCGATAATCAAGATTAGCTCTTGTTTTGATGTATTTCAGAGGGAAGGAATCGTAAGGAATAAATATACTGAAATTAATGACGATAACAAAAGAGGCCTTGCCTCAACGTCTTATACGTGAATGAGGGTGATAACTCGGTCGTCCAAGTGTAAAGAATGCATAAGAAAATACTGATAAAAGTGCCAAATAAAAAGGTTGGCTCAACAATTGATAACATAATAATTAAAAAAGAGAAAGATTTCATTTTTTTTTCCAACTGTCCAATTTGAAAGAGAAAATCCATGACGGAGTTGTGTGTAGGCACTAATGTTATTTCAATTCTTATCTGTAGACATATTTATCTTGAATAAAAACAATAATTTAGCACGAACAAAATTAATGCGGTAGTTTAAAGGAATTTGATATAAATATTTATAATTATGGTGATCTAAGAAGCAAAAGAGTATCCATAATATGTGATGAAATAATAGGCGGGGTCCCCTGAAAGTGAGAAGGGTCCCATTCCACCCAGGGAATCATAAAGAACCACTTTCTTTGGAAAGCTGAAAAAAAGCTGGTCGAAGAAACATAAGAGGATTAAACGTATTTTGTTTTTTCTTCTACTTCTCATTTGCATGCTCCCAAAGGAGATTATTGGTCTTGCTTGGTTTTTCACCGCAAACCTGGCGCTTTCTCGACGTTCGACAGGTAAACGCAACAAAGACGAAATTGAAGTTATAGATAGAAGTCAATTGGTATTTAAGAAAGAATATGTTCCTGTGATCCTTGTAAATAAGCCGTATGGTGTATGATTTAAGTAAAAGAAAGCACCCAGAAAGAGATACCGGTGTTACATGTAACACTGTACACGTAAATAATCCGTATGGTGTATGATTTAAGTAAAAGAAAGCCCCCAGAAAGAGATACCGGTGTTACATGTAACACTGTACAACTTATTTTGCTTAAACGAAACTTTTAAAAGGTTCATGTTTTATAGTATTCTCAAAGACATTACGTCTTAACTTGAAGGAATTTGAAACAACATCATCAGTAGATATTTTTCCATTTTAACTTTGTAGCTCTCATTCATTTCTTTGTATGCGATGTTTTAATTATAAAGCTCATAAATTTCAGCCTCAGGATAAACTGTTTTGAATTTAAAATGTAGGTTTGTATGTTTTAATTATAAATCCATCCTTTCAGCCTCAGGATGAAACGTTTTGAATTTAAAATGCAGGTTTGTATGTATATCTAATTTGGATACCTAGTTCCAAAAGAGATTCCAAATGATCCAAATCGATGCCAACAAAAACACACTGTATATTCCTGTCCCAGATAAGGATAAGCTTATAAGTTTATCATAATCTGCATTTATGCCTGTTTGCTAGCTGAATATACCATTTGTGCTTCCTTTTAAATACTTTTTATTGCTTCCCTTGCATTTATCCGTTTAATTGTCTCTTCCCTACAAGAAGTGAATATTTTTTAGCTGTAAACAAAACATGAGTACCATAAACCATATGCTACAGTTTTGAAGCAATGAAAACCTGCACGTGACAGTTATGGAATCTGTTTATGCCTAAATTGGAGGAACTATCAACAGCTTAAAAACAAGGATGGTATTTTCGTTCTAAAAGATTAAAAATCTGAACGGCGAGTATATTGTAAGTTTTAGGTCTGGAATATTTTCATTTTGTTTGCAAAACACGTCTGTTCTGAAAACAAATCATGTCAATGTATTTTACTTATTTCAGGTGTTGTGGTAGCGAATATATTTCTTGGACTGCTCATAATGGGACTCGTCATTTCCTTGGCATATGTTTGTTACAGGTAGAGCATATTTGTGTGTGTGTGTGTGTGTGTGTGTGTGAGAGAGAGAGAGAGAGAGAGAGAGTTTGTGGCAAAAAGGGGTCGTGAGCTTAGTAAATACGCTAAAATATTAACCACAAATTTTGCAATCACTTCAGTTAAAGGTTTAGTTTATGTTTTATCAATTTGATTTTAAAGACGCAACAATATATATATATATATATATATATATATATATATATATATATATATATATATATATAATACGATTAAAACTGTTATCATGTCTGTTAAAAGAAAACTTTTATGTTGTAATTTGATCTTTTGTTTACGCACAATATTTTTTATTAGGACAATTAATGAGAGATAGATCTTTTCGTTTGAGTAATACAATTGTTACTATCGCTGGAATCCTATATTGTGTCGGTCAGTTTTTGAATGTATGATTAGTTTGGAAATGTACATATAATATTTGATCTTTTCCATAAAGTGAATACTGCTTGCGATGAAAACAATATATATGTTCTGGCTTGGTTTTCTTCGCTATTTTTTTTTTTTTTATTTTTTTTTATTTTGGGGGGGGGGGGGTATTATTCAAACCAATTTCACAATGGATGGATATAAAGTCATATAACTTTTCTCCAGGATCTATAATTGCTGCTGGGTTTTCCGATAATATCAATAACAAAAAACCTGATAATAAGGGTCAATTTTAAAGAAACATATTTAAATTAATGTGAATTTGAAACTCCTAATCAAAACAGAATAGTATGTTTTGTGTATGTCTCATAGTGTCCTTTTTTCTTAAGATTTATTTTCCTCACTCCCAATTAGTTTCTTAAAAGACCCATCTTCTTAACGTTTGGTCAGCATTCACGAGACGTGCTGAAAACCAACTTCCTTGATACATGAAAAATGAGCCTTGTATTGCTATTTGTAAAACGATAACTACAGTTTTCAGGACTATGTGTAATATGGCATCTTGAACGCTTTATTTGTTTAGCTAAAATTTCATTCTGATTGCCTGCGATATTTATGCTTCTTTAATTGTTTTAGATATAAAATGTACGGGAAGAATAAAGCAAATTTCCAGTCACGAAGTAACACAGATTCATCTCTAGAAGATAAACATGGAACTCGACTTACAACCCTCTCTGACGAACTTCTGCAAGCCATTGAATCCAGGCGACGAAATGAAAATGAGGTTGAACCTCGTTTCCAGGTCAAAACGGAGTCAGGTGTTATGACAGACGAAACTTCACTCCAAACTAATGTCGCGGATGAGAGACCAGGAACATATGTTTCTCCATATTACGATAGCCACAGCCCATATTATGAACACGCTGGTGTCTCCTCTTTCCTTCGATCAGAAGGAGCTGATAAAGATGTGCATCAATATACATATCACACTGGTACGAATCATGCTTATCCAAAACATGAAGTCAAATCTGAAAGGAATTCCTTAAATGGATCTCCAGAGACATGCACAAAAACGTATGTTCCAGTCACAAACGATTACAGGGGAGGCCCTCTTCAAGATATAAGAAACAGTTTACGACATTATAAAATAAACAACGACGATTATGCGTGTGTTATGAAACCTGCTAGGAGTAAGACTGGAAGGGATAATAATGGGGACAGTCATGTGAAGCATCACACACGTCCTGTAGCAAGTGTGAGTCCAGTGCCAGACCCACTTTGCTCAAAGCAAACCACCATACATTTGATTCCTCAGCACGATTGTTTATTACACAAAAACCTTCCACCTCCTCCCCAGCCATTGGTAGGTTACACGAAAGGAGAACAAATCCAACAGAATCCACAAAAAAGACACTACCTTAGGGGCCATGATTATGAAGAACCATATTTTTGAAAAGACAAAAATATGCAAATTGGTCAGAAGAGGGTTTTGCTTGAAACTCATAAATCTGGTTGTACTTTATGTTAAGTCGATACGTAATTAAGTACGAAATTATGTCAATGCAAGAGCTCTGTTCATACGATAACGCAATTGCCATCGAGTTGATCTAGTAAACACTACTATAAGCTAACTGGGCACAGGAGTTACACTAGCTGACTAATACTTCATTCTTACCTTAATTTCTATCGCATTTCAACTGAACCAATCCTCTCTCAATAGTCTATAGTAAACTCGGTTATTGTCAGATTTTGTAGAATAAATAAAGATGGCACATGATGTGTTTGTTTATTAGGTTATTGGCATTGCAGCAAGAGCAAAGATGCCGTGGTTTTCAGTGAACTTTCAGTACTTGATTCTCAGTTCACAAATTGTGCCCTTCTTGATGCAAAGTGGTGAATATGTGCTCTTTATACAATGAGGTTTACACACGCAATAGCATTAGTACAAATTTCGTATTTGTATTTTAAAAGCAATTATATTACACTATCGTGTAAGAATGGTGTATACATTATACATTTTATTGTAAAATATGATGGTGTCTGTAGAGTTGGTATTCATCACCATACATGTATTTGCATATTCCACTTCATAATAATGGCCGTTATTTCTTGCCAATGCATACAAAATACTACCTACCGAATATAGTCGCGTATAAGTTTGGCCTAATCGCAAGCAAACTAGACCACGAAATGCCGTTGCAAAAGGTCAGGGACTATGTTTTTGATTCTACTGATTATGCCTAACAAACTTCACTGACTCGAATCGCAGATCTGGGTCTGTGCAGTTTGCAGTTTGATAAGGTTTCACACTAGCATGTACGGTACCTGGAATTAATTATGTTACATTTTTGAACAAACTTTCAATTAAGGGAGACCAGTAAAGTGACTAGTCTTACGGAGATAATACATTCACAAAATTATATCTCAATTTCGATTATTCCAAATCACTGATTAGCTATTGAACCGCATATCATGATTGGCCCTTTGTGTACATTGTATTGTTTATAAAACTTGTTTCACCCATAACTTTGAGTCTTTAATCTCAAAATCACTTGAGTCCTTTATTTCCTTCTTCATTAAAACAAATATTTCATATTATGATATACACGTGTTTAATTCTTTTTCTATAGTTGATAAATGACCACTTTATACAATCAGATAATCGTATAATAAAGCTGAGCAGCAATCATACACTTTACATATTAAAGAAATAACAAGAAATCAGAGAAGTACTTTTATGACAGTTTATGCAAAGCCTATTTTTGTTCAGGTAAAAAAATAAAAATGAGACCTTAGTTTAGCTCGTCAGTAAAGATAATATATAACAATTTCCTACCGAACGTTCTTACAGATGTCCTTTCTCTTAAGTCATTGAACTTATAACTTGATCATACCTGTTTTTGTGGACTGAAATTGTCTTCATTTGTGTAATTTTTATTTATTGCTCTAGCGTTCAAGTATTATTTGTTTTTCTTTACACTGTAAAATGATGTCGAAGAGTCACTGTACAAAAATTGATAAAATTAAAAAATCCATGAATCTAATTTTTCTCTGTTTTGCAGCTATAGTGCCGTTTCTATAGATAGCTCCTAATTTTTCTTGATTTGCTTGACAAAATAACCCGTGAAATAGTTCTGTCTGTGTGCGTGAAATAAAGAAATATTTGTAAGAAGTTGCATTCTGGAGCATTCTTTAGTGGCATTGACACAACAGTTATATTCCCAAAGCTTTGTTTACTTTTGATACACCACTTCTATTTTTGTTTGTCAATGTTGCAAATATCAAATCTAAAGAACTTCGCACCTGTCTAAGAAATAAATAAAAATATTTTTGTTATTATGGTCTCAATTTCTTTTTTTTTAAAGCTGTCGAAGTCTTAGGAAAGTATCTCTCCTTTCCTTTTCTGTCGCTTTTGTTGCAAAAAAACCCCAAAAAAACCCACTTACATGAATATGACAAAAAGTTCAACTTGACAACCAAAAACTTTAATTCGACAATCACATTTATTTTTGTTCGTTTCGGACGTTTTTTCTTTTTCTTTTTTTCTTCTTTCCATGCATAATGTTTCTCGCACGATTGCTTGAAACCTCATCTTATCTAACGGTACATTCTCTGTAGACATTACTCAAAATAACGAGCGGATTAGAAATTTATTAATAAATTCATCAATTGAAGTTATAAATATATATTAGTATAATACAAAAAACAATCTGAACTATTTTCCGTTGCTGAAATATGATCAATAAACCTGGCAGGAAATTGTAACACAAAGAACAAAGTTTTACAATTTCAAGGGTTTCCACCTAAAATTTCAGCTAAAAATCTACTAACAATAGCAAATATCTTTTCCACATCCACGTGCCGTCGCAGACAAAAATAGTATTTAGACAGGAAATCGATTCAACCTGTCTTCGTTACCGTCACGTCGTGTGCGTCTATTTGTCAATTATTGCAGGCCACCGGAAATAAAAGTAAGTTATTATCGGCTACTTGCCTCGCGAAATTGATCGAAACGAAACAACACATCTCGTCTGCCAGAGTAGGAACAATGCATTATTTTTATGTTTTCTTACCGAAGGCAATCTGTTGTTGCAAATTAATCATGCGAACTATTAAGTTGCAACGTCAGTCGCAAATGATCCATTTTCTCTGACTTAAAGAACAAAAAATAGTTCAGCAATGAAATATTATAAACAAACTTATTGGCTGTTGTTGATGTATTCTCATATAAAACGTATGAATGTTTGAACAAGATTACATAGATTACATATTACATGTTCTCACTATGGGTCATAATTGTGGTTTTTTACTTGTAGGTTTTATGTTAAACACGAAGATAGCAAAACAGAAAGGGTTGCTTACATACACATATTACATATTAACTCATTACTTCCGACTGACTACATTTAGAGCACTGAAAGAGAGACACCCATTCGGACCACCTCGGCTATTTCTGCGGAACAAAAATATGTCTCAGACGTATGTCGGCGCAGTAATTTACAGAAAAATCTTAGTTTGTTCGCTGCAAAATTTCTTCGCAAAAAAGAAACCGCATTCTATTCAGACCACATCGGCTATTTATATGATTGGAGTGACCGTAGGATTGACCGAGAAGTTGCGAATAAAAATATATTTCGATGCATTCGAAACTCCTCGGTCAATCCTTGTTTTGTAAATAAGCGAGGTGGTCCGAATGGCAGCAATCGGCATACATTCGAGGTATGGTTCGTACAATTTACCTCAAAGTTTCGAATGGTAGTCACCTTGATTCAGGATTGTAACTTCATCAAGGTTAACGTTGGACTCGGGTGTTTTGTATCAAAAGACAGAATAAAATTAACGGTATGCAACAACAACAACAACAACAACAACAACAAATTCTTGTTTGACACAGTTACACCAGGAAAAACCTAACTTTTCAGACCTGCTCATTTAGTTTAAAAGGTTATAAATTCTGGAATCGGAGTTTGGGTCTGGATTTTTAAGATTCATATGTCAAGGATACCAACATAGGTTTGCAAAAACATTAAGATAGGTTTGACACGTGGGCTATAGTTGTGGCCGAAATTTTGGGTGAAAAAAAATGTCCACAATTTTTCCCCACTCTGTCGATTTACAGACGAAAGAATCACATAACAAACAGTCTTCTAGATAAGTAAGCAACTTGCAATTCAAACGAGATTTTAATCAGATTCACTGGCATGCACTAAGAAGTACTTTGTGCACCCCCACCCACCCCAATCTTTGAGCACGTGCGGAGTTAATATTGAAATATAATGCTAAATTCAGTCGGGTATCTCGGATTTGTACCCTTAAAAAAAAGCCGGAATCAAAATATTAGTTCGTGATTAAAGTAAATTTCATCAGTTGGTTAATTGTATTTGGTCGTAACTGAAAGATACGGGCTATTCTGTTCTTTTCTTTGTTTGTTTCCTTTTTCTTTTAGTGTGTGTGTGTGTGTGTGGGGGGGGTCTTTGTAGCGTTTCAATCAATGACAAGATAATTACATATTGCAAAGTACTTGAAACCAACTGACTCTCATCAGTATATGTTACTAAGCAACTCCTATTTCACTCATATAATCACATACCTTCTGTATGGGCTCAGATTTCGTATTAAGTTCGTCAGTTTCAACCAAAGGACTTAAGACAAAAGACCAGGATAACTAAAGTAGTACCTCAAAAGAAGGTGCTACAAGCGAAGAAACATCGACAGTGTTGTCGTTAAAACCAGGAATTCGATAGAACCACCATTTTGAGGCACATAATTAAAATCACAATCGGATGCATCCTCTTCGTGGTTACTGATCACCCCAATGCACCAAATGTAAAACAGATAACTCCAGACATACTGGTATCATATTAAATCTTCTGACTGTCTGAAGGGCGTGTGCAAAGGAATTCCAATTGCTCAGATCTAAGAATCTTGAATATCACCCGGTATAAGTTAATATCACTTTAAATCGAACCATGGAGTCAGGCCACATATAAATGCAAAAGCCAAACAATACCTACTCTGCAAGCGAATATGTCTGAGTCAGAAAAGTTCCTAAGTTCAACCACATGAGTAAGCTTTAACATCAACCATAAACTGGGATGGTAAAAAATGTCATTTATCTCCCGACTCGCAAAACCTGTGCTTTTCAATGTGTTGGCGAGACTGTGGACAGAAAGCGAATGAATAACCACAAGAGGCATTTTTGGAATAAACTGGACACTAAACTCGCCAACGATTACAACTCAGCCTGACATTCTGTTGGGTCCCTTACGATGCTGCCAAGAGAGTCCAATCCGAAATGGGCCGATTTAGGGCGAACACACACACACACACACACACACATATATATATATATATATATATATATATATATATATATATATATATATATATATAGAGAGAGAGAGAGAGAGAGAGAGAGAGAGAGAGAGAGAGAGAGAGAGAGAGAGAATTGAACAGCTAAAACCACACGGGAATTTGTGTTGGCCTTAACGACAAAATCTAGCCTGCCCAATTTAGACTGACTTTATTCCCACAAAGATAAAATTGTGCACTAGTTATAATATTATGTGATCTCTATATCTACATCACAAAATTGTAAATCTAGTATTTTCCACAACAGTCCTATTATAAAAGATACTTAAATCTCTATCCGACATCAAACATAATATTTTTACAAGGGAAGAAATTTTCCATAGTCAGAAACCCACTATTCTATAAAAAGGCAAATGGGAGAGCTGCCTTTGATCCACCGCGCATGTCATCTGTTTTCCAGTGTGAGCCGATGCAACGGTCTTCACCTTTTTTATCACGCACACTTTGATTTGTAGTTTTCTTTGACCTTTTTAATCTCATGCAAGAATCTTGCGTTCTTTGCTAGGCGACAAGACCGTTTCTCGCGGCACTGGTTCTATTCATATCTGGAACGAATTATACCTCTTTTAACCGCTTGATTGTTTTTCATGAAGCAGATATGATTTATGACTTGTTGAGATTTTCTTTATCAATTTTTTATTTAATATCAAAGTTTCGATTTTTACAAATTGTGAACACATACATTATGTGATAAAAATACTTATATGTTTGTTTTTCACTTTACAAGTACAAATCATGATCGAACGTTATAGCGAATATTTTATTATTTTGCAATCAGCTTGGAGCCTGTTTTTTTTTTTTTCTTTTACTTTTTTTTTCTATAACAGCATAGTTCTACAAAATTCAATTATCACATTTACTGTCCTTTTCATTTTTCACAATGAGTGAGCCACTATGAGAGATACATCCAAATTAAATCAAGAACTATAGCTGCAAAGTTAGTTATGGTGCCCATCTAATATAATTACTGACCATAAAAGAATGTGCTGAAAGCAAGTCTAAAGTTGTTTTCTTTGTGTACAGAGAAATGTGTATGGACAATTTATAATTATGTTCTGTACGTGAGAAATTTTGCCCCGTTAGGGTAATTCAGTTTGACAAGGCATTGCGATATATAGCACGCTGATCAATAATGTCATCATGGTATCGAAACATTCCAACAACAACAATATTTCAGCACCAGTTGACATGTCTATGAAATAGACATATCTCCAAAAAACTCTCTTTAATACACAGCCACTCCTATGAAAAACTGGGAAACTCTATACCTCTTCTTAACTGACGTACTGCAGTCTAGCTATGCTTACACCAACAAAGCTAGGTATCACAGTTTCCTTTTTTTCCACAGGAGCATGTTTGTTCCTTGGTATTAAATCCTTGTATATTGCATGAGTATATTACACGAAGTTAAGTAGTTGCAAGAAATGGTGGCTATGTGTTTAAGGGTTTCCACATAATAATTTTTTTCTACAATACTTCCCGATGCAGAAATGAATATTATATATGCTTCGAAGTATTGTTTCCTTCAACACATGCCAGAAAATAGTGATTTGCCACAGTGATGCGTTGTTTTTACAAGTCTCCTGAATGTTTATTTATCATTTATACTTCTATATTTAAAATCCTAAAACTTCTTCCTTATCCCTTCAACAACTGTTTTATCTTCTGAGAAAAGCAAACACACTGGATGGTGGATACACACTATTAGAAAAATGAAATGGGAAAGCCTATTAGTTGCCTCAACACAGGGATTGGGAAAACAAACCTCACGTGATTCTACATATTGATGGCATCTTGCCACTAAAAACGTATTTAAAAAAACCCAAACATTTTGATCTTAAATTCGTTCTTCCGGATTCGGCCTTTTTGAATCCAATGAATATTATTCCAGTCCATAATCTTTTAACGATATAAACCTAAGCTGCAGTGTAGCTATGGCTTTACCATACAATCTGTCTTGTGTAATGGGAGTTTTGCTGCATTATTTATTGTGTATCTATTATCAATATATAACGTTGAAACTCTTATGTTCACCTCATGCAGACGAAAGTAGGTCAGATATATTTATTTGCCAATCACTTAATTTTTGTTTGACTCTTAAACGTTTATGAAAACAATGAGACAGTATTCTTGCCGATAAAACAAAGATTATATCGCAGCCAATATTTCATCAATATGGCATCAAATTGCACTTTGTTATAAATTATTTGGATCAAAAGGAATAATCTATCAAAGTTATATTTTTAATCCTTTTTATATCGCTATGAAAGCATTCAAACAATGTTTTCTTGATACAAACTCCCCCTCCCCCCCCCCAAAAAAAAAGACAAACAGAAAAACAATACAACACTTTCTAAAAAGGGCGAAAAGTTTTGTTCATGACTATAAATTATATTTACGTACAAATGTTTGATTAATTGTACTCCTCGACACAAGGTGTGGATTGAAATGATTGAGTTAAAGAGCTCATTAATATACATGCTTCAGTCAGTGCGCCAAAAGCAGGTATTATTAACTGTTAACTTTAATCATTTCTCTCTATAACTCAGACTTCCCTCGTTTCATATTGTACATCTAAGAAAGCATAAACAGTTTCTAATGTGTAATAAACGTCATCTTCATAAAAAAACTAAACTCATCCATCAGGGAGACGTAAAGTCGAGTAGTGAAAAATGTGCTTATAGTTCTATAAATCTACGGATAAATATGTCTGTCTAATTTATGTTATTACTTAATGCATATTCACACAAACATGTATAAGGTATTTTAGAATAATATAGACTATTTTGTAAGACAGTTTCTTTTTCACTATGTCAATGTAAAATATTTTTTATATAGATCATAATTCAGAATGATTGATTGCTGACACAAAGCATGCTTGCAATTTCAAACGTTTTTAAAAAAAATATAACTTCTTGAATCGGTGTTATTATCGTTCTATTGCCAAATAATCATAATAGTGCCACGAAAGTCTGTTTTGTCCTTAACATTAAACTGATCCAGCAGGATCGTGTTTTTGTATGCAGCATGTACGGCGTTTACATTTTCTCAGGTATCACGAAGTGTTAGAGAGGAAAAAGTTGAAATTGATCTAAAGCGTTTTTCTCTTGCATCTTCACTTTTACTATTTGAGTTTTATTTAAAAATGGCAAAATGTCCTTTAGGCAAACCATAATTTATGTTTGACATTTTAACACAATGTAAATTTGATCTCTAACTGGTCACAATAAATTCCAAGAACTGGTGAAATTTCCCCAAACTACTCTGCAAATAATCAATATTCATTATAGAATGTTTTATTTCAACGGCATCCATTCACACTTAAATGACGTATTTTCAAAGTTTAGGGATTTTGCAAGATTAGCGAATCTGAGATAAATCAGCGACATAACCCCCAAATACAGTAAAAAAACATTTCACAAAATGTATTTTCAAACTGAAAGCTTAAGTTATTTGCTTACTCTTTCGAGGAAAGTAAAAATGCAAGTAGTAAGGTAGAACGAAAGCAGTTTTGATTTATAGAGGAGCGGTTGCTTGGGTAATAATTTATATTTTTCAAATTTAACTTTTCGATATATGAAGAACATCGTCGTATATAACTTGCTGTAGAAACAGAACTCCTGCAAATATAATGACCTACCTCTGAAATTTAATTAAATCATTACAAATAACCTTAACATGACCAGTTATTCTAATAAATTTTTCTCTAAGAATTAATATGCCATACAGTGTACTTATCAAAACGTATATGTTACATAGTTCAATTTGGATTGAATCTTTGGTATCGCTTGAATTAAGAGGGTCAGTTACTATGCCTTACCTCAAATTGTGCAGTGTTCATTTGTAAGACTGATTACTCCGTTAAGGCATTAATAGTTAGAGGTGTCACTATTGGAGGAATCGGTTAGATGATTGGTTGGTTGTTTGTTAATGGTACTTTCAGCACGTTATTTAGCGATATCATGCCACAGAAATGGGAGCTCAGTTGCTTTCTCTGGGACACACCGATGCAGACAACCTAGGCTGACCTGGGTGGGTATCGAACACACAACCCTTTGATTACGAGTCTGAAGCTCTTCTAATTGAGCTGCTGTGGCTCCCTGTATGCAATGGAAATTAACATTACGTCTGGGCCACTATGTGGTGATTAGGAATTTAGTATGACATTTTGGGTCATTATGGGGATGGGGTGAGTGAAATAAGAATTTAACATTAGATATGGGCCACTAAAGGGGTGGGGCTAGGTGGGAGGAATTTAACATTACGTAAAAAAGGGTAAAAACGGTAAATATCGCTCAAGCATTCCCTGTTTAGTTTAAACCTTTAGAGGAAAGAATGGAATTTTTAATACAAACACATCATTACACATGCAAACAGGGAGATGATATTTTATTTGTTGATACAAACACTCACATATATAATACAAATGGGAGTGTATATACTATTTCTGATAAATACAAACACACAGAGACAATCACATACAAAAAGACGGAGTAACTTTTGTTTCATACATACATACACACACAATCATATACAATGGAGATTACGGTCTATTATTTTGTTCAAACGAACACACAAAGATAATGTTTTTATACATACACAATCAAAATCGCACTTACAAACAAATTTATAAGGGAGTAAATATGATACGTTCACGCTTGTAAACAAACACTGTTTCTAACAAACCAACATCCACATTTACAAGCAAATCTCTAGAGACAAGGAATACGATATATTATGATGATATTCACTCGTACTTACAAACAAACAAACATATCCCACTCTTACAAACGAAATACTCGTTCTTAAAAACTAACAAGGTTACACTGAAGGGTGTAACCGTCTTATGAGAGGTCTCGATATATAGCGAGAGTACAATCAAATAAAACATTATACCATGAGTTATATATTTTATCTTGTTGTAGTTAATGTTTACGTTTATTTGGGAGGGT
This sequence comes from Margaritifera margaritifera, assembly GCA_029931535.1. NCBI lineage: Eukaryota > Metazoa > Mollusca > Bivalvia > Unionida > Margaritiferidae > Margaritifera > Margaritifera margaritifera. The sequence continues at coordinate 442,540 of JAQPZY010001596.1, forward strand.
TTATCTTAAAAACATTTTGTGCAATCCAGTTTTACATTTGTATAACTTTACCTTTAGATGGCACTACATAGAAACTTTTGCGTTTAGCGGCCGTAAAGCACTATTACATTACATAAATATATATATATATATATATATATATATATATATATATATATATATATATATATATATATATATATATATATATATATATATACCATAAGCAAGTAAAACACTATACATAAATACCATGAGCGAGTAAAACACTATTACATAAATACATATATACCATGATCGAGTAAAACACTGCTACATAAATACATATATGCCATGAGCAAGTAAAACACTATTACATACATACATATATACCATGAGCAAGTTAAACACTATTACGTAAATACATATATACCATGAGAAAGTAAAACACTATTACATAAATACATTTATACCATGAGCGAGTAAAGCACTATTACATAAATACATATATACCATGAGCGAGTAAAACATTATTAAATAAATACATATATACCATGAGCGAGTAAAACATTATTAAATAAATACATATATACCATGAGCGAGTAAAACATTAGTACATATATATATATATATATATATATATATATATATATATATATATATATATATATATATATATATACCATTAGCTAATATATTCCATGAGCAAATAAAACACTATTAAATAAATAAATATATACCATGAATGAGTAAAACACTATTACATACATACATATATACCATGAGCAAGTTAAACACTATTACATAAATACATATATACCATGAGAAAGTAAAACTCTATTACATAAATACATTTATATCATGAGCGAGTAAAACACTATTACATAAATACATATATAGCATTAGCGAGTAAAACACTATTACATAAATACATATATACCATGAGCGAACAAAAACACTATTACATAAATGTATATATATATATATAAGAGTATTTGATTCAGCGCTTGCTCACATGTCACTGTTCTTGAATTGTCTATTTTAGAAAAAATTAAAACCGTTTCATATCCTCTATAACAGATTTCGAATGGCATGTTTACTCTAAGAAATTGAACGGTCTGTACTGATAGATGCATCGTCGTTGGATCTCAAATAGTCAGATCGCCATCTAATTAATATGCTTATTGCTGGACCTAGCGGTTCAGGTAAAATCAAATTTGTCAAATGTTTGATCGAATATAAACAACTTTTGTTCGATCGTCTACCAAAACGCATCGTGTGGTGTAAGAAAGAGTGGCAATTAGCTGACACTTTATTAATAAAACAAAAAAAAAAACAAAGAAACCTAAGGAGAACACATTTCATTTGTAAAGTATATTTCTCATTAAGACGACGGGATCGTGTCTGACTCCAGTCATACCCATCTACTATCTGGTCATCTTTGCTACTGTCTGGTCATCTTTGATGACCTATTAAGTGATAATGAAGAAGAAATCAAACTTTGGTTACACTAAAAGTAGTAGTTACATCATGCAAACGTTATTCCAACAAAGCAAAGCGCATCGCACTATCTGTCTCAATACCACATATTTGATGTGGTTCAAAAGTCCCTGAGACAAACCCTAAGTACAATTGTTGGCTAAACAATTGAGATCGTCATGGCTTAATTTTGCGATACCACACATCTGCCACACGCGTATTTACTGATCGATTTAAAATCCAATATCCCTGATTATTTAACATCTCGTACTAATTTTATTGACGATTGTAGTCAGGATGGTGGTCTAGTCATTTACACATTATCCTTATCGTTTTTGTAGATCAAAAAGTTAGAAAATCCTCATTCAGTTTATTCGATCACACACCCACTTCTTAGTGATCGCTCACATTGTCGTTCAATACAACATCACTTAAATCTAATCCAATCACACTGATTTGCACATTGTATACCATCAGATGATAGAAAGATGCACAAGTGCGTTCGCATCTGTTGGCAATTAGTCTGAAAAAAGTGATACGTTGATTTAATGTGTCGGCACGTCAATTTCAACAACAAACAATTCACATTCCAAAACTAACGCAACGTCTTTTAAGAAAAAATAAAACAAAAACAAAACAAAAACAAACAAAAAACAAACAAGCAAACGTAAAGTAGAAAGGACAAAACACTCAGATCCGAGAATCAATACATGGACAAAGAAAAATTATACTGAAAATGGATGGAAGTAAATTTCTTGGAGGGGTTATTCTATCCGTTTGCTCTATGATCGGATAAAATTGCACCACCAAAGTCCAAAACAAAAACAAAGGCAATGAGGAAGAGGACGAAAATGAGTGTTGTTTCTTCAACCACAAAAAAAAATGTAAAAAAAATAGTTTCGCAAGAAAACAAAGACAAAGACAAAGAAGAAGAAAACCACAACTGTGGCCAAGAAGAAAAAGATTAAAAAACGACGAGTACCACTAGCAAAAATAGAGGGAAACGGCAGACTGAACTCGCACGTACGCACGGAAATCTCTATCAGCAATCACTACAGAAGCAGCATATACAACAACACCCGCACCTGTGTTAGTATCATATTATCCATTTTGGATGATATCAGCTAAATCTGATTTAGGAAAAATATTGTTCAATCTGTTGAAGACGCCCTCAAAATGAACACCCACTTACGAAGTCAAGTCTGCTCTTTCATTATCATCTTCTGCTGCTGCTAAAAAAGTAGCAAAGTCTAAGAAAAATTTTACGATGGAACAGATGTACTACAAAATTATATTCGATCTGTCGAGAAAGAACTCACAGGATTATATCGGTTCAAAACTCCTGTCGTTTATTCTCGTCGTTCATTGTTTAAGGTAAAGCTTATACGGCGTCCTGGACACATGCCACTGTATATAAGCAGACATTTTGACATGCTTTGCCTCGGTCACCTTTATAAGAAGCCATCCCCAAAGATTTAATGGCATCACCGTCGTCATCTTCGTCAAAAGACTCATAACATGTGGAGAATTTAATACTCCCTCTTTTAGACAAACATTGGGATGTGTTGTCTGTGATAAACAAACTTAAAGCACCGATGAAAAATCAGATCATTGCTTTCACGTGCTGAAAGAAATTATTCCATTGACCAAGACACAGAATCAGCAATTTAGACCACATCATCAATTTCTTCAAAACAGGGTTAGAAACAAACAAAAAAATGCCATTAACCCTCCCCCCCCCAAAAAAAAATCAGATTTAAAAATATCACGTTGATCCGATGTTTATGGCCCGTTGTTATCTACAATACTTACTCCAGTGTTAGTAGCGATAGCGGATCTTCTCTGAAGCAAAGTTATGAAATTCTTTTTTGAAATAAGATGTACAGTTCATTTTCGAAGGACATCAATGATACAAAATATTACTTCATGGAAAGACGAAAAGTAACGTTAGTTCCTTTCAAACGGAGGATGTACCTCCACCGTTGATACGAGTAGTGGATATATTTGCCACCGAATCTTAATGTCTCATTGTTGGATCGAGCAGACGCATCAGAAACGCAAAAATTGCAATGGCACAGACAATTATTGCAACGTCTTCCAACATTTCACCAGAACGCTGTTAAAGACACAAGTAAACCGATTCTAAGTGCCCTCAATAATTTGATGATCGAATAAAAAACAGCATATACGGCGGCAGCGAGGACATCCACATCCACTGTCACAGCCACATACTCTTCTTTGAACGGCAATGTATTACAAAGGCAATTGTAAGAAAGCTTTCCTAAAGAATACAAGGAGACCACGTTTCCTTCTATGCATTCTCAACGATCATCCTCACATGTCGTACGACGAACAACATCTTTTATTGTATCAAGGAAAACCGATTATCGGATCGAATGTGGTAGATTGATGAACGGTGTCCTTAGATACGGTCAATAATTTGAACTTGTAGGATGGCATAAATTCTTCTTATGACTCAGTGAAACCAATTTGCTTCAATCCTCAACGTTAGCGATGGATTCAACGTCATCGAATTTTACAATCGATGCCTAAAGTGGAAGATCGCGAGGAATCTGTTACATTGAAAGAGGGAGAAGATAGGGAAGAGTTTCGATCCCCATTCGCTAAAACACCTACATCAAAGATGTCATCCAACCTTGCATCCACGTTGATACAAGAAAAGAAAGCAAGGTTAAAAAAGATCATGTTGACGCCATATCCATCAAAAGCCGCAAAGAAGGAAGTAAAGAAAAAATGAAAAAGAATCCATTACACCTGTTTTACTATCATCGACTCCTCCTCTTGCTCGTTGTACACACTAAGTATTGCAAAAAAAAAAAAAAAAAAAAAAAAAAGACCAGAAGAGTATCGGAAGTTGGTTTTGCCTATAAATACCCGAAAATCTGTGGTCTAAGAATGAATGCCTGGGAACTTCATTACCTCAACTGCATACAATTGTGTGGTCTGAGCCATAAATGAACTCCTTCATTGGAAACCCAAAGATGTTCGGGCATACGTGATCAACACGAGCGACAACATAAGGAGATAATTTGACTCGTATGAATTATCTCTGATCAAAGTCACTATCACGGACTTTAAGAAAAAAAGTTGTTTACCCTCATTTCAATAACGTGTGGTTACAAGGATCATAGTCCTTCGTGTGATACCAATATTGTGTTTATTATCTTTATCAACCAAGTCTTGGATTTCCTCTCACCGATGTATTGACTCGTTTTCTACACCATTTGCCTAGAAACGAGGAAAAAGTGGAATTGTGGTTTCGTGATCAATATGGTTATCTCTTGTTTAAAGACTCGACAATACAGTTTAGTCGGTATCAAGACGATACCCTCACGGTATATTGGAACCCTCATATCACTTACTAACGTTGTTAACCTTGTAACTATGTTTACTATTAAATGTATGGATGGTATTGTACATTGCTTTCTCCATTATTTTCCCATTTTAGAACTTAGGTATTGTATACAAGGAGGAGTGGCTGTCCTAATCCTTACTTTGCATTATTGATGAGTCCATGAATAAGTTGATAGGGGCCTATTAAAGTGTTAATTTTGAGAAACAAACATATCGTCTTGTGTGATTTTGTACAAATTGTTCTTCTCGATATAACTCTCAATTTCTTCTGATCAATGGGTCTCTCTTTTTCTCTCAGTGGAGTATATGTGTGTGTATATTTGTATGCATGAAAACAAAATCATCCCCTTCTTTTGTATTAGTGATTGTATGTGTGTTTGTATAAAAATAATAGACACTCTGGGTCGCTTTGTATGTGTGTATGTGTGTTTGTATTCATGCTATACCCTCCGTCTGTACGTGTATGTGTATTGCATGCTTATATGTGTGAAATCCAAATAATACCCCTCCCTCGAAAGCAAAATAGACCCAACTATCCCATTGATTGTACGCATGTATTCATGAAAACCAAATAGACCACACTCTTTCTTTGTATTTGTGATTGTACATGTGTGTGGATGTATGAAAATAATAAACCATAACCCTTTGCTCTTTGTATGTGTGTTTGTACGTTTGAAAGCAAAATAATACTCCCATGTGTGCATGTATAAAAAACAATATTCTAAATTCCCATTCCCTCTGCATGTGTGTTTGTTATATCCCTTTCCTTTGTATGTGCATATGTGTTTGTTATATCCTTTCCCTTTGTATGTGCATGTGTGTTTGTAAAATCAGTTCCCTATGTATGTGCATATATGTTTGTTTTATTCCTTTCCTTTGTATGTGCATGTGTTTTTGTGCCTATGAAGCAAAATATACCATATTCTCCCTTTGTATGTGTGATTGTATGTGTATATTAAGACAAAATATATCATATTCTCCCTTTGTATGTGTCATTGTATGTTTGTGTATGACACAATATACCATATTCTACCTTTGTATGTGTAATTGTATGTGTGTATGTATAACACAATATTAAACCGCACCTCCCTTTCAGTTGTTTGTGTATTCGTATGTTTTTACATATGAAATAAAAATAGCATTCCTTCCCATTTTATGTGTATGTATGTTTGAATGTATGAAAATACAATAATACCCTCTCCATTTGCATGTGTGATTGTATATATATATATATATATATATATATATATATATATATATATATATATATATATGTATATATATGTATAGTATTAGATGCAAGACGCTTTCCCTATCTACGTGTGTTTGTGTTAGTACGAATGCTATTTGAAAAGTTCTGAATATTTTTGTACAAACTTTGTATTTCTTGGAACCTGTCAATACATTTAATGCCGATCGATAGACAAAAAAATGTTCTAGAATATGATCTGCAGTTGTATCTGTAGCACAGCGGACACATGCAGATATAAGCATGTGACATAACATTGGTTAATGACAGTGACGTAAAATTGTTGGAGAAGGCTAAAACAATTCTGCTATTGAGCAAAGAACATACTTTAAAATTCGTGCTCTCTTTTAGGGTTCTCTCTAACTGATATCATGACCGACTTGGATAAAGTTTACGGATGTAATTCTCTGTTATATCGTACAATTTTGAAGTGGTTTCATCGGGTTAAAGTTGGTCGCGAATCAATGTAAGATGACCCACGTTCTGGACGACCGTTGTCTGTGATTGGTGAGCGGGAAGTTGCTGTTGTAATCGGGGCAGTTGATAAAGATGATCGATATACAGCTAACGATATTTCTATTATTATGGGCATTAATTCGTCAGCTGGGTTTGATATATTGAAGAATCATTTGAAGCTCAGAAAGGCTTGTCAAAGATGGGTCCGCATTTGTTGACAGCTGATTAAAAACAGACTCCGTTGAAATCGCCAAACAGCTACTCGCCAAATGTGAAAAGAGTGACCAGAGACGTTTGAATGAGATTGTCACAGGTAATGAAATACGTTTACTTTTTTGAACCCAGCTCAAGAGAAAATAATAAAGTTTGAATCGGAGAAAATCAACAAAGACCACACATCGTTTGACGGAGTCAGACGTTAAAGAGAGTTTATGCACAATTTTTTACTGTGCAAAAGGCCCGGTCTTCCAGGTATCTGTGCCTAACACTGCTAGTGCAACTGTGCATTTTTATGCCTCCAAATATTTGCCAAAGTTGTTGAACACTACCGAACCCACCGTCTGCACACAGGTACCCAAGATATCCATCTACTCCATGACAAAGTCCTTGCGCATAAATCCTCTATCGTGACAGGCTTCCTGAAGGAGCACAGCATCCAAACTTTGCCACATTCTCAACATAGCCCTGATTTAGCTTTAAGTAATCTTTGAATAAATTCCGTTATCAAAGATTTGCTGACGGCAGATGATTTGAAAGTCACCATGCGGTTTGAAGTTCAATTTTCCAGTATATGAACACCATACCAAAAAGTGCAGACGAAATGGCATTTAATAATTGGATAATCAGACTGAGAAAGTGTGTAGAGGTGCAATGGGAGGTCTTCGCGGGGATGCACTGACGTACTGTTCACTACAAAAGAACTTTGTTTTACAGCGGAATAATATTCTGAACGTTTTGATTACACTCATATATATACAATCAAAATAATAGCCACTCAATCTGTACGTGTATGCGTGTTTTAAATAACACCTCCTCTCTTTGTATGTGTATGTATGCTTGGATAAAAAAATTTTTATACAATACTCCCTTTTGTATATATGTTTGAGTGTTTGCACTAAACAAATTTCATTTTATATCCCTTTTTGCATGTGTAATGGTGCTTTTGTATGAAGAAAAAATTCCTATCCAATCCCGATTTTGCATAAGTAATGGTTTATCCTCTAAACGTTTAAACAACAGTAGTAAAACAGAGATTGCATGGCGATATTTACCGTTCCTTTCCATCTTTACTCAGGTACGAATAAAAAATGTTATTTCCCTAAAAAGTACCGACATTCTTAGTCTAAACTATCTTACTCTTAAAAACAAAAAAAATGATTATATTTTTATTCCCACCGAGGCCCAAACGTAATGTTAAATACTCTCCTCCCCATAGTGGCTCAATCGTAATGTTAAAATCCCTAGCATGAGACAATTAAGGCCGAGGACTTTCCGATTTTGGTGCCTTGCCTAATTCTGGTAACTGTAGGCTTAATGTAGAATTCAGCTGATATGTCAACAAGGTTATGGATGACGCTAAAGAATAAAATGAACCTTTCTTTAGGACGTCGTTGTTATTTTATTTTGCGGTGCGGTTGCTGGAGAATGTAGATGGCAATCATGGCACCCCTGATGTCATAAGTTTTAAACGCAAATGTATCATAAATTGTCCTCATATTCTGAAACTCCATGTGTAAATAATTTTCAAAATTTTATTTTAGACTACGCTGATATTCTCAATGATTCTGGTGCATGCGTAGACCGATGCATACAAAGAAAATACATAAATAAACTAAAGTTCATTTATTTTAAGGAAAACTGGAAACTGTGGATGATTAAAACTAGAACGAAAACCTGTTGGCTAGTATTTGTTTCTAGATGCTGATTTCAAGATTTTGCGACCTTGACCTGTCTTTGCCAATAATAGAATTAGCCCCTTTGGCGAAAATGAAAGGATGTCCATAGAGAAGATGTCATGTTGGTTTTTATATTGAGGCGAAATAAATATTTTATTAGATAACACTGATATGTGTAGAGATATTGGTGATGTTTTACAGACATTAAAGAAACACTGACTTCAGAACCCCTGGTATCCTTAAGTCGCAAATAAAACAAACAGTTCTTTGGTAGCATGTAAATAATTATATCAGAGCCAACTTGTGCAGAACATTACTTCAGAGACAGGCATGTGAGTTAAAATGACAGGTTTTTAATTGCCTTTAAGCCAGGTTCTCCAATTTGAAAAGCAACAGGTCCTACACGAGATCCGGTTTGTATTCCAAAGAGATTTCTCAACAATTTGCCTTGTCTGATCCATAACAGATTAATCCGGTAAGTTCTGTAAATAAAAGCTTTTGACTTCGTTTTTTATTTTTGTTTCCTCGTTACAGTGCTAACGTGGATTTAAATAATTACCTTATTATATGTCATTATCATCATCCTCATCTCCTTCTTCTCATTATCATCCTCATGATCACAAGCTTGCTACTACTACCTCTACTGTATTATTATCATCATCAGTCTACTGGTATTATTATCATCATTCTACTGGTATTATCATCATCATTCTACTGGTATTATCATCATTATACTGGTATTATTATCATCATTATACTGGTATTATTATCATCATTATACTGGTATTATTATCATCATTATACTGGTATTATTATCATCACTCTATTGGTATTATTATTATCAGTCTACTTGTATTATTATCATCATTATACTGGTATCATTATCATCATCATTCAACTGGTATTATCATCATCATTCTACTGGTATTATCATCATCATTCTACTGCAATTATTATCATCAGTCTACTGGTATTATAATACCATTATACAAATACCAGTAAACTGATCATGACAATAATACCAGTAGAATAATAATAATAATACCAGTCGACTGATGATAATAATTCCAGTAGAATGATGACAATAATACCAGTAGAATAATTATAATATAATAATAATACCAGTAGAATAGAATAATAATACCAGTAGAATAATTATAATAATACCAGTAGACTGATGATGATAATAATACCAGTATAATTATGATGATACTACCAGTAGAATAATTATAATATAATAATAATACCAGTAGAATAGAATAATAATACAAGTAGAATAATACCAGTAGAATAACGACAATAATACAAGCAGACTCATGATATTAATACCAGTAGAATGATGATAATAATACTTGTAGACTGATGATAATAATATCAGTTAACTGAGGACAATAATACCAGTAAAATGATGATAATAATATCAGTATAATGATGATAATAATACAAGTATAATGACGATAGTAATACCAGTAGAATGATGATAATAATACCAGTAGAATGATGATAATAATACCAGTAAAATGATGATATTAATATCAGTATAATGATGATAATAATATCAGTATAATGACGATAGTAATACCAGTAGAATGATGATAGTAATACCAGTAAAATGATGATAGTATTACCAGTAAAATGATGATAGTAATACCAGTAAAATGTTGATAATAATACCAGTAAAATGATGATAATAATATCACTATAATGATGATAATAATACCAGTATAATGGCGATAATAATACCAGTAGAATAATGATAATAACACCAGTAGAATGATGATAATAATACCAGTAGAATGATGATAATGCTACCAGTATAATGATGATAATACTACTAGTATAATGATGATAATAATAATAGTAGACTGATGATAATAATACTAGTAGACTGATGATTATAATACCAGTATAATGATGATAATACTACCAGTTGAATGATGACAATAATATCGGTATAATGATGATAATACTACCAGTATAATGATGATAATAATATTAGTAGACTGATGATGATAATACCGGTATAATGATGATAATAACACTAGTAGAATGATGATAATACTACCAGTAAAATGATGATAATAATACTAGTAGACTGATGATTTTAATATTAGTATAATGATGATAATAATAAATGTATTATGATGATAATAATACAAGTAGATTGATGATAATAATACCAATAGATTGATGATAATAATACCATCATAATAATGAAAATAATACCAGTGGAATGATGATAATAATAGCAGTAGAATGATGATAATAAAACCAGTAGAATGATGATAATAATACCAGTATAATAATGATAATAATACCAGTAGAATGATGATGATAATACCAGTAGAATGATGATACTAATACCAGCAGAATAATGATAAGAATACAAGTAGAATGACGCTAATTATATCAGTATTATGATGACAATACTACCAGTAGAATGATGATAATAATACCAGTATAATGATGATAATAATACCAATATAATGATGATAATAATACCAGCAAAATGATGATAATAATACCAGTATAATGATGTTAATAATACCAGTAGAATCTTGATAATACCACCAGTAGAATGATGATAATAATACCAGTATAATAATGATGATAATACCAGTATAATGATGACAATAATACCAGTAGAATGATGATAATAATACCAGTAAAATGATGATAATAATACCAATATAATGATGACAATATTACCAGTAGAATGCTGATAATACTACCAGTATAATGCTGATATATAATAGCAGTAGAATGATGATAATACTACCAGTATAATGATGATAATAATACCAGTAGAATGATGATGATAATACCAGTAGATTGATGATAATTATACCGGTAGAATGATGATTATAGCACCAGAAGATTGACGATAATAATACCGGTAGAATGATGATAATAATACCAGTAGACTGATGATAATAATACCAGTATAATGATGATAATACTAGCAGTATATTCATGATAATAAAACCAGTATAATCGTGATAATAATAAGAGTAGAATGATGATAATAATACTAGTAACCTGATGATAATAATACTAGTATAATGATGATAATAATACAAGTAGATTAATGAGAATAATACCAGTATAATGATGATAATAATACCAGCAGAATGATGATAATAATAACAGTAGAATGATGATAATAATACCATTAGGAAAATGATAATAATAGTTGCAGACTGATTATGATAATAATACCAGTAGACTGTTGATGATAATAATACTAGTACAATGATGATAATACTACCAGTAGATTGATGATAATAATACCAGCATAATGATGATAATAATACCTTTAGAATGATGATGATAATATCAGTATAATGATGATAATAATACCAGTAGAATGATGATAATAATACCAGTAGAGTGATGATTATAATACTAGTAGAATTATGATAATAATACGAGTAGACTGATGACAATAATACAAGTAGAATGACGATAATAATGCGATTATAATGATGATAATAAAACAAGTAGGCTGATGATAATAATACCAGTAGAATGATGATGATAATACCAGTATAATGATGATAATAATACCAGTAGAATGATGATAATAATAATACCAGTAGACTGATGATGACAATAATACTAGTAGACTGATGATTATGATACCAGTAGACTGATGATGATACTAATGCCAGTAGAATGATAATAATAATACTAGTAGAATGATGATAATGATACAATTAGACTGATGATGATAATAATACCAGTAGACTGATGATAATAATACCAGTAGAGTGATTATAATAATACCAGTAGACTGATGATAATAATACCAGTTGAATGCTGGTGATAATAATACTAGTAGAATAACAATAATAATACCACTATAATGATGATAATAATACCAGTAGAATAAGTAGAATAATAATAATATCATTCTACTGGTACTACTATCATCATTGTACTACTATTATTATCATCATCATTCGACTGGTATTATTATCATCATCAGTCTACTAGTATTATTATCATCATCAGTCTACTAGTATTATTATCATCATTATACTGGTACTATTATCAACATTATACTGGTATTATTATCATCATTCTACTGGTATTATTATCATCATTCTACTGGCATTATTATCATCATTAAACTGATATTATTATCATCATTCTACTGGTATTATTATCATCAGTCTACTGATATTATTTTCATCAGTCTACAAGTATTATTATCATCATTCTACTAATAATATTAGCACCAGTCTACTGGTATTATTATTGTTATTCTACTGATATTATTATAATTATTGTACTGGTATTATTATCTTCATTCCACTGGTATTATTATTGTTATTCTACTGGTATTATTATTGCTATTCTACTGATATTATTTTCATCAGTCTACAAGTATAGTTTTCATCATTCTACTGGTATTATTACAATCAGTCTACTGGTATTATTATTGTTATTCTACTGGTATTATTATCATTATTGTACTATTATTATTATCATCATTCTACTGGTATTATTGTCATCAGTCTACTTGTATTACTATCAAAATTCTACAGCTATTATTTTCATCATTCTACTGGTATTATTATCATCAGTCTTCTGGTATTATTATCATCGGTCTACTCGTATTAGTATCATCATTCTACTGGTATTATTATCATGATCAGTCTACTGGTATTATTATAATCAGTCTACTAGTAGTATTATCATCATTCTACTGGTATCATTATCATCAGTCTACTTGTATGATTATCATCAGTCTACTTGTATTTTTATCATCATTCTACTGGTATTATTATCATCAGTCTACTTGTATTATTATCATCAGTCTACTTGTATTTTTATCATCAGTCTACTTGTATTTTTATCATCAGTCTACTGGTATTATTATCATCAGTCTACTTGTATTTTTATCATCAGTCTACTGGTATTATTATCATCAGTCTACTGGTATTATTATCATCAGTCTACTGGTATTATTATCATCAGTCTACTTGTATTATTATCATCAGTCTACTTGTATTTTTATCATCAGTCTACTGGTATTATTATCATCAGTCTACTGGTATTATTATCATCAGTCTACTGGTATTATTATCATCAGTCTACTTGTATTTTTATCATCAGTCTACTGGTATTATTATCATCATCAGTCTACTTGTATTATTATCATCAGTCTACTTGTATTATTATCATCAGTCTACTGGTATTATTATCATCAGTCTACTGGTATTTTTATCATCATTCTACTGGTATTATTATCATCAGTCTACTTGTATTATTATCATCAGTCTACTTGTATTTTTACCATCATTCTACTGGTATTATTATCGTTATTCTACTGGTATTAATATCATCATCATTCTACTGGTATTATCATCATCATTCTACTGGTAATATTATCATTATTCTACTGGTAATATTATCATCATTCTACTAGTGTTATCATCATCATTCTACTAGTATTATTATCGTCATCATTATTATCATCATCATCATTATTATTTGAATTGTTACTGTTATTAAGTTAATAATAATAACAACAAGATTTTATTATTAGCAAACACACATATTAATATTAGTAATTATTACCAATAGCATTTTTGTTATTGCTAATAACTATTTTTTGTCGATGCACTATATTAAACTAGTCTTTCTATTTCTACTAGGGTTTTTGTTGTTTTTTTATCTTCAAAATTTATTCGACTCATGCATTTGCAAGACCAAAATTATATGTGACAACTAAATTAAATTCCCTATGACCTTTATAACGTTCATGAGTGGCATTTGAATGGACGAAAACAGCACACAAAAAGGAAAGAACCCATTCCGTATGAACGAACACACACGGTGAATACACCTCTTCCGCGTTGAAATCTAGATATAAGAAGCTTAAAGTGACCTGCACAGTGCAACTGTCAAGATATATTGTCAGTGGTTGCAAGAGAAAAGACTGTCAGGATGGATGTACGCGTATTTATAGGAACCTAGTATTTCAGATTACCGTATTTTCTGCACTTTGATTCTTAAATTCTAGAAGATATTAACTTCATTTTAGTCTAAATGGCTAAATGTTAAATAGTCTTGTTCTTCATATTGCGGAAATCATCAGCAAGTTATGAAACTCTTTTAGAATGTCTTACCCAGATTTAACACGACTGCACAATCCTTCAGAATTCCCCTTATCGTCTTAATTTAGTTATTAAAAGGTATCTAAAATACTCACTATAAATGTTTAAAAATGTGTAGAACAACGGTTTTCTTTCAAACCAAATGATTAATCCGCCAGTATTTTTGTACCAAAAACTGCAACTCTGCCGAATCTACTAAGGTGATATCAACATCAAGAAAACAGTGGTAAAACAACAATTATTACTCTCGAAAAGTTTGAATCATGAAATGTTGATTAGTTCAGGCAATACAAACTATTACGTTGTGATTCCGTGAATTATTGCCAAACAGCTCTAATCAAGATTATCGATCACAAGTGTTCAATTTTTGATTAAGGTGATATGATTGAAGCAATTTATCATGAATTTACAAAAAAACTTTGGAATGGTTGATTATTCGATTCTCCTGCAAAGAGCTATACACCTACAGTTTCACCTTTGCTTGTCTAACTAGGTTTAAGTTCTATCTCTCTAACAGTGTTCTGAATAATTATCACATTAGCTTTGATGACGAATCTGTTGCATGCGGTGTACCGCAAGGCTCTATTTTGGGACCAATTCTGTTTTATTATTCATTAATGACCTACCACTTTATTTAGAAAAACGCGATACCGGTCATTGCGCCAATGATAGATCAATCTATACAGCTAGCCCAGATATTGATGGGATCGAAGGTAACTTGGGAAGCGACTTTAACCTAATTCATAATTTGCGCGAAATCATCATATCGATCACCTCTGTTTGGCTATTCCACAAAATAACTCCCATGTTAAACTCAAAAATTCTATTATTTTTGAATGTCAAAATATTGTCTTTAATAGCTACATTCTACCGTTAGTAAGAGTAATCCTGAGAGACTCAACAAACGTCTCAAAGGGGCAGCTAGAATAATTACTAAACGCTGAATTTAAAACTCTTATGCAACTATGTCTACAGAATTAAGCTAGCTCAATTTCAATCCAATAATTTAAAAAGTAATTACACTATTGGTGTTACTGTTTACACAAGCATCATCAGTCTGTCTTCTTGGCATTTTACTTCTCTTTTAAGTTATATTTCTGACACATATTGCCTTTATCTACGGTATCTCTCAGAAACTCAGTTATTAATGCCTCAGTCTGGATCTACTTCAGCCATCTCTTCACTTACTCTGCACCTACTCTGTAGAACTCTTTACCTTTAGATATTCGTAATTCTAAATCCCTTTACTGCATTTAGACGCAATCTTGACCGGGGTAATCTATTTGAAATCAAACATATCCATTTTATTTGTATCGTTGCTGTTGTTGCTATTATTGTAATTATTATTATTATTATTATTATTATTATTATTATTAAAATTTTAATTGCTGTTATTAAATTTCAAAAGTTTACGGTTAGATAACAGTTATTGTCCTTCAAATCTCCTGTTTGAAAGGCCGTTAAGCAGGGAAAAAGAAAACAATATAAACTATGTGCATTATTTTGCCCTTCAACTGTCTGATATTGATGTTTCTTTCCAGGCTTCAAAGAAAAAAGTAACATGAATAATGAAATAAACCAATGTGGTGATGTGTTTTGTTTATGTTCCTTTAACCTGTACTTTGAACACATTATTAACTATATCATGCTGAGAAAAATTGGACCTAAGTGCCTTTTCCAAGGACACAGCGAGGCGGCCAACTTGGGATGGATTACGTGTCTAACGCTCAACCAACTAAGTTATAGCGGCTTCCTCAATATAATGAACTGTATCTGATTTTAGCAGAAATTTAAACACATCTTCATTCACAATGTCTTGATGTACCTGACGAAATATACATAGCACATAGAACAAATTATTTTCACGAGTAACGTTATGCCCAAGCAAATATTGGTGAACATGAGGTCTGCAGCCTGATAATGAAACGGATTCACTTTTAGACGGTGACATTCCTTGTTCATTTCATTTTCATTTATTGCGTTTTATTTGTATTTATGTATTTATTCATTCGTTTATTTACTTAGTTATCTAATGTTTCATTAGTGCCTTCAATATGTGTTTCGTTCATTTGCAAATGCATTCGTTGAGTAATTTATTCGTGTATTCATTAATCCATCCATTCATTCATCCATTCTCAATTTAATTGAAAATAAGAAACTATATTCCTCATTTAGTTTGCTGAAACATTACATAATACTAGTAACACTTTTCAGTTTTAATACACCAAACGACTTCTTCTCGCCAAGGCAGAAGCTCTGTCATGAAAATGTCATGATTATTATCAAAGGTCGTGAATATGCCATAAATATTATCAAAGGTTATTTATATGCCATGATTATTATCAAAGGTCATGAACATGCCATGATTATTATAAAATGTCATGAATATGCCATGATTATTATCAAAGGTCATGAATATGCCATGATTATTATCAAAGGTCATGCATATGCCATGAATATTATCAAAGGTCATGAATATGCCATGATTATTATCAAAGGATATGAATATGCCATGATTATTATCAAAGGTTATGAATATGCCATGAGTATTATCAAAGGTCATGAATATGCCATGATTATTATCAAAGGTCATGCAAATGCCATGATTATTATCAAAGGTCGTGACGTAATATAAGTCTGATTATTAATGCGTGACTACAATTACTTATATTATTTAGGTTGCTCTAGCAGAAACCAATGTTGGCATTTATGCGCGTTGTACAATATTTTAAACCAGTTGGCTCACAGCATTAATGATATTATTTGTGCAATCTTGCTACAACTTGTATAACTTTTGCACAGACTCTTTTTTTGTCGTTGATATGACATTTATCTGATTATTTAAGACAGTGTTTTATATCTTCAAGGAGCTTATGTCGTACCATGCAAAAAAATATGGAAAGTAAACGATAAACTTCCAACTTTGTTATCTTGGCTGAACTTCTAATCTTGAGAGTTCTATCTGTGTTATTGTCGGATTTGTCGTGCAAAACAACAATTTATTACAGCCAGGAATATATTTGACAATAAAAACCTTCATTAATGAAAGTGTTTTCTTGTTATTTCAGGGGGTACCCAAGATTTGTTGCACACTTGGGCAGCTAATGAAGAAAAGACATGAACTAAATGAATTACTCTGAAGTAGACTGCGTGTACACTTGCAGTATTTGGACATTAAAAACGACCACAGTCTTCAAAAGGTGTTGTCTTCTGCGTGCTAGGGAAATTAGGTAAGAATTCATGCAACTGTGGTTTTACTCACGATCTTCACATTTAAATGACTTGTATGTGCTAGGGAGCTTAAGTTATCATTCAGGTGTTATTAACAATCAAATAAAATTCGTAAGATTAAATTTTCCTTAGTTTAAGTCCCTTCTGTTGTTTTGACACGTTTCCTATTTGTAGGTCATCCAATGCATGTTTCATTTTACTTTGACATTTGACAATAGCGTTCAAATTACTTGTCAATGAGATAATCGGGAGCATGCACATGTATATTAGATATCAGATTTGTATTCAAGGTCGACCATAACAGATGAAATATACTGGAGTGAACTTGAAGAGGCTGATTAGTGCACACGCTTAACATGGAATTAACTCCTTGATATAATTTCTCTTTCGTGCTCCTTAAGGCAGATAATGCTCTAAAAAAGGGTAAAAGGTGTTCCTAGGCTCTATTGGAATTTTAGCCGCCACAAAAGATAGTTGCGTAACGTATGGTTACTGGTAGGGTGGTTTTACTTTAGTTACCACCTGGCCCCGTACTCGCAAGCAAACAAATTTTGACCACATGCTCAGATTTTACGAAATTTAATCTTCTGTAACTTCGCGCAAAGAGAGTCAGTGCTGATGAAAAATTCGGAATTCCCATAATGCGTAAATTTCTACATACATTTAAAATTTCAACGATACTAGAAGTACGATTTTAATTTGGTAGTGTTGAGTATGAGTTCAATTGTTGTGCTCAGACAGTTTATTTACTACAGGGCCTAGTCTTGTGCTCAGAGAGTTTCGTGACTATAGGGCCTGGTTTTGTGCTCAGACAGTTTCGTGACTACAGGGCTTGTCTTTTCCTCAGACAGTTTCGTGAATACGGGGTCTGGTCTTGTTCTCAGACAGTTTCGTGACTACGGGGTCTGGTCTGTTCTCATACAGTTTCATGACGATGAGGCCTTGTCTTTTGCTCGGACAGTTTCGTGAATACGGATCCTGGTTTGTGCTCAGACAGTTTCGTGACAACGGTGCTTGAAGTAATGATCGACAGTAGAACCGCTCTGGGCATCACGATATTAGTCGTAGTAACCCGATAGGTGGTAAGTCTTTAATACCATTTCCTGATAAGATAGCTCACATAGCTCCACCAATTTCACCACGAAATGTACTTCCAGCATACTATATTTATACTTCCAGCATACTATATTTATACTTCCAGCATACTATATTTTTAATTTGAATATACGATCGCGAACTGCATTTTATACGAAGATTTC
Organism: Margaritifera margaritifera; assembly: GCA_029931535.1. Lineage (NCBI taxonomy): Eukaryota > Metazoa > Mollusca > Bivalvia > Unionida > Margaritiferidae > Margaritifera > Margaritifera margaritifera. The sequence goes on from JAQPZY010001596.1 coordinate 461,567, forward strand.
TGGGTGAAAAATACTATTGCGAATCTATTATGTATCCATGTAAAAAAAACATAGAAAGTAAAATATATATGATGCCTTTTCTCAGAGCCAAGGTTCAAGTGTGGTATATATGCCTTCCCTGGGAATTTAGTGAGGAAATTTCGCAACAAATCTCATTCTGAAGATAAAATCGCAAGGAAACAACAACAACAACAACAACATCAACAACAAACAAAAAAGAAAAAAGAAAGATTAAAAAAATGCTATTTTTTCATAAGGGCCAAGGTAAAAACTCAGTGATATAAACTATATTTCAATAGCACACAGGCTGGTGTGAACAAACCAAACCGTTCAAATATTTGATTTTTCAACAATGTAACCTAAGAAATGTAAGAGAAAAAAAAAGAAAAAGAAAAACAAGTAGCAGCATCTATTTAGTTTTTTTTCCACCTGACTACTGGAGTTGACAGGGCACGGTCACTTTGCCATGAAGAAGACAAATTGCTTCTTTAGTAACTTCCCAGCCAACATTAAATGCATCCAGATTTATACAATAAGGTTTTTTATGGAAGCTGGAAAAGACTTACTACATTTTAAGTTGGAAGGGGAAAGGTCAATGCCACTGCAGTCTAAAGAAAAGTTTAATCTATTGCAATGCACTCTGAGAATTAGTTTTCCTTTCTTTATGGAATTCAATGCATTGGATAAACAATTAATTGAATTATCACTAATTGGATAAATACAGGTATACCACTAAGCCAGACAAGATCTTGTACTTCAACTAACTACATATCCTTACAGTATGTGTGGAGCATGGGTCATATCAAAATATCGTTAATAGTACTAGTTTCAAGTCTCAATCTTCTTCAAATAAAATAAAAATATCACGAGATTCTTTATTAAAATTAGTTATACTACATTTGCACATTTCTGTGCAGAGTGTATGCCTTTCAATCTACATAAGCAGCATTAAGTGCACACGAACTTCAGGAATCCTCACGTTGGCGAGATTTCATTACAGCGTAAGGGAATGGAGGCAACGGCATTTTCTGATTGCCAACAATGATGACAAGGATCTAGAATACTTGGAATGGCATCATCCTACCACAACAAAGTAGTCACATAGCTAACCTAACAAATTACGTCGAGTCCTTGAAAAGTGAAGAAGTTTATTTTTTGTTTTAGTTTGCTTTCAACTGAACACACCTCTGCTAATTGTTTAGAGAGAGCTCTGATTTATATCAGATACATACGAACTAAGTCCTGTCTTTTTTGGTTAGTTTTAGTGACTTCAGTATGAGGAAAGACTAGATGATATCCTTGTAACTTGACATATAACAATTTCCACAATGTTAGTGTTCCCTTACCAGAAAGCTTGCCAGTTGTTTATAAACAGGGGAAGCCATACAAACCTGTAACAGCTGCTATCTGTCAGATTCCTGATGTACAATTTAGACTAAAGTCCCAGAGACGATAAATTTGTCTGAACACAGTGGTGGATTGTGCATAAGAGCAAAGTCTGAAGACCTTAGTATCTGACCTAAGACCCCTGCATTGATGGCATGCACTATATTAGTCTGGTATCTGCTTTCTCTCGTGTTGCTTGTGAGAAACGAACATTCAAGCGCTTGAACACTTCTTCTCTGGATGTAAATAATGCAGAATTAACGTTGATGATTGTCTGGGACAACTAAATAAAGCCTATTCTCTGGTCCGCATGTGCCAATGTAGTTTTTGTTCAAAACAAATTTCTACTTTGGTAAATTCGACCTCAACACATGCAACGTCTGCATTCTTTCCTATCCTTTCCGTTTTCACACCATTCATTACACTTTTACAGGCTATATAGGTCCAAGAAGGATCAAAGTAACCATTGGATAACTCTAATAACCAGAAACCATTGGAAAAAACTTTGATCGTTCTTTAAACTCACAAGCTGTGCAATGTTTACAGTTTTTCAGGTCTTTTAAACTCTCCACGTCATTCATTGTAATCGTTGCTAAATTTATTGGTAGAACAAGCTGAAAATGATGGGCTGGTTGATTTTGGCGGTAATACAACCATTTTAAATAGTCATGAGCTATAGTCACTATTCAAATGATTGCCATATAAGTTACAACTGATTCTGGAAATTAATATAGCTCTAAATAACTGTTTATGAACAATTCCATAGGCAATGAAGTACTAATATGTTTGCCAGAGTAACTGAAATTATACAAAATTAAAACTTCTACAATATTTCCCTTACTTCTTGTGTTATTTATTTTGAATTTACAATATGTGTCCATGATTGTAAGGGTGCTTTAGTAAGATTATGTCAATTTTGTAAATAACATGTTTACATAGCATTGGAGTTCAAGGCCGGTTTTCTTAGCTGCTGGATTGTTATTTCCACGTTTTGTTGTGATAAAAGTCAGGTACACAAATTAATTTTCCATAAAAATTGCTCATATTCTGATGTGAGAATTGTCAGGTAGGCCAGTATTTTTCCCATGATAATTGCTCATGTTGTGAAGTGACATTGGCCATGCAGGCATGTGTATTTAAATACAGATTTTGATAAACAAATTAATTCCTATTCTAGAATTTTGATTCTAAAAGATCAGTCAGTATGGAATCTATTTTACTTGTGTTGTTGAAATCAGATATAAGTAGAGAGGAATTATTTATTTAAAATACTAAAGTGCTCATAGATTTTATGACTTTTTGAGATTTATGTGAATTCATTCAAAACATTCTGGATTACATTATTGTGGTACATCAGGAAATTCAAGACTTGTGGTACACCAGGACATTCACGGCTATTGGAATTCATTCGGAACATTCTATATTTTTGGACTTGTGATTAGGGCACTTAGGATTATTTGGACTTTAATTCACGTTATTGTAAGTATCGTTTAAAGTTTCACTTTAATTGCCTAGGAATAGATTGCTTGTTGATTTTACTTGATTTTGTTAGTTTCACTTTCTTTCTGTTACATATTTTTAGGCCACAGAGTCGTAACACTTGGTATTCGCCAAAGTCAAATTGATGCAAATTATGATTTATTTTTGAAATTCGTACCTTTCCAAAATTGTTCCTACTAGTCTTCAATAGCAAACATGTTTATATTTTGTGTTAGCCTTCTTTATGTGAGGATGGAGATGTCAATCATGAACATTTCATGAAACTTCAACACGAGATTGCCTCGTTACAGGAGATGTTTATTTTCTGCTTGATCAATGCAAATCAGTGGGATAACAAGCATTAGCTTACATTCATTTTCGGTGGCCGGAGAAAAACGGCACGTATATACAGACAACGTGATATTATTGTGACAGGCTGGAAATGTAGACAACATGATAGAAGGATGACATGTTGTAGATTCAAATAACGTGATAGTGAGGGTGACCTGTAGATGCAGACAACATGATAGTAAGGGTGGCAGGTAAAGGTAGACAATGTGATAGTAACGGTGACAAGAATACGCAGACAATATGATAACAAAGGTGACAGGTAGATGCAGAAAATGTTACGGTAATGGCGACAGGTTGAGTTTCCATCTGGGTTTTGCATATTATGGATCTTTGATTGCAACATATTGACGAAATGACTACATCAAGCTGACATTAGGCGATCCCGAAAGCACTATACCAAACTGACATTAATCCAGTCTGTACATACAACATCAAACTGACATTAATCCAGGCCATAAAGACGACACTAAACAGACATTAATCCAGGCCGTAAAGACGACACCAAACTGACACTAATCCAGGCCGTAAAGACGACACCAAACTAGCATTTTCCAGCCCGTAAAGACATCAAAAACTGACACTAATCCAGGCCGTAAAGACATCAAAAACTGACACTAATCAAGGCCGTAAAGACATAAAAAACTGACACTAATCCAGGCCGTAAAGACGACACCAAACTGACACTAATCCAGGCCGTAAAGACGACACCAAACTGACACTAATCCAGCCCGTAAAGACTATACCAAACTAGCATTATTCCAGCCCATGAAGAAACTATTATTTATAGACACCTTTGAAAACAATAAACATATGCTGATACTTTTGATAATACTTTACATTTTTAACATAAATGTTTTGAATGATATTGCATAAGTTTAAAGGCAATTACACATGCATAGCGTTCCATTTGAAATAATTATTACTAATCTACTTGATGAAACGATAATAGAAGGTATTCGGTTTTATAAATTTCTTCCTGTTAATTTACAAAGGATATCAACACCGTGAAATCATGTATATTTCATAGAGACGATCAAACCTGACTTAAGTGTAATATATTTTGTAGTCGGAGCGCCATGTCCCATTGCGCAAATATGATCCTGATGCCATACCAAATCTGAAGAACGTTGATCGTCCGCGAATGCATTTGTTTGCGCGTGCATGAATGTAAATGTATAAATTTTGCCATCCCCATATATATATATATATATGTATATATATATATATATATATATATATATATATATATATATATATATATATATATATATATATAGAGAGAGAGAGAGAGAGAGAGAGAGAGAGAGAGAGAGAGAGAGAGATAGAGAGAGATACTACATCCATTAACCTCAAAATATTGTTATATAGCCACGCATTGGCAGATAAATATATATATATATCTTTACTTCTCGCTCAAACTGACTCAAACTTACATAGTGTTGAAAATTGAAAATTTCTTGCCATCTACACTGTTCAACACCTCAGGTGGAATTCAGATATTGATCACCTATGTGCAGTGGTCGTCAAAAGAATTACTCTCTTCAAATTACTGTCGAAATGTCTGCCTCCCCAAATGCTTGAATTTTATTTTTCTGGCTATATACTACCACTGATAGACTACAGCTGTATCGTATGGGGCAACACCTCAAATTATAGTCTATCCAGAAACAGCCGTGCGAATAATACTGAAACTTCCTATTTCGATTCAGTCAAATGTTTTGTTTTCACGTCTACAATGTTATCAATATAAAAAGGTATTCTTTATTTTAAAGGAATCATGACATACAAGTCTCTAAACAATCTTTCTCCAGATTATCAAATACGGAACGTAATCTCAGATCCACCATTTACAACGAACTCCAGATTCCGATATCGAGAACCAATCATTTCTAAAGTTCTTTTACTTTCACCGTATCAGCACCTACGTTTGTATGTATTATGTATGTATGTATGTATGTATGTATGTATGTATGTATGTATGTATGTATGTATGTATGGATGTATGGATGTATTCATGTACGTATGTATGTATTTATGTATGCATGTATGTATGTATGTATGTATATATGACTTGTGACATGCTGAATTGTGTATATCTGTGTAGAGTATATTGTTGTATATGTACCTGTTGACTACTTTGTTTATATTAACCCATATTAAATATGTGTGAATGCGTGTTCACGTATGTGTGTGTGTGTGTGTGTACGTGCGTGTAAATTACTTTTTATAACACAATTGTTAATACGTTGAGGACCACATGGCTGATGGGTCTTTCATGAACAAATGTGTTATTATTGTTATGAATAAAGATTATTATTATTATTATTATAGATAGATTAAATTATACCAATACTAATCTTAACGTTAAAGCATTTTCATCCCATAAATTTTATAAGATAAAAATGATTATTATAGAAATATCGGATTAATTTAATAACTAAAATAAGAAAGTTGTTGGTAATGCATGTGCAGTATTATAATGCGCTATTTACTGTGTGTGATTTCTGCAATGCATGCTGTCTTTCTTTATATATACGTTCACATGCTCTGTTTTTATAGTTTTTAGTTCATGTATTTATATGAGACAACGTTATCAGTTTATACACAAATTTAGTGCCAGCTGGGTAATCTTATCTGACATTTAATTGCGATTTACTCTAGTGTGACATTATTATCATCACATTCTAAACAATCCAGCTACATTAATATGTCCGCCCGAATCTATATATCAGAAAATAAGAAAGTCTATCTGGTTTATCTGTTTTTTATGCCACAAATCCTAAGAAATCGAAATGAGTAGGTCGACACCTTTTCTTACATGAAGCAAAGTACGAAAGGCCGTCTTAAGACTATTACCATTATATACACAACTTTTAAGTATATTTGTTATATGATGTCATAATATTTGTTTGCATTACATACTATTATCTGACATAGACGTTGAATACATCTTATTGAGAAATAGTGCTTACATTTGTATCTTGAAGGGGAGATTTTGTAGTTTTTTTCTTCAACACCTCTCGGTGCTGAAATGATGTTCAGTCAGACTAGACAATTTGAAAGTTTTCTCTAAAACATTCACGGCAAGAAAATACAATCTTTGGTTAAAGGGAGTTTAGTTGTACTATTGTAATGACATGGCCACCTAGTTTCGATTTAATTAACGTAAAATCAGCGGATATCTAAGACAGTTAATTGTGCAACGGAATGAAACTTCAAGGGCCCAAACTTTGAACTTAAAATGGGACGAGCATTGATCGCAATATACTTACATTGTGGTAGCCAATAAAGGGCGGTAACGATGTTATGACCCACTTTTATAAACACAGACGAGTTCGTGTCAACACTAATAGGGGACGCATGTCGTTTAAATTGAATATTTGTCGGTTGAGTATGTTAAAATATATACCATTACCTCACATTTGGCATGCGCTAGATTTGGACTTTGTTCAACATATTATTTTACTACATTACACGTAGAGGTTTATTACAGGAGTTTTGTATGAAGACTGTGAACCCCTAATTTATATTTAACTCAGAGATGTATCAAAATATCGTTGACTTCTTATAGCATTTGACTAACATCTGGTCTAAATTTGATTAATTTGAATCAAACTCCAACGTTTCAACTAAGACTGAAGAGGAGCAAGGTGCTATCATCTTCAACAGGGCACTGGTTGCATAATGAAAAGTTTGGACAGAGAAAATTTAGTAGGTTGTTAATATGAAATAAGGTTATTTAGTATATATTTCATAATGAAATAGTGAAATATATCAGCGGGAGAAAAATTATATCGGCACAGTGGCGATATCACGTTGAAACTACTTTCTTTATACACACACACACATATATATATATATATATATATATATATATATATATATATATATATATATATATATATATATATATATATATATGCCCTTACGTATGTTATTCAAACCCGTTTTTACATATTTAGGTCTATTTCATTTTTCTTCTTCTGCTCATTCTCTCTCTCGCTCTCTCTCTCTCTCTCTCCATCGGGATGAAACGATCTTAAAGTGTGTGAAGATTGTAAACACTCTAGTATTCATTTATGTAATCAATGTGGAGGCACCATCGAGAAATGCCAAAAAAGGAACTTCAAAGGACAAAAACGTGGCTTCAATTATTAACTTTTTATAATTAGTTCCACATGAATCATGCAAATTGTCAGTAACTGTACTAACATGACCTGTTGATTTTCGATATTCTGTGTCTGTGTCGTATACCTGGTAATAGTCTATGAAAAACGGTACACATTTTAGTTTAAAAAAACTTCTTGATTAAATACAGTAAGAACAGTGTTTACATTGTGATTTTGACTCCCATCACAATCATAATCATGTCTGAAAACGATGGAGAAATCGGACAATGATGAGTATTGATTGCAAACCTATGCAAACCGAAATTAAGTGACAATTGAAATATGGGTGCAGTGTCTATTACCTAACTAGACGGTTTGAATGCAGAAATATACAGAATAAAGTAAACTTAGAATCCTCAAAATCTTTTATTTAAAAAGGTGTTACGCTCTGAGGTCTGTCGGATACGACCACTCTTTTGTTCACTGTATCAATCCGCGCAAGAAAGTTGTTTAAAAAAATAAAAAAACTCACTTCATTTTGTATGAAAACAGCCGTTAGTTTGACAAAATGCACAATTTTAAGCATTATATGTACAAAGTAAATTTTTAAAACGTCGCTGTCCTAAAATTATTGTAAAATTTCTGAGCTTCTTTTTATCAATGTAGTAAAGCAATTGTTAATCGCATAGGCTCTGAATGGAGAAAAAACATCAATAAAAATCGACAGTTTTTGCTTTAAAAATATTTAATAAAAAAGAACAATCGACGTTTTTTTTGTTGTTGAGTGAATATAAGGAAATAGTTCACACATGAGGTGGAAGCATTTTGTATTGCCATATATCTACTCAGAAAGTTTAGATATCCTCTATATATTTTGTTATTTTATGTCTCTGCGGAGCACACATTGCTGAAATCTACTGCTTTAACTTCATTTAAGGATTTAGTTTATGATGCTTTAAATTCGTCCAAAATATAAATGATAAATAACATATTCATTTCCTTCAAATTATTTTTATCATGTATAAATTTTATAAAATGAAAGAGTGATACGTTTATAAATTCTTTGATGACTATATTGCACTCCATACATCTTAGAGTTGACCTTTTGATTGTCAAATAGCAAGTATATGCAGTGAAAACCATGCCGTATGGAATGAAACCCATGTGCACTTAGATGAACAGATTCATCTGGTAATTGTTTTGTCTTGTATATCGATTAAGAGTTTACATCTTATGTTACGACTCTATGGTCTAAGAAAAATGTAACAGAAAGAAAGTGAAACCAACAAATCAAGTAAAAAATCAACAAGCAATTTATTACTAGATAATTAAAATGAAAAATCAAAAAGTCACTTACAGTAATGTGTTTTAAAATCCTAATAATCCAATAAGAATGATTGTTCTAATCACAAGTCCTAAATATAGAATGTTCCGAATTCACGGCTGTGTCCTTGAATGTTATGATGTGCTAATGGTCTCCAAAGTCCTGATGTACTAGAAACCTTGATGTGCTGATGTCAAAATGAAGTAGTCCAAAATCTCTGAATAAGTTCACTTAAATTCCAAAATCATCAATTAAAAATCCAAAATCCAAAAGTTTATGAGCACTGTTATAATCCAATGAATATTTAAAATAATTCCTCTCTTAGAATTTGGAATGAATTTTCACAACTGTAATAGCTCTTTACAAGACTGATGGTAATGTCAAAACTGAATAAATGTCCACCAAACATGGTATATATAAAGATTGGTCACATGACAGAATGTTCTAGATTGGTCACATGACAGAATGTTCTAGAATGTGTGTCATCTTAATGGAATTTTACTTGTAAATAAAATCAACCTTGACCTTCAAATTGAGAAAACATATTGATCAAAACAACCTAATTCAAGGACACTAGTTAAACATGTTTTTCCTGATAACATTAAGATTTAAGCAAATATTAAAGTGAAGACACATTTACAATTTCCCAAAATATTTATAGTATTATATAAACATCATACATAACACCTCCCCTCATAAAGAAAAAGAAATATTTATATAATAAAGCTTTCTTTTGAATATACATCTAATACTATAATAACCAAAATTACATAAGAACATTTTTTATGATACTGGACTTAATTACATCAAGCAATATTACATTTCTAGGCACGTGAGAGTGCATCTGCAATCACATTGTCTTTTCCCCTGATGTGTCTGATGTCAAATTTATATTCCTGCAATGTCAAACTCCATCTCAACAATCTCCGATTTTTATCTTTCATTTTGTTGATGAAAGTAAGGGGATTGTGATCACTGTACACAATAATTGGAGAAAGAGCTGAGGTAACATAAACTTCAAAATGCTGTAAAGCCAATATCAAAGCCAAACATTCCTTCTCAATTGTGGAATACTTTTTCTGGTGCTTGTTTAGTTTTTTAGAAAAATAACACACAGGGTGATCCACACCACTTTTGTCTTCCTGAATCAATACTCCACCAACCCCTACATCACTTGCATCAACAGATAATTTAAATGATTGGCTAAAATTTGGTGCAGAAAGAACTGGTGCATTCTTAAGCATGGCCTTTAACTTGTCAAAAGATTCCTGACACTTGTCAGACCAACAAAATTTGGTTTTCTTACTCAATAAACTTGTCAAAGGTTCAGCAATTTTGGAAAAATTGGAACAAAATTTCCGATAATATCCAGCCATACCTAGAAATCGCATCAGTTGCTTTTTACAAATTGGAACTTGAAATTCAGAGATAGCTTTGACCTTAGCTTCTATAGGTTTAACTTGACCTTGTCCCACAATATGTCCTAAAAATGTGACACAAGCATGGCAAAACTCACTTTTGCTCAAATTAATTGTCAGATTCGCATCGCTGAGTCGATCAAAGAATTTTCGAAGGGTTTCCAAATGATCTTCCCAGGTGTTGTTGTAGATAATGACGTCATCGATATAAGCGTCACAATTATCAAGACCAAATGTTATCATGTTCATCAGACGTTGAAACGTTGCAGGCGAATTTTTCATTCCAAACGGCATGACTTTATATTGATAAAGTCCATCTGGAGTTACAAATGTTGAAATTTCTTTTGTCCTTTCCGTCAGTGGAATTTGCCAGAATCCTTTTAAAAGGTCAAACTTGGTGACATATTCCGCATTTCCAATTTTATCAATGCAATCGTCCATTCTTGGGATTGGAAATGAATCAGTTTTGGTGACACTGTTGACTTTTCTATAGTCAGTACACATACGGAATGTATTATCTGGCTTGGGAACAAGAATACATGGTGAACTCCAGTTACTTTTCTTGGTTCTATGAAATCATTCTCCAGTAGATACTGAATTTCTTTCTTCAGATAGTTCTGTTTGAGAGGATTCATCCTATAAGGATGCTGTTTCACAGGCGCAGAATCTACAATGTCAACGTCATGATAAATTTTACTTGTTCGTGTTGGAACATCAGGAAACAAGTGCTCATAGTCATGTAATAGCTGTTTTAGTTCATTTCTTTCCTGTTGTTGTAGATGTGAAAGTTTCTGGTCTAGGTTGTTCAATATTTCTGAATTCCGAAGATTGGTTATACCAGAGTCACTATAATCTGATTGTATTCCATCGTTGGTATCTTCACTGTGTGGGACAGGTACAACTAAATTAACTGAATAATTAGCTGGGCTATCTCTGTCAAAATATTCCTTTAACATATTTATATGACAAAGTTGTTTTTATTTCCGTCTCCCACGAGTGTTAATGATATAATTTAAGTCATTTACTTTCTTTTCAACGGTATAAGGACCATAAAATTTAGCCTGAAGAGGATTCTGAGGTATGGGAAAGAGAGCCAGAACTTTGTCACCAGGTTTAAAACTCCTTTCCTGTGAATTTCTGTCATACCTTAATTTCATTTTTGACTGGGTATTGTGAAGATTAGTTCTTGCTACTTCACAGGCCTTTGACAACTTGTATTTGAAATCAGAAACATAATCAAGAAGATTAATCTTTGAATCTTCATTTGAAAGAAGTTTCTCTTTCAATAATTTCAATGGTCCACGGACAGTATGACCAAAAACTAGTTCAAAGGGTCTAAAACCCAACGACTCTTGAACTGATTCCCTAACAGCAAACAACAACAAATGAACACCCTCATCCCAATCCTTTTCTGTATCAAAGCAATATGATCGAATCATATTCTTCAAAGTTTGATGAAATCTTTCCAAAGCACCTTGACTTTCAGGGTGATAGGCAGAAGATTTAAACTGTTGGATGCCTAATTCATGCATAACTTGTTGGAAAATTCCAGACATAAAATTTGACCCTTGATCCGACTGGACAAATTTGGGAAGGCCAACAAGTGTAAAAAACTTCACCAAAGCTTTCACAATAGTTTTAGTTTTTATATTTCTCAGAGGAATTGCCTCTGGAAATCTTGTAGATGTACACATGATGGTCAACAAGTATTGGTTGCCTGACTTGGTTTTAGGTAAAGGACCAACACAGTCTACAATTATTCTACTAAATGGTTCATCAAACGAAGGAATAGGTTGCAGATGAGCCTTAGGTATCTTCTGATTGGGTTTTCCTACCATTTGACAAGTGTGACAAGATCTGCAGTATTTAGAAACATCACTTTTGAGTTTCGGCCAATAAAAATGATTCAAGATCTTGTGATAAGTCTTACGGACTCCTAAATGACCAGCCAAAGGAGTTTCATGGGTTAAATTAAGAATTTCCTGTCGATATGACTTAGGAAGAACAATTTGATAGCTCACTGACCACTCGTCACCAGCGGGTACATCAGTTGGTCTCCATTTCCTCATAAGGACCCCATTTTTCACAAAGTAACACACTGGAACTTGTGTGGCTTCAGTTTCACTAATAGCCCTCTGAAACAAACAAGATATCTCGGGATCTTGCTCCTGTTCAACGACAAGGGATTGTCGTTTGTCATCCTGATTAGAACAAAGAGAATGAGTTGCCAAAAGAGGATCACTCTGATCAATACCATTTGATTGATCAATACCTGAGGAAAAAGTGACCTCATCAAAAGACTGACCAATACATGTGTCAGCTAAAGGAATAATATCCTGATCAACATCACTCTCAAGAGCTCTTTGTGATATAGCTCTAGTAACTGCACAAGCAGGGTACAAATCAGGGATTTCAGTTTCGACAGGATCAACTTTCTGATCCAAACAAGGCTTGTCAGTTACAAGTGGATTAACCACAACCTTATCTCCAGCTAGGTCATTGCCTAGTAATAAATGAACACCCTCTATGGGTAAAGAAGTCACTGCCCCAACAGTCACAGGTCCAGAAACTAAGTCTGATGCCAAATTTACACAATGAAGAGGAACATTTACAAAGCCGCACTCTACTCCCTGAACAAGAACACTGTCACTTGAAGAAGAGTCCTCAGACAAAGGCAAAGTACCTGATAATAAAAGACTATGAGAAGCTCCAGTGTCCCTTAATATTTTAATTGGGATAGATTTGGCAGAATCACCAATAAGTGATATAGAACCTTCCGACATGAATGGTTCATAAGCCTCCAAAATAGAATCAGACTGGGGTTTGTTTGACCCAACAAATGTATTGCTTTCAATACAAGACCGTGACCTTGACCTCGTAGAAATAAGAGCATTTGGAAAAGCTCTGTCTTTACTCTGTTGCTTATTTTTCAACTTGAAGCAATCAGAAATAACGTGCCCTTTCGTTTTACAATAAGTGCACGTAGGAAGAGATAAGGATTTCTGATCAGTCTTATCAGATGTTTGATTCCTAACAGTTGTGCTGTTGTGAAATTTTGAAGTACTCGAATGAGATTGAAAAGGTTTTTTACCAGAAAACTGCTGAGAGGACAATTTATTGCCAAATGAAATTTTGTGAGTCAAGGAATAATCATCAGCTATACGAGCAGCATTTTCCAAAGTTTCCACATTCTGCTCGTCAAGATAGGTTTTAACATCACTATGGATGCACCTATTGAACTCTTCAATTAACTTTCTCATGCACTCTATCCCCTCCTGGATAGGTTTTGAAATGAAATTCTGAACATTAGATGCCATAGTAAATGCTTGTTGGTTTCACACACAAAAATTTCTCTATTAAAAATCTTTGCCAAAGACAAAAAGAATTCAGAGACAAAATCAATATGAATTTCAAAGATAAATTTAATATCTCTAATATGCTTTAAAGAAATTCAGATCCCAGAAGACGAGCCCCCAATTTCTGTTACGACTCTATGGTCTAAGAAAAATGTAACAGAAAGAAAGTGAAACCAACAAATCAAGTAAAAAATCAACAAGCAATTTATTACTAGATAATTAAAATGAAAAATCAAAAAGTCACTTACAGTAATGTGTTTTGAAATCCTAATAATCCAATAAGAATGATTGTTCTAATCACAAGTCCTAAATATAGAATGTTCCAAATTCACGGCTGTGTCCTTGAATGTTATGATGTGCTAATGGTCTCCAAAGTCCTGATGTACTAGAAACCTTGATGTGCTGATGTCAAAATGAAGTAGTCCAAAATCTCTGAATAAGTTCACTTAAATTCCAAAATCATCAATTAAAAATCCAAAATCCAAAAGTTTATGAGCACTGTTATAATCCAATGAATATTTAAAATAATTCCTCTCTTAGAATTTGGAATGAATTTTCACAACTGTAATAGCTCTTTACAAGACTGATGGTAATGTCAAAACTGAATAAATGTCCACCAAACATGGTATATATAAAGATTGGTCACATGACAGAATGTTCTAGATTGGTCACATGACAGAATGTTCTAGAATGTGTGTCATCTTAATGGAATTTTACTTGTAAATAAAATCAACCTTGACCTTCAAATTGAGAAAACATATTGATCAAAACAACCTAATTCAAGGACACTAGTTAAACATGTTTTTCCTGATAACATTAAGATTTAAGCAAATATTAAAGTGAAGACACATTTACAATTTCCCAAAATATTTATAGTATTATATAAACATCATACATAACACCTCCCCTCATAAAGAAAAAGAAATATTTATATAATAAAGCTTTCTTTTGAATATACATCTAATACTATAATAACCAAAATTACATAAGAACATTTTTTATGATACTGGACTTAATTACATCAAGCAATATTACATTTCTAGGCACGTGAGAGTGCATCTGCAATCACATTGTCTTTTCCCCTGATGTGTCTGATGTCAAATTTATATTCCTGCAATGTCAAACTCCATCTCAACAATCTCCGATTTTTATCTTTCATTTTGTTGATGAAAGTAAGGGGATTGTGATCACTGTACACAATAATTGGAGAAAGAGCTGAGGTAACATAAACTTCAAAATGCTGTAAAGCCAATATCAAAGCCAAACATTCCTTCTCAATTGTGGAATACTTTTTCTGGTGCTTGTTTAGTTTTTTAGAAAAATAACACACAGGGTGATCCACACCACTTTTGTCTTCCTGAATCAATACTCCACCAACCCCTACATCACTTGCATCAACAGATAATTTAAATGATTGGCTAAAATTTGGTGCAGAAAGAACTGGTGCATTCTTAAGCATGGCCTTTAACTTGTCAAAAGATTCCTGACACTTGTCAGACCAACAAAATTTGGTTTTCTTACTCAATAAACTTGTCAAAGGTTCAGCAATTTTGGAAAAATTGGAACAAAATTTCCGATAATATCCAGCCATACCTAGAAATCGCATCAGTTGCTTTTTACAAATTGGAACTTGAAATTCAGAGATAGCTTTGACCTTAGCTTCTATAGGTTTAACTTGACCTTGTCCCACAATATGTCCTAAAAATGTGACACAAGCATGGCAAAACTCACTTTTGCTCAAATTAATTGTCAGATTCGCATCGCTGAGTCGATCAAAGAATTTTCGAAGGGTTTCCAAATGATCTTCCCAGGTGTTGTTGTAGATAATGACGTCATCGATATAAGCGTCACAATTATCAAGACCAAATGTTATCATGTTCATCAGACGTTGAAACGTTGCAGGCGAATTTTTCATTCCAAACGGCATGACTTTATATTGATAAAGTCCATCTGGAGTTACAAATGTTGAAATTTCTTTTGTCCTTTCCGTCAGTGGAATTTGCCAGAATCCTTTTAAAAGGTCAAACTTGGTGACATATTCCGCATTTCCAATTTTATCAATGCAATCGTCCATTCTTGGGATTGGAAATGAATCAGTTTTGGTGACACTGTTGACTTTTCTATAGTCAGTACACATACGGAATGTATTATCTGGCTTGGGAACAAGAATACATGGTGAACTCCAGTTACTTTTCTTGGTTCTATGAAATCATTCTCCAGTAGATACTGAATTTCTTTCTTCAGATAGTTCTGTTTGAGAGGATTCATCCTATAAGGATGCTGTTTCACAGGCGCAGAATCTACAATGTCAACGTCATGATAAATTTTACTTGTTCGTGTTGGAACATCAGGAAACAAGTGCTCATAGTCATGTAATAGCTGTTTTAGTTCATTTCTTTCCTGTTGTTGTAGATGTGAAAGTTTCTGGTCTAGGTTGTTCAATATTTCTGAATTCCGAAGATTGGTTATACCAGAGTCACTATAATCTGATTGTATTCCATCGTTGGTATCTTCACTGTGTGGGACAGGTACAACTAAATTAACTGAATAATTAGCTGGGCTATCTCTGTCAAAATATTCCTTTAACATATTTATATGACAAAGTTGTTTTTATTTCCGTCTCCCACGAGTGTTAATGATATAATTTAAGTCATTTACTTTCTTTTCAACGGTATAAGGACCATAAAATTTAGCCTGAAGAGGATTCTGAGGTATGGGAAAGAGAGCCAGAACTTTGTCACCAGGTTTAAAACTCCTTTCCTGTGAATTTCTGTCATACCTTAATTTCATTTTTGACTGGGTATTGTGAAGATTAGTTCTTGCTACTTCACAGGCCTTTGACAACTTGTATTTGAAATCAGAAACATAATCAAGAAGATTAATCTTTGAATCTTCATTTGAAAGAAGTTTCTCTTTCAATAATTTCAATGGTCCACGGACAGTATGACCAAAAACTAGTTCAAAGGGTCTAAAACCCAACGACTCTTGAACTGATTCCCTAACAGCAAACAACAACAAATGAACACCCTCATCCCAATCCTTTTCTGTATCAAAGCAATATGATCGAATCATATTCTTCAAAGTTTGATGAAATCTTTCCAAAGCACCTTGACTTTCAGGGTGATAGGCAGAAGATTTAAACTGTTGGATGCCTAATTCATGCATAACTTGTTGGAAAATTCCAGACATAAAATTTGACCCTTGATCCGACTGGACAAATTTGGGAAGGCCAACAAGTGTAAAAAACTTCACCAAAGCTTTCACAATAGTTTTAGTTTTTATATTTCTCAGAGGAATTGCCTCTGGAAATCTTGTAGATGTACACATGATGGTCAACAAGTATTGGTTGCCTGACTTGGTTTTAGGTAAAGGACCAACACAGTCTACAATTATTCTACTAAATGGTTCATCAAACGAAGGAATAGGTTGCAGATGAGCCTTAGGTATCTTCTGATTGGGTTTTCCTACCATTTGACAAGTGTGACAAGATCTGCAGTATTTAGAAACATCACTTTTGAGTTTCGGCCAATAAAAATGATTCAAGATCTTGTGATAAGTCTTACGGACTCCTAAATGACCAGCCAAAGGAGTTTCATGGGTTAAATTAAGAATTTCCTGTCGATATGACTTAGGAAGAACAATTTGATAGCTCACTGACCACTCGTCACCAGCGGGTACATCAGTTGGTCTCCATTTCCTCATAAGGACCCCCATTTTTCACAAAGTAACACACTGGAACTTGTGTGGCTTCAGTTTCACTAATAGCCCTCTGAAACAAACAAGATATCTCGGGATCTTGCTCCTGTTCAACGACAAGGGATTGTCGTTTGTCATCCTGATTAGAACAAAGAGAATGAGTTGCCAAAAGAGGATCACTCTGATCAATACCATTTGATTGATCAATACCTGAGGAAAAAGTGACCTCATCAAAAGACTGACCAATACATGTGTCAGCTAAAGGAATAATATCCTGATCAACATCACTCTCAAGAGCTCTTTGTGATATAGCTCTAGTAACTGCACAAGCAGGGTACAAATCAGGGATTTCAGTTTCGACAGGATCAACTTTCTGATCCAAACAAGGCTTGTCAGTTACAAGTGGATTAACCACAACCTTATCTCCAGCTAGGTCATTGCCTAGTAATAAATGAACACCCTCTATGGGTAAAGAAGTCACTGCCCCAACAGTCACAGGTCCAGAAACTAAGTCTGATGCCAAATTTACACAATGAAGAGGAACATTTACAAAGCCGCACTCTACTCCCTGAACAAGAACACTGTCACTTGAAGAAGAGTCCTCAGACAAAGGCAAAGTACCTGATAATAAAAGACTATGAGAAGCTCCAGTGTCCCTTAATATTTTAATTGGGATAGATTTGGCAGAATCACCAATAAGTGATATAGAACCTTCCGACATGAATGGTTCATAAGCCTCCAAAATAGAATCAGACTGGGGTTTGTTTGACCCAACAAATGTATTGCTTTCAATACAAGACCGTGACCTTGACCTCGTAGAAATAAGAGCATTTGGAAAAGCTCTGTCTTTACTCTGTTGCTTATTTTTCAACTTGAAGCAATCAGAAATAACGTGCCCTTTCGTTTTACAATAAGTGCACGTAGGAAGAGATAAGGATTTCTGATCAGTCTTATCAGATGTTTGATTCCTAACAGTTGTGCTGTTGTGAAATTTTGAAGTACTCGAATGAGATTGAAAAGGTTTTTTACCAGAAAACTGCTGAGAGGACAATTTATTGCCAAATGAAATTTTGTGAGTCAAGGAATAATCATCAGCTATACGAGCAGCATTTTCCAAAGTTTCCACATTCTGCTCGTCAAGATAGGTTTTAACATCACTATGGATGCACCTATTGAACTCTTCAATTAACTTTCTCATGCACTCTATCCCCTCCTGGATAGGTTTTGAAATGAAATTCTGAACATTAGATGCCATAGTAAATGCTTGTTGGTTTCACACACAAAAATTTCTCTATTAAAAATCTTTGCCAAAGACAAAAAGAATTCAGAGACAAAATCAATATGAATTTCAAAGATAAATTTAATATCTCTAATATGCTTTAAAGAAATTCAGATCCCAGAAGACGAGCCCCCAATTTCTGTTACGACTCTATGGTCTAAGAAAAATGTAACAGAAAGAAAGTGAAACCAACAAATCAAGTAAAAAATCAACAAGCAATTTATTACTAGATAATTAAAATGAAAAATCAAAAAGTCACTTACAGTAATGTGTTTTGAAATCCTAATAATCCAATAAGAATGATTGTTCTAATCACAAGTCCTAAATATAGAATGTTCCAAATTCACGGCTGTGTCCTTGAATGTTATGATGTGCTAATGGTCTCCAAAGTCCTGATGTACTATAAATCTTGATGTGCTGATGTCTTAATGAAGTATTCCAAAATCTCTGAATAAGTTCAGTTAAATTCCAAAATCATCAATTAAAAATCCAAAATCCAAAAGTTTATGAGCACTGTTATAATCCAATGAATATTTAAAATAATTCCTCTCTTAGAATTTGGAATGAATTTTCACAACTGTAATAGCTCTTTACAAGACTGATGGTAATGTCAAAACTGAATAAATGTCCACCAAACATGGTATATATAAAGATTGGTCACATGACAGAATGTTCTAGATTGGTCACATGACAGAATGTTCTAGAATGTGTGTCATCTTAATGGAATTTTACTTGTAAATAAAATCAACCTTGACCTTCAAATTGAGAAAACATATTGATCAAAACAACCTAATTCAAGGACACTAGTTAAACATGTTTTTCCTGATAACATTAAGATTTAAGCAAATATTAAAGTGAAGAAACATTTACAATTTCCCAAAATATTTATAATATTATATAAACATCATACATAACACTTACAAATAAGTATACAAAAATCTACCTGCAAAACAAGGTCCTTCTGGAAGAAACCTAGAATTAGCTCAGAACTACTTTGTCCAGAAATCATCTGAATCAATGTGAGCAGTCATCGTTCTTTTCTGGATATGTATTCAAATGAACACAATAAGGCTTGTGTTGTTGTTGTTGTTGTTGCTGTTGTTGTTGTTGTTGTTGTTATTATTGGCTGTTGAACGTTTTATCAAACATGTGCGCTGAATAGACGTTAATTAGTTGACTATTTCTGAACTGAGGTTAACATCTTATAAATTCTTAAAATACGTCGTCCATTTTAAGCAATGACAAACTGATTGAGATGGATCAAATTCTGAAAAGAAAATACTAGGATATTAATAGGGCTCTCTTTTAGGACAAAATTTGTTCCTTTTGTTCTTTTTTATATTTCATCTGTAGGTGACAATTTCTGTACCTCCTAATCTAACGCTATCTGAATTTGATGTATTTGACACAGTCGTGAAATTAAATATTGATCTATATCATTTTACAATGACGGATTAGAGAACATTCCTAAAGTTTTATCTGGAAGGAGTCTTTATGCCAAGAAAAGCAATTATGTTTCAGTGACATTCTCGACTGAACTTTAATCTCCAAGGTTGCCCATTGTAAACGATTCTGCAAGAAATCCACTTCTGGGGATTGATTAAAATGCATTCTCTATATCAAGGAAATGTTTGATGAGTCAACTCTATTTCGCAAAGGAAATCAAATCTGGGTTATAAATGTGAGTTTTAAATATTAAGTCCACTGATGTCTTTAGTATCCTTCAAGGATAAACAATCTTCTCTGAAAGATTCTTAATCTGAATTTCTTTGCAAAGGAACGATTACATGCATAGGCAGCTGTAACAGTTTAGTCTATTATATCAATTTTAAATCTTCATCCCTGGGTCCTCTAAGACGCTTCATATAAGGTTCCAAACAAGCTAGAGAATTATCAAACGTATGACAGCAGCAGGATGAAAAAATGTGTAGCCGCTTCTGGTGTATTATCCAATTTGTTGTGTTAGTTTTCAAATTATTCATGCATCCTATTTACATTTTCTTTATACTTTACAACATTCAAACATGAACTGGTTTATTCTTGATTGTTTACAATACAATGGCCCCTTAATCCAAAGATTATGGGTTCGATGCACGCCCAGGCCACTTAACACTATTTCCTCGGCATGATATAGCCAATAATGTGTTTAAAATGCCATGAAAAGCAAGACAAACAAAAACAAAACTATTTAAGGTAAAGGATTAGTTAGTTCATGTAACTATTACAAGTTTAGAACAGCATGTGACTGATCACCTACAGAAATTTAAAATTTATTTGCAACAACATTCTAGCTCTATCTATCAATGAATGTATTGATCGTCTCAAACTACAAATTGTGTTTCCACGTTAAATACACGGATCTGCTGGCATCTATTTAGCCAACATTATATTATGGTACGCAAACAGACTTTAAAAAATCCCTGCCCAGAAAGGTACAAGCTAATATGAAGAGATGGGGGTGGGGGTGGATATGAATTTAAGCGCATACATGACTACAATTTATTACCTTTCTAAAAGGAATAATTTTGAAAAAATGCAGAATCTTCACAAACCTTATTTACATGTGTTGACTCATTAGCTACTTGTAATGGTTTCTGTCATAGTCGTAAGCCATACGAATTTTAGGTTTGTAGTAACACTGCGACTGTTAAATTAAATTTAAAAACAAGTATATAGGTAGTAACTATTTATAGGTGTGTTGTGTTTCAGTCTGCACCTGAACACCAAAAGTCTTTAACAATTGGTTGGGTTGAGACATGGTATTAGCATTAACAATTGGTTGGGTTGAGACATGGTATTAGCTTTAACAATTGGTTGGGTTGAGACATGGTATTAGCTTGAACAATTGGATGTGTTGAGACATGGTATTAGCTTTAACAAATGGTTGGGCTGAGACATGGTATTAACTTTAACAACTGGTTGGTTTGAGGCATGGTATTAGCTTTAACAATTGGCTGGGTTGAGACAATGTTATTAGCATTAACAATTGGTTGGGTTGAGACATGTGTTAGCTTTAATAATTGGTTGGGTTGAGACATGGTATTAGCTTTACCAATTGGTTGGGTTGAGACATGGTATTAGCTTTTACAATTGGATGTGTTCAGACATAGTATTAGCTTTAACAATTGGTTGGACTGAGACATGGTATTAGCTTTAACAACTGGTTGGTTTGATACATGATACTAGCTTTAACAACTGGTTGAGTTGAGACATGGTATTAGCTTTAACAATTGGTTCGGTTGAGACATAGTATTAGCTTTCCGTCGTCAACTGTAAAGATCGTTCTAAAATTCCAAAACAATTATAGGCACTACAAGGTTTAAAAAAATTCTGACTGTTCTCTGATTATATTGTAAACACTTATCACGAAGCCAGTTCGTAAAATATACACTTCTTAGTCAGGCGCCATAATTAAATTGACAGGTTTGTAACCAATTAGTAGCGGGGTTTCCGTATTGAAAATCTGCACAACACCTCCTGTGTGTAATCAAATTAGATTTGTAAAGAATTCCACATGCCTGTTTCACGATATTTTGTTTCCGACAAGTGACATAAGTAAATAAGAGATAATTGATATTCTGTTTGCCATAGTAGTCTTTTATCGGTTCTATACCGAGACGGTAGTTGAAATTTTTTTATAGGTTATTTGCAAATAAAATATCTGCTGCGTTTGTAACTCTTGTGTTCATTCTGATTCATACTTATCATTAATTTAATCTCCTTGTTGTCCTTGTACTCCTCCCTATATTCACCCTCCTCGTCCTTCTGCGTCCAGTCCTTTTTTTCTTCTTCTTCTTCTTTTTCTTCTTCTTCAAAAAAGTAAAAGGCTTCCACTTCATCAGAAAAGGAAAAAGGAAGGCTTGAAATTTAACTTTCACCTTAAGTCTAAACAGAATATCTCTCTGTCTCTTTCTGTCTCTCTGTTTCTGTTTCTGTTTCTGTGTCTCTGTCTATATATATATATATATATATATATATATATATATATATATATATATATATATAGTTTAGAATGTTACTATATTCGATGTTCTTTTTTCCATAAATTGAATTGAATCATCAGCAAGTCTTGCTTTTATTATTTAGTTTTTTTCTCATTACACAATAATATGAAGGCTACAATCATACTCTATCCATTTGTGCTGTTATAGAGATTTAGCTAAAATAGCTGGAACAAACATTTTCAAACTTCTTATACAACATTCATTCCTACAAGATAAACGATTCAACAAAATGTATCGATTTATCTTAGCAAAGTCATGATCTCCTGTACCCAATGACCGAATGGAAATAAGATGTAACCGACTTTTAGCAACAGAAACCAATCGAGGCTTATATTTTTGGAGGAAAATTAATTATGAACGAAACATCAGTGAGTTAAGACCATGCTGGCATCAGGCTTTCAACATGTATTTCTTTGTTATTTAGTTCTTAATTTCAACGAACATTGCATTGCTTTCAAAAGACACATACAATCTTAAAAACAACAGTTGTATTAAAACATTTATAGCTCGTGTTTAACATCTTTGATAGAGATATCAATTTACGTATGTGGTATTAATTTTAACGATAGTATAACTAGAACAAAGGGGACTTTTTGTGCTTACGTCTGGCACTACAGCTGTGCAGCATTAGAAGAAAGAAAAGCAAACAGACCTATACAATATTTATTTATATGTGGTATTGCTGCGTTCCACAACTAATTTTCCTCCCATTTTTTGAAAGTAAATGATCGATAGAGTGACAAAACCCAGGTCATTTGGTTTGGTGCAAAAATGGCTGTGTAAAAACAAATTACTTGGAATCACTTTGGTCGTTTTACACTTCTTTGAATTCAATTTGATTTGAGCAAAAGCAACATTACTGTAGTAAATTATACAGAGAAAATTAAATCAGTTAAAGAATTACTTGCTAATTGGTCTTTTATAAATCTGTTCATGGTTGGAAAAAAGTCACAGTAATTAAATCTTTAGCTTTGCCGATGCTTGTTCACTGTTATTTCTTTTAATTTTTTTTTGGTACTTCCCGACCCTCCAAAGGAAATCATGCAGTAAATTCAGAGAGTCTTGTTTAACTTCATTTGGAGTGGAAAAGGTGACAAAATTTAAAGGGACATTCTAGTCAATGACTATGTTATATATGATGTTTATATAATATTATAAATATGCTAGGAAATTATAAATGTTTCTTGACTTTAATATTTGCTTAAACCTTAAGGTTAAGTATAATGTTGACAGGTTAGCTATTGTCCTCGAATTAAGTTGTTTACTTAATATTTGAGTTCAAGGACGGTTTTGGTAAACAAGATGTTGATTCAGTGTTAGGGCAAGGTTGATTTTGTTTACATATAAAACCAGAAATTCCTTTAGAGTTATGTGTCAAAAATCACATACAACATAATATTCTAGAACATTCTGTCATGTGACCTATCTTTATATATACCATGTTTAGTGGACAGTTTTTCAATTTTCGACCTTAACAACAGCCTATAAAGAGTCATTACAGTTGTGAAAAAGATTTCTAATTCAGAGAGAGTTATTATTTAAAATATTCATTGGATTATAAAAGTGATCATAGACTTTTGGATTTTGGATTTTCAACTGATGATTTTGAGATTTATGTGAACTTATTCAAAGATATTCTGGAGTACATCATTTGGGCACAGCATGACAGTAAAGATTACTGGCACATCAGGACATTAAAGACTATTGGCACACCAACACAGTCAAAGATAAAGTAATTCATTCGGAACATTCTATATTTAATACTTGTGATTAGGACACTTAGGATTATTGGATTTGTTGGATTTTAATTCACATTATTGTAAGTGCCTTTTGAATTGTCACTTTAATTGTCTAGAAATAAATTGCTTGTTGATTTATGCCTGATTTGTTTGTTTCACTTTCTTTTTGTTACATTTTTCTTAGACCATAGAGTCGAAACAACTATCAAGATGGCTGGCTGAAGATGCCACATACTCAATCTTTTGTCATGCACTTAAGATCGCGTGGATAAAAAAAAATATTTGATCTACTCAACCATTCACCATGGAAACTTCTTCTTATAGACGTACTTGGCGAGTTTTGAGGGGACAATATTTTGTTTTAAAGAAAAAAGGACTCCACATAGTGTCACAGAAGTTTAACATATTTTAAATGATGTATTTTTTGCATGGTCGGAATTGGATGACTATCATACAATAAATATTGAACAAATTGTATCAATACCACTCTGGTATAATAAATATATCAAGATAAATGATAATGCGGTCTTTCTGAAGAAATGTTGTGAAAAGTCTGTAATTTTTTTATTAATGACATAATTAAGGAAGAAGGCATGTTCCTTGCATACAGTGAGTTCATACAAAATGTAATATCAATATTACTTTGCAGAATTCTATGGAATGTTTGACGTAAGAAACTTGGAAAAACACCATTAGAAATACTATCAAATTAGAATCTCCAGTACACGAATGTATCTATCATCTCAGGAAGCAGGACAAAATTATTACAAAATCATTTGATATATTATATATAAGAAAGAATAAAAGACTTCCAGTTCAAATGGAAACTAAATGGAACTCTGTTTTAAATCAGAATTACTCACACGAAGATAGGGAATCAATATTTTTCCTTCACTTTTCTGCTATAGATGATAGAGGACTTCAGAGCTTTCAATACAAAGTTCTTCACATAATTCTCTCTACTAATGGTAGATTGTTTAAAATAAAAATCGCTGAATCATCATTATGTCCTTTTGTAATGAAGCTGAAGAGACTCTGCTTCATTTATTGTTTTGGATGTCATTTTGTAAAAACAGTATTGATACATTTTAGGTCAGTTCTTTGAGACAAATGTCATATTGAGTTAGAGTTAACAGAAGATACAATATTATTTGGAATTAGAAATTCAGCAGAATTGGATATCATTAAGATATGCTTATTTCCGATAGAGAAGTATATATATACTTGTAGAATTAAAAATTGCATTTTAGTGGCTTGCGTAGAACAAATAAAATTTTATAAACATCTGGAAATATATTCCATATACTTGTACTACTCCGCAAGGGCAGACACAATAGAGGATGATGTGAAAAGATTAAAGAAGCACCGACAGATATTCAGTAATTAGTTATGTAACAAATATGTGTGTATGCAGGTATGTACGTGTGTAAGGTGTATATCTATATATATATGAATACATTTGAAAATTTACAATATACTTTGTAATTGTATATGTATATAACTTGACCAAATAAAAAATGTAAATATAAAAACAAAATCAATAGAACATTGAAATCAGTTAAATGTGGTCGGGGTGAGGATTAAAACATTTTCAATTTCAAATTTTGAAGTAATTACAGCAGCTAACTCCATGTATGAAGTATTAAACAGGTATGCGTAACAGCAAGTCCATAATAATTGTGATAAACATCGTGATCGAAATCGAAAACGTTTGTTCACATTTGTATACATTTATTGGTTTAGATCTGAGTTTAGACAAAACCTTCTATTTTTGGTTCTCTAAATTTCACGTAATTTTTGTTCGTTTCCTGATTCGTTCAGATTAGTCAGTAAGTCAGTCGTGTAGTCTAGTACACTTTATTTACAATTTGCTTGGTAAGTCGTTACAAAGGCTGGCAATACCTGTTTTACAAAATGTATAAATTTCATTATGTTTTCCCAATACAGCAAAATCTGTGGCGAGAAAATATCTGAAGTGACATCAGTAGGCCTGCTGGAATACAGTCTGCAAAGGAGTTTCTTGATGGATACTAGAAATTTTATTTATTAGAAAAGGAATGTTGGGGCAACAATTCCGATTATAAAATATAACTGCCCGATTATTAATACAATGCTATCGACAAGTCAATTATATTTTTGTAACAAAATATTGAAATTATTCAAATGTAATATATTATGAAATTATATATTTAAAAAAAAGAAAAGACAAGAAAATTAAAATAAGTTTTACCATCGATATTTTGCAGCACGCTTAGATTTCATATTTGTTTTCATACAAATTTAGTTACCTTGTCATAGCTTTCCCGTTAGCTGTTTCTTTCTTGTTAGTCTTCCAAATATTTTTATACACTTACGCAACCGTCAACGGAAAGAGCTTAATCACGATAACGGTTCCCCAGTTAGACACTAGCACTGGAAGTATTTCAGGTTTTACAGTCACCTTTCTGATACACATCTTTTGCCTTGTATCCTGTCACATTTTGTTGCACACTTAGAGAGCCAATGGTGGAAATATATAAATCACAATAATGTTTTGTACTAACGAGTAGAAAACGAATACCGAAGAAACCATACTCTGAGCAGAACGACAGCCAAGTATCCTTCACGACGAGTGGAAGTTAAAATCTGGAGGCCGATCCACGATCAAAGATCATATCCTCCAAGGTCAACTACCAAAACGTTCACTCATCGGCATCATCAGCAATGCAGCCCTCAACGAGCCATAGATGAAAATCCTTTCGAGTTCCAACCCTTCAATGTGTCCAAAATAGAAGTCATCTGAGATGGCCAGACGTTGTGTACCAAACCCTTTGAAGAACACTTTCCCCGGAAAACAATACTTGAGATCTTACTTGACACTGTTTGAAGCCAAAGGACAATTAAAAACCAACAATACCCACTGCATTTCGTACGAAAATTATGAAGCAGTATATGTTTTGTGGGGTTTTGATTTAACTCCAGACCAAAGCAGCACAAAATGATATTTCCACCCTATAAAATCGGGTCAACTCTTTGTGGAACTTTAGTTTGCACAAGCTCTGGCCAACACACTGAACATCATATTTTATGCAGAATTTGACAATACTCTGAATATTAACAGTCTGAGAGAAGTACTTCTAGACTATTACATAAAAAGATGGAACACAAACCTATGGAGATAGAAAAAGAGGAAGTTTTCTATCCAGACTGACAACAAGAGTCTCTTACATCAAGTGAATAATACAGAAATACAGTCATGATGTCAAGATGGCCAGATTAAGAACAACACTTCGCCTCATGTTTTGTTCGTCACTTAGCTGAAAGAACCACATAATTGACCAAAGAACATTGTAATGGTTGTCAAATCGATCATCCTAGACAGAAACAACATGACAAATGATAATGAATGAAGAAGACAAAGTGGAAGAGTATCTGGAAGATGCACAGACTCTCATCTCAAAAGAGCAGTTTTTGAAAAGGTGGTATAAAGACTTGAGTGAGCATTACCTCCATTGACTTATCTGGAGACGAAACGCATCAAAGTTCTCGTGCAACAGAGTACTGATACTTCCCGTTCATCGACTTACTTGACAGGTATTTTCAAGTAAAAAGTCGAATGTGAACTGATCACTTATCATTACCTGTGAAAATAATGAATACACGGGTTCTTCATTACCTTCTGACTCACAGTTCGTACACAGCTTCTTGGAATCCAGTGGTGTGTGCTGAAGATGAACTTCCTCATTGATAACCTCAAGACATTCAAGCCTATGTCATCAAAACGGACTACAGTCATTGCCCAGGAACCCATTGGGAAGCTGTAGACTTTCCCAATGATTACAGTGTCGAATATTTTGATTCTTATGGATTACCTCCTCTGGAAGACGACATCATTAACTTTATGAGAAGAAATACTCTATCTAGTCAATTCAATAATGTAAGATTACAAAGATCAGATTCGATAGTGTGTTAACAATATTGTGTGTATTTTATTCATCAACGCAGTCTTGTATGTCCTATAGAACATTAAGTGAGTACTCTAGAAACGATGATAAAATATAAAGATGGTTTTGTCAACATTATGGCTATTGATTTTTGTCTGCACATAAACGTAGTGTGTATCGATGGCAAAATGACGCTGTCCTAGATCATTGGAAGTCTAGTCTGACTCCACAACGTTGTCAACCTTGTAAATAGGTTCGTGTTTTGATATTGGTAAATAAAGAGGAAGGGACGTGCCCTAATGCTCTCTATTTATAGTTGATGTTTCAGTGAGCGGGGCGTATTAAACAAAAAGTATTGATCTAACAAAAATGGTGTTGACTTGTATTCTTATACAAAAACAGATACACAAATCATTTGAATATGCCCTTCACATTCTCTCTGTCAATCTTCACATTTTCAATGTTTTCTTTCACGTCCAAATACCGATTCGGAGGGATGTTTTCCTTCACATTCGTGCTTCTCACAGACAAAACACCAGTCTTGCCATCCATGATTAACTCTTTAACTGGCCGTAGTCATGGTGCATATGAACATGGTAATGCACCACCTGATTGAAAGGAGAACGGAGAAGAAGATCAAAATTTTTCTCAAATTGGCCCAAGATCTACTGGAACAAGTCC
This sequence comes from Margaritifera margaritifera, assembly GCA_029931535.1. NCBI lineage: Eukaryota > Metazoa > Mollusca > Bivalvia > Unionida > Margaritiferidae > Margaritifera > Margaritifera margaritifera. Next base: position 490,312 of record JAQPZY010001596.1, read on the forward strand.
TACGTGAGGAGATGAAAAAATAAGCAAACAAATGGGAAGAGAAAGAAGAACAGCAGCAGTGAGAAGAGGTAGAAGAGTGGAAGAAGGGGACAGATGAGGTCACTGTTTCCTACCGAAAGAGAAGACAATACGCTGTAGTCAAACCCATGGTGAGCCCTACCCTTTTCTGGATGTTGTCGTTAACATCTCAGCGGTCCACGACGACAACCAACGGTCCTTTTCAGGGCCACTCACATCTCTTAGAAAAGAGATACTTTTCAAATCGTTGCAAGTTTGTTTGCTTTTATAATTTTGTATGTCTTTTACAAAACATTAAAGCTTAAACCACTTCTACCCCAGTGTGATAGTGTGTATGTGGGTATAGTATATGTATAAACACCACCTAACCCTTGTGTATCATAAATCTCTCAGTGTCAATTATGATAAGTTTGTGAAAAAATAAGAAGAATGCTTTCGTTTAGGTCGGCGCGATTTCACTTGATTTGTATTCTGTACTACACATACATATGTTTGCTTCACGTCTGTGTACATAATCTGAGGGATGTTTTCCATCACGACCTTGCTTAAAGCATATAAAGCGGTGCGTTCGCCAGTCTTGCCATTTAGCCTCGATCGTGTAAAAGAACAATGGGTTGCCAGCACTGTAAAGATGGTAACCTGAGTACAGCTGTGACACCCTTGAACAGAGTGCAACACCTCCTGGATCGGAAGGAAGAGTTACAGGCCTACCCCAACCTCAATACTTGAAGACGAAGATGATCTCCTTAAAGTCAGCAATGGGGTCCATCACAAGGTGCTAGTTGAGGAAGTGCAGAAGATAAAGATGGCTTGGGCCAAGGAAAGGAGGGTGAACGAGCGGGAGAGGAGAGAGAGTGGGAATTCCCGCGCCTTAATGGAAACTTGATGAAGATCCAAGAAAAAATGCGGCAGATGGGATACAACGAATAGCTACCGCAGTCACCACCAGTAGTAAGCCACAAGCAACAACAACAGCAACAGTCAGAAAAGGAGAAATGGGAGATGGAAGCCAATTAGTCTGATTTTAGGCTCAATCTCTCTGTCAGCAGATCCACCGAACACTTCGACCAGATGTGTCCTTGTTGTAGAGCCCAACCTTGGAGGTGTAGTTGCCTGGATATCGATAAAGACCCATGATCCAGAAAAAAACCAAACGGCCCTTTTCAGGGCCACCCAGATCTCTTGAAAAGAGAGATACTACTCAAAACACTACTGTGCTATGTTTGTATGTCTATATATATGGCTATGTTCAAAACCAAACTAAAACTTAAAAGCTCATCCCGCTAATGTTTGTGAATGTAGTTTGTATATAAACACACATACCCTTGCCTTGATTGTGTGTGTGTGTGTGGGGGGGGGGGGGGGGTTAGGGAGAGGGTTGTTTCTTTCACCTGACTTCTTTACATCCTACCCGCTCCTATGTGATAGTATGTTTGTGCGTATGGAAGCATAATGTGTGTAAAGCGGTCCTACCCTTATTGTTTTATGGTCGGTGTAGGGTTTGTGGGGCACTAAAAACGACGTGTTGATAGTATTGTGCGGGATGTTGAATAGTAATTAAACATTTTAAGATTACCATTTCCATAGGGAGCCACAACGGCTCAAGATTTTACAAATATGCTTAGATCTATAGGTTACATGTGGGGGGTCTCTATGGCTCCCTCATGTTAAACATATAGACATTTTTAACATTACCATTCCCGCAGGGTGGCCATAACGGCCTCATTGTAAACCTACTGCATAATGTTAATTCCCGTAAGGGGGGGGGGGCATACTAATGAAACCTACCCCAAAAGGATTTAACATGCTGATTTTGAGAATGACCTATTGAATGACCTACTTGCATCGTGATCATATCATATTGATACACCATATATTTAACTAATAATAAACAACCAAGCTCCTACTCTACTGAGTCATTGTTTCTGTACGCACATTGTATGCACTGTACTGACAGTCCGTTATTCAAGCTACACACAATGTCGATCTTCCAGTCATTTGGTCACCAATTTGTTTATGAGTGACCGAAGATCTCGAAACTCTTGACATGTAAAGATGAAGATTCATGTGCCCATCTTAAAACAGGGTTCTAACTGTATGTGGTAGACATTAATTTGCACACTTTGGAAGCAGACAGAGCTTTATCTCTATTTGTATTTTTGCAAAGGAAAGTTGAGCACCGTCACTTTGCTAGACCTTCCGTGGGCCTTGAAATTTTGATTTGTATGATTCTTTTGCGCAATTTTGTTGACAGCTTTATTTGTTGACACTTTTGAGTCAACAGAGTCAGCAAGTCATTTTGTGAAATACCTAGAACATTTGCTAGACATTTTACAATTGTCTTAAAGTCTCTATGCAATTGTACCATAAGAAAGATAGCACAATCGCAAACGTTTAGTATCTAAACATTCAAAGAAACAATTGCAATACAATTTTAATAGTTATTGATGTTACATATAGTTTTTCATTTCTTTCACAAGGCAAGACATGGTGACAACGGGTGTTGCAAATCAGGCAGAACTTTTGGCAAGAACTCCAGTTAGTTATAGTTTTGCAACTGCATCCACATTTATAAAAGTCCTGGGCATCACACATGGTTGGTAACTTTATAGCTTTTTGGAAGAAAATGTATTTCATCTACATTTATATCTGTTCAGAAAAACTCTTGTCTGCAACCTCAGATTCATTTTTGATGTACAATCCAATAATTGTTCTAATTTGTGACAATTGTTATCCTTACCCAGAATCAAAGTAAGCAAAAATTTTGGATATGTCTTTATCCATCTACAAACATTTGTTCAAATTTTAACTTTTTCCAATACAGTCGTAGTCACCAAATCTGCCCTGGGATATTTATGGTTCTCGACGTTGTTAAATCATTACGATCCATCTGCAGAAATGTTTCCAAAGATGGCAGCAGGCAATCTATGTTAGCAAACCAATTTGACGATGAAGACAACATTCATTGGCTTCGTTTTAGTTTGACAAAAACCATAAACATCTGATGGATAATTTCGTTTTCATGTCAACATAGTCACCTTTTAGAGCATATAGTTCCTGAATATACTATGTAGGGAGTATAGTTTTGTACCTGGTAGAAAACATCTATTCCGCCTAAGGGTAGAGATTGGATAATCATAATATACCAATTTGAATAGATGATCTTTGAAAGGATTAATTAATACACATTACAGATACAGAATGAACAAAAAACGAAAACAATGGATCAACCATAATAAAATGCATGAAATGTTTGAAGTTCTTTACATTAACCTTGATTTTCCAAAATAATTAACACAATCAGGTATTTTCTTAAAATAAAAATAATTTTTCAAGGAAGTGTACATAATTCCTAGGTTATTCATAACAATCTTCAAAATTTCTCAATAAATAAGAGTGAATTGATCATTGTCAAAATGAAATGATATTCTAAACCTTTCACTCATGTGCTAAGTATAGAAAATATCAGTAACACATATACTCTTGCATTAGGATTGTATATATATATATATATATATATATATATATATATATATATATATATATATATATATATATATATATATATATTAGAAAATGTCAGCAACATATATACTCTTGCATTAGGATTGTGTATATATATTAGAAAATGTCCGTAACATATATACTCTTGCATTAGGATTGTGTGTATATATATTAGAAAATGTCAGTAACATATATACTCTTGCAGTAGGATTGTGTATATATATATTAGAACATGTCAGTAACATATATACTCTTGCATTAGGATTGTGTATATATATTAGAACATGTCAGTAACATATATACTCTTGCATTAGGATTGTGTATATATATTAGAAAATGTTAGTAACATATATACTCTTGCATTAGGATTGTGTATATATATATTAGAAAATATCAGTAACATATATACTCTTGCATTAGGATTGTGTATATATATTAGAACATGTCAGTAACATATATACTCTTGCATTAGGATTGTGTATATATATATTAGAAAATGTCAGTAACATATATACTCTTGCATTAGGATCGTGTATATATACATGTATATATATATATATATATATATATATATATATATATATATATATTAGAAAATATCAGTAACACATACACACTTGCATTTTAGGATTGTATATATATATATATATATATATATATATATATATATATATATATATATATATGTATATATATTAGAAAATATCAGTAACACGTATACTCTTGCATTAGGATTGTCTATATATATTAGAAAATGTCAGCAACATATATACACTTTCATTAGGGTTGTCTATATATATATATATATATATATATATATATATATATATATATATATATATATAGTCAAACCCCTCTACAGCGAAAACCCTTGAGACCAAATACAATATTTGGTTTTGCGAGGTTAACGGCTTTCTGAGGGTTTCGCAGATGTGAAACAGTATATCTTTTATAAGCGCTTGTGTGACTGGAGAGAGACAGAGACAGACAGATAGACAGACAGACAGACAGAGAGACTGAGATAGACAATATACGCTCCTTCCGAAAATCACATCCGATCACATGAATGAATACATTTATTCCATATAGAAATACAATCCTCATCTCAAGACACACTTAAGGAACGAGATAATTTTATAATTTTACTACAAGTCCATTAAAAATTATGAATGATAATCCATATTGTTTAAATACTCCGTGTAATATTCATAATGTTCTTATGTCAAATTCTTCTCCAATTATCTTCAACGTAGGTATTGGCACAGATTCATACTCTTTGATCTGACTAATTTTATCATGTAAGGATAGTTCAATCCTACCACTCTTAACTGGTCGTTCTGACATCTTGACATGGATGCGAGTCAAGAAAAATGACAATCATGGCTATTTAAATACATGTATGTAATGATTTTTCTACTTTCAAAATCACTTGAGTGAATCTGTCATTTAGAATACTGTTTGTTCGGTCTCCGTCATTAGAGCATCAAAAGCGATGCCGTATACCTTTTTAATAAAGCTCGGGTATTCAATAAAAAAAAAAACAAAATACGTTCTATGGATCATTTACACAAACGAATAGCATCAATAACAATTATATAGTGATCATATAAACATACTCTTTCTTAAAGGGCCTATCTACAAGCATTTAGTTATTATTAATTCCTCTTAAAAGCTAGTTCATTTTTATGGCGCAAAGACTTTGGATTAGTCTATTGGCGGCTGTAATCTGTGTCGAAGCGCGTGTCAAGTATTGTTTTAACCTCGCGTGCCTTTGGGACATTTTCTCACCGATAAACCTACTACAGTATCTGCTAATCGTAAATAATATAGCCAACGTGTGTCAGGAATTTAGCAGCTAAAATACATTTCCAAGTTTGAACTGAGTTACGGTTTTATGGGATTGAAATTTGGGTTCAACATTTGTTTCGGTTTTTCGGAGTAGAGAGGTTTCGGTTTACTGGGAGAAAAATGATGATATTAAAGAAGGAAAAATTCTGAACCCCATAACAATTTCCATTTGGCGGGATTCAGGTAAACCAAGGATCCTTTTTAGAGGGGTTATATATATATATATATATATATATATATATATATATATATATATATATATATATATATATATATATATTCAGTACACTTCGTATATAACGAAGCCCAGGAACTCCAAAATCCATATCCAAATTTGGTTACAACGAGGGTTGTTGTGATTTGCTTGGCAAATAATACTATTTCATTTCATCGGATTTTGTTGTAAAAGGCCGTGGTAAATGTAGTAGGTTTCGGTTGTCATCGAATTTTGTTGTAAAAGGACGTGGTAAAGGTTGCAGGTTTCGGTTGTCATCGGATTTTGTTGTAAAAGGACGTGGTAAAGGTTTCAGGTTTCGGTTGCTTGGCTTCAATTTAGTCTGCAAGACCGTTACCATTTCGAGCTGCGGTTGTTCAAACGTTAGTATTCGGAACTCGCGATCTAAAGGGGGTTGATTTGAATCCCTTCATCAGATCAGCCCAGCTACTATGATGTTGTAAAATTAAACCAATTTTGTATTTCTTTTTGAATTATCAAAAGCTCCATTTTCATGTCACAAATGTGTTGGATAAATTTTCAGATACTTCTTTGATACGTCTTTGTATTCCTAATGCGTAGCCAATATGGATAATTACAAAGGTTAAATTTCGCATAATTTCTTACATCTGTTATCGAAATATGCAGAGAAAAAATATATCTAACAAATTATGCATAAGTAAATAAAACAGAAATATAATTGTAGGACATAGCAATGAAACAAATACATCTCTAATTTTTCCACTGAATATTACGCCTTCTCCATTTAGGGTTCATAGTTTTAGCCATATTAATTGAAAATGTCTTTTATTCCATGCCTAGAATGTCCCTTCGTCGCCAAAGCATTCTCATTTTTATCACCTCGATAGGCCCCATTGCTGACGTCTGCAGCTCCTCGGGTGATGGTGTTCCACGTCAGGTCACATTCCTTCATCTCTTTCTCCACAGTCCTCCGCCATGTCTCTTTGGGCCGACCCCTCATTGTTCTCTTGTCTGGGTCCAGCAGAGGGCTGTCCTGGGCAGTGCGTCCGGTGACATTAGGCATACATGTCATAGCCGTCGCCATCATATTTTCTGCACAATCTGGACAAGAGATGTTGGTTCTATCCTTTGATGAAGATCATTATTGATCATGTTAGTCCAGACGATGTCATTTCTTTACATGTATTTTAAATTTGTCGAAACTAGCATGCTTTGAAAATTGCCCTACACCACATATGTTACTGCTTATATATTTTCAGAGTTCTGAGTTAAGACATTCCTTCTCTTATAAAGCGTGATTAAAAGAGATATGTCCTGATCGATTCAAGAGCAAGAGAGGTAAAGTTATATATGGTGCATGTCTAATTTTATTACTTATACAAGATGAGTGTGATTAATGGAATTCGTGGTCTTCTTGTCTCACTTATCTTTTATGAGATATTTATAGACCGGCTTTAATTTCGTGATTTGTACGGACCAAAATCATGGATTTTTACTTATATTTGGGTTCTGCGGGGGTAATTTACTTTGACATTATCTTGCGATATATGTTGTGCTGAGCATTGATATTATCGAAAAAATCCAACGGTATCATGAAAACGTCTATAACTAAGCTCTCATACGCATCAACGTTACTTCAAAGAAGGACAAGGAATATATCAATACCTCTTTTTCGATGATTCATAGCAGGAAATGTAGGCTTAAGACAAATTTAATGTAAAATCCAATGGCCGAATGTCATACCTGCATGGTTCCCCTTAGCTGTATTTGTAATGCGATGTTATGTTATGTGTTGTTATATAATTGCAGATTATTTTAGACTGACGCTGAATTTATTTAATACAGAGATGGAACCGTTTTTTTAATTTTTATTTATTTAAGTCTATATCTATTTTGCCGTACTTTAGTTGTAAAATACTCCTTACCTTTTAGCATTTATCAACCTTCGTTGCACAATACGCCAAACATAGGTAGTTTTCTCGAATGTGGCCTCAATGAAGGACCAACAGGGCATCTAAGATTACTGAATCTTTCAACTAAAATGCACCATAGTTGATTCCAATGCAAAGATAAACGTGGTGATAGCCATTAGTATTTGATGAACACGACATCCAAAATCGATCTATGTTGTATCCTACTAACCGAACCATTATATGATGAAAATCTGACGAAGTCACATTTCGCTGCCTCTTTCATGATCATGGAGTTTTTTTGTTTTATTGTTGTTTATTTTTTATTTGTTTTTTTGTACCACGTATACCTTTGTCACAGTGTCTCGACAAAAGCGGGCAGGACAAAAGCGCGCCGACAAAATAACCCCCTCAAAAGCACGCAGTTTAAAACACCCGACAAAAGAGCGCCGACAAAACCTGAAATCCCCCGACAGAATCGCGCAAAAGAAAAAGCGCGCAGAGTAGAAGTAGACATGAAAAGTGACATAATTTCTAAGTTCCAAAATTTATTTCAAGAGTCATTCTTCAAAGCAACTTGCGTATCCGAAACTATATAAATAGCACAAATATGTTGAGGTCAAAACATTTGCAGTCATGGAGAGAACCGAATCGCAGAAGCAGAAAGAGCACATTTTACGTGATGGCTATCGGCTTCGTAAAAATCGTATGAATTTGGATGGGAGTACGTCATGGAGATGCGTGAAAAAAGACTGCAAAAGTCGAAATATGTTCAACTCAATCGGCGCCTGCAAGTTTTAATTCCGACATACATATAATGCGTCAATAATGGAATGCGCGGAATGGCGCATAACGTTGCACTGTAGAAGACACTAGTAGTAATTGAACGTTTTGAAAAATTATTAAACGCTATATTTCTGCATATTGAGATATTAATGAATAGATGATGTTATTTGTTCTTTAACGCCGTATTCCTGCATATTGAGATATTAAATAATAAAGTATGCTTATTGATCTTTAATGCTGTATTTGTTAGTTTTTTCTTTACTAGAGACACAAAATGTTAATTGTTGTACGCTTTCGTATTTGCGCGATTTTGTCGGGGCGCTTTTGTCTTTGCGCGCTTTTGTAGGCGCGCTTTTGTCCTGCGCGCTTTTGTCGGGGTGCCCTTTGTCACTAGCCTCCAAAAGCCGGACTGTCATAGCATACTTCCTTAATGACTCTCTCTCGATAGGGTATATTGTGTCATTCACCATGATCAAGTCATGCAAAACTATGTCATTTGAAAGACGTAAATATAAAAAAGAAATGGTTAATAAATGTTGGAGACGCGACTGATATTAAATTCGCATACGGTCGGATTGATTCATGCTGCACACGTTAGAAATAAGGAATCTATCCTCCGCTGTTGTTTTTTTTTAATAAATCAATTTACAAGAAAACTTGCGTGAAGGAACAAATTAAGATGGATTGGTAGCTTTGTCACAGCATTACTGGAATTATGTTGTAAAGAAATTTCAATTCATGCTCCTGTATTGATCATCCGATATGTAAAACGTTCTTAAACTACTGATCGTTGTATGCCTTTTATGGTCACTGTTTTCTTAATATTGCAATTATTACACTCTTTGCAACTACATGCATCACAAGAGTAAAACAATTGAAGTCAAGATAAATGATTTCATATAATAAGGTGTAAACAACTATATTTCATATACTCAGATGTAAATAACTATATATGTTTCTGTTGGAATGTACATAATGTACGGTAGTTCATATTACTGCTTTTTATAATAACGAAGGACAAATCTACTAGCTACTGACAGATACCCTGTACAAATAAGCTAAAAGAACTTAATAATCGCCCTGGAAGACATTATTAGCGTGTTGGGAAACGGTAAACAAACATTTGTACATGTGATAACATGCATCAGAACACTATCCGTTCATGGGTATAGTTACCGCAGATTTTGATGTAATAAAAATATTTTTAAAAAATAGTTGTTTTTTTGGGTTGCTTCATTTGTTGTCTGTATCTGTGTTTCTTTAGACGGATAGCGTTATATCTACAATCTAGTACCAAGTCAGGTACAGTATACTAGTGTCCAATCGGTATCTTATTCAGAAAAATGCCTACTGAAGAGCTGAGTATGTGCACCGATTATAGAAACAATATATATATATATATATATATATATATATATATATATATATATATATATATATATATATATATATAGGGGCATGGCCGGCCCATAATTGAGACAGTGGTCATCAGCAATCCGTACATAGCCATAAAACTAATTTTCTCTCTAATATTGTTGATTATATGAATTCGTGTAATTTCATAAATATAAGTAATCAGTCATACTCAGACAATACAAAATCCCAACATAGCTTCAAAAAATATAATCATTGTATCAACCTGCTATCTTGGAATATACAGGGCATAAAAAGATAGTTGTAAAATTTTGATTTAATTTCGATTGTAATATACTATGCAAAATAATTTGTTTTACTGATGTATGAAAAAGCGATGTATATATGATCACTACTTTTTTACTGTCTATACGTGTGTAGTAAACCAAAGAGCTACTGATGACCGCAGCGGTGTTGCAATACTCGTGCAAACGCAGTTTTCTATCACGTGAAACATGTTTACACTGAGTATAGGGACTGTATTTTTATCTTACTGAGCAAGCAATTATTTGAGATTCAGTATGATGTCATGCTAGATTGTATCTATATACCCCCGTCAGGTTCACCTGTATACGATGACAGGCAGGGCCGGCCCAAGGGTGTATGGCGCCCTAGGCGAACCTTGCGCCCCCCCCCCTTAACTTTCGAAAATGAATATTATGCATTACTATTAATAAAAGTGCTGCATCTGTTTTTCTCTTTCTATTTTAGACGCTTATTATCTTCTATTTTACGCTATTACTCTTTTTGTTATAGTCATTCAGTTTTTGCCTCCTCCCCCACCCACCCCCCCCAAAAAAAAAAATTGCGGCCGTAGTCGACCGCCTAGTTTGCCCAGTGGTTAAACCGGCCCTGATGACAGGTCCTCTAATGGCATTGACATATTAGAAATCAATATGATTGACATTTTAAACGATACAGAAAATGAAATATACTGGTTACTGACTGGTGATTTTAATTCTAGAACTTCTTGTATCGATGATTACATAATTGATAATGATTTAAAGTTCATTTCAACTCAATTTAGTACATTACAAGATCGATAACTTTGATAAGGCTAGAAAATCGAGAGATACGGAGGTGAAGGAATTTGGTAAAAGTTTGATTCAGTTATGCAGTACATTTGGTATTCGTTTTCTAAACGGTAGAGTAGATGGTGATGAACAGGGAGATTTTACATGTCTTGCAAACGGGGGAAGGAGAATGGTAGATTAAATAATACTATCGACAGTTTTACTTAAACACGTTGAACGACTCACTGTTCAAACGAGAACTGAATCGGATCATTTACCGATCATAGTTTCAATCAAAATATTATATGAAAATAATACTGCTCTGGATGATATAAATTTAGGCACAAAACCCAATTATCGCTTTAAGTGGAATGAGAATGCAACGAATTTATATGTGACTAATTTAGAATTGCTACTCATGGGTCGCTTTTTAATGATTATATGAAAACTGTCACAAAGGAAATAGAATATGATTTTGACATGCTCCTAAAAATGTTATATAATGCAGCAGATAGTTTTAAAGTAGATTGTAGAACCTCAAATATTCCTAAAGCGTCCTGGTACGGTTTGGAATAAGTAGATTTGAAAAAGAGAAAATAGACTCTCTTAAACCAGTTTATCAAACAGGTATGAGGGAATTTTATCAAACGTTTCTGGAACTCAGAAATAAATATATAGAAGTCTGCAAAAAGATGAGGCAAAATATTTTGGGATCTTGTAAATCCGATATCTAAGAGTACCTCACTTGAAATGCCAAAAAAAAAAAAAAAGGTATCAAGTCTGGAATGGTTCGAATAATTGAAAAGCGTCCTGAATCCATATAAAGGTGAATTAGACCCAAATCTTGTAGTATGTATTGGAAATATTATGGAAAATCATGACAATAATATATGTGATATATGCAATAACGTTGACACAAATCAGATTCTCAACTCAGAAATATCTGAGAATGAAGTATTGAAAGCATTAAATTTGCTTACAAGTAGGAAATCACTTGGTGAAGACGGGCTTCCTGGATAATTTTTCAATTGTAAAAAATATCATAGTGCGTTATTTAAGATCTTTTTTTAACGTTATTTTCAACAATGGTATCTTTGCTGATAGGCGGTGAAAGGGTTTTATTATAATACTGTTTAAGAAAGGCAATCCCTGTGATGTAAAAAATGATAGAAGAATAACTTTTCTAGATCATTGTCACAGGATGAAGCCGGGTTGGGACTGGATTAGTGAAGACACCGAAAGCAACTGCGTTAATAAGATGTTTATTTATAAACGCAATTTAAAGATGAACAAATCTGACACCATTATAACAAAAAGATAAGGAAAATTATAAAGTTCCTAACATGGAACTATCAACAACAAGTAACTCAACGAGAAAAATCAAAGATGAATTTAACGAATGGAATTTTAAACAAAAGTGAATAGCATCCTATCACCAATCAACAAATAAGAGTATATGATCTACACCCTAATATAAACAAGGTCTTATTAAGTACCAAGGGTGACCAAAGCATGTGATTTATGCACTTATCAATATGATACTCATTTATTCATCAATCTATTAACTCATCACTTTATCAATTCATCAAGCGATATTGGAATATGTATGAATTTATGGATCTGTCGTTCATATAACGATATTGAAATGGGAATGCATGACATTATGAATCTATCACACATATAGCGATATTGAAATGTGAATACACGTAATTTTGCACAGATAGCAATACTGAAAATAACAATAAAATGGAACACGTAATAAATATAACTATCGTGGCGCCCCTTTGACGTCCAAGATGTATCTCCAGTTCCACCCGCTCTAGTCAATGGTCAAGGAGCCACCACGCATGGTCCACCCCTCCCAGTCTGTTGAAGGATCCCTCGAGAGCTTTCACATTTAACACAGACCAGCTGGTCGAGAAACCTTGGTCCCTCGCATCGAGAAAACCAGTACACTCTTCCGAAACAACGTCACCAGACACAACGTACACGTCACAAGAAACCACACAGAGTTCTGTGACTTCACATCACCAAACCATATATAAGGCACACAAGCACCACACAAGGCACCACACAAGGCAGCACACAAAGCACCACACAAGGCACCACACAAGGCACCACACAAGGCAGCTAAAAGTATAACAACTAAACCGTGTAGTACATATGACACGGTTAGTACTTTTGCATTGATATATGTTGCGCATGCGCGCACATGGATTACATCTCGTTACACATTACATTAATCATTCAACGCATGTTGCGTATAATTAAATAAAATCCGTCTGTTCAGTTACAACAAATAGCTAACTTGTACCAGACTATAGTATTTATAATATCATGGCGTTGTATGACCTAGGTATTGACTCTCTGTAGAATTTAGAATAAATTCTAAAACATCTAATATATGAAACAATTATGTCATATAAAACGAATAGTGATAAAGAATACTATCTTAAATTTCACATACCTCTACAGCTGAAGATTTGCTCCCGTAAAGAGGTAAGCTTTCTGACAAGACTCGTCGTAGTGTAATTTGTTTATAGAGAACTTTCTCTATATGTACCCTAGCTGTGACAGATATGCGCAGCAGCTAGGTAATTAGGTTTTCACTGCAGGCAATTTGCACGTGCAGCATGGGGTGAATCGCGCTCAGTATTTCAAAATAACTAGAGCCGAAAAAATAAACAACCCTCGAGTAACGCTCTAGTCGGAAACGAAACCCGAATACATTTTTGATCACATATACATATTGATATAAACCATACAATTCCGTGACAATCATTTCATTTCATTTCTCCCGTAACCTTGCTGGCGTTGGTGCGCCACTGATAACTTTGCGACAATCTTTCTCCATTTCGCCCTGTTTTCCACTGCTCTTTGGGACTCTGTAAAGTCCATGCCTGTCCACTCTATGATATTGTCTTCCCATTTCTTCTTCTGTCTGCCTCGTTTTCTCTTTCCTCTCACTGTGCCCTGTAGGATTGTTTTTGACAGGCTAGTTGAGCGTCAGACGTGACCATACCATCTTAGTTTGCATTTCTTTACAGTGGTGAGCAGATCCTCATAAGGTCCAATTGCATTGGAGACGTGGTCTAAGTATGAGAATTTCAGGATCCTTCGATAACATCTCATCTCTAAGGTATGGATTCTTCTCTCTAATTCTGCTGTTAGGGTCCATGTCTCACATGCATATAGGAATATGGACATGACGAGGGAGCGCATAAGCTTGATCTTGGACCCGAGCGTGATGTTGCTGTCTTTCCAAATGTGCTTCAGCCTCGCCAGAGCAGCTGTTCTCTGCGCAATCCTGGAAAGAACCTCAGGTTTAGAACCTTAGTCAGAAGCGATAGCACCTAAGTACTTGAAGCTTGTTACTGTGTCCAATTTCTGTCCATTCACTCTTATTTCCTTTTGGATGCCACTTGGGTTGTTTGTCGTTAGGTTTGTCTTTTCAGCGTTGATCTCCATCCCATATCTTAGTACTGCTTGACTGAGACGGTTTACTAAGGTTTTCATTTCTTTTTCAACTCCTGCTAAGCCATCGATATTATCAGCGAAGCGCAGGTTGGTGATTGTTCTGCCTCCAACACTGACACTGCCCTCATGGTCTTCCAAGGCGTCGGACATGATCCTTTCCAGGTAGATGTTGAAGAGAGTGGGTGAGAGAAGGCACCCCTGTCTGACTCCGACAGTGGTTCTGAACCAGTCTCCTATGTTGCCATTGACGAGAACTGTACTAGTCGCCTTGTCATACAGGGTTTCTATAGTGCGGATTAGTTTTGCGTTTATGTTGTACATCCGCATGGTGGCACACAAGGCTGCATGCCATACCTTGTCGAAAGCCTTCTTGAAGTCAATGAAGACATGATAAAGGTTCTGTTGATGCTGAAGATATGTTTCACAGAGGATTCTAAGATTGAAGATCTGTTCTGTAGTGCTACGTCCTGCTCTGAAACCTGCCTGTTCTTCCGCAATGATGTGCTCTGCTTGGAGTTTCAGTCTGTTGAGGATGATCTTGTTCATAACCTTGCTTGGGTGACTGATGAGACTGATTGTTCGGTTGTTCTGGCACAGTTGTAGATTCCCTTTTTGTAGGAAGAGTCACGATTACAGACTGGGTCCATGGGGTGGGCCATTCTCCTCTTTGCCAGATTTGGTTGCAGATTGTTGTGAGGACATCTATCATGGAAGTTCCTCCTGCTTTAACAAATTCTGCTGGTGTATTGTCTACCCAGCTGACTTCCCCTTCTTTAGCGCCTTTACTGCAGCCTCTACTTCGTCCCAGAGGATCGGGTGGTCAACCTTTGTTGTGGTCAGTGGTACGTTTAGTACAGCTTGGTCTCCAGACGTCTCCTGATTGTAAAGCTCCGAACAGTATTCTGTCCATCTGTTAAGAATGTCTTGGTTTTCTGTCAGACTCTTACTAGCCTTGTCCTGAATCATGTTAGATCTCCCCTGTTTCTCTGTTGTCAGGTATTTCACCAACTGGTATGCCCTTTTACCGTCATTATTGTGCAGGCATTTCTCGACTTCCTTGCATTGGTCCTCTAACCAGCTTTCTTTTGCTTTATTTATGCTCTTCTTAATCCTGTTGTTAATCTCATTGTATTTTTTTTTTGCTCCTTCTTGGTCTCCTCGCTTACCCTTCAGTTTTCTCCTCACATCGCAGAGGTCGAGGATATCTGCTGTGACCCAAGGCTTCTTTATTCTACGATGCTTGCCAAGGATCTCTCCGGCTGTGTCTATATACTTGCAGTAAATTATTTACTACAATTTTAAAAGAACCAATTAATACTTAGGCTACCAACTATGATAAGATACCTTTAAAAAACAGGCTCGATTCCGGGGTGGTTATTCGACAATAGATAATATGTTTATATTACAATCTGTGGTACAGAACTATCTTTCGATAAAAGATGCAGATTCTATTGCTTATATGTCGATTTTAAAAGGCATTTGATTCAGTGGATAGACAGAGGCTGTGGTATGCACTATTACAAAATGGTAATATAGGAATTGTAAAAGTCTTATAGAATGTGAAAAATACTTATATGTTGTTTAAGATAACGAAATCAGACGATTATACACTCCCTTTGGATTAGGAGAACTTCCTATTCATTTAGTTACAGGCAGACACAAAATGTCGATATGGCACGTAGATTACGTTATCTATGACAGTTTGGAAATTGAAGATGAATTCCATTTTTTATTACAGTGCCCAAAATACTCAAAATTCAGACTTAAGTTTCATCCAAAGTACTATTACAAATACCCATCTTATGAAATATTTTGCAATTTAGTTTGTAATAAATCTGATGAGGTAATCAGAAAAACAGCACAGTTTGGATATTTTGCCTTCAAGCTAAGGAAACATACTTTACAGAATGTGTAATTATGTATCTTCTGTCATATGTATGTGATTATATGACTTACCACCATACTGTATACTTAGAAAATACCAATGTGTGTCCACCCCAATTATATATATTTTCTTTATTGTATAATTTTGTACTAAGGCCAATGGCCTCATACGAAAACAGCAAAGTTCTTATATATATATATATATATATATATATATATATATATATATATATATATATATATATATATAACGACGACATCATAATCCAACAGATTACAGATTAGAGAGTAATAACTTGTTCCATACAGGAATCAAACTCGTGATGCGAGTAACAGCACCTATCGCCAGCTCTCATTCACCAGCATCCGAACTGCACGGTCAATGGATTATCTCCAAAAAGGATAGATTGCTTAAGATATAAGGTGTTTCTATTCACTAAGACTGTTATACAGCTCAGATTGTAGAACGTCGTCTGACATTGTACATTACACTTTCTATGACTGATGTTGTATTTCTCAAAGAGCATATCCACTGTAATCGGTGTGTAGCAAGAACGTATATGAATCTTAATTTACACAACATATCCACTGTAATCGGTGTGTAGCAAGAGCGTACATCAGTCTTAATTTACACAACATATCCACTGTAACCGCTGTGTAGCAAGAGCGTATATGAGTCTTAATTTACACAACATATCCATATTAACCTGTGTATATCAAGAGCGCATATTGGTCTTAATTTGTACAATATATACGTGTCTTGGTTTATTAACAATAAACAACACAGACGTGGACATAAGTGTACATCCTCTTCTTACTTAATGGTGTCCTACTGGAGCAATACGTGAAATTGGAACCTGCATATTTAATAATCAATAGAATTAATACAGTTGGTGTACGTACTTTACTGGATATCAAACGAAATAAATTTAATAAGCATTCTTATGAACAGTTACCTTTTTATTATTATTTTTGTTATTATAATTATTATTATTATTATTAGTAGTAGTAGTAGAAGTAGTAGCAGTAGTAGTAGTAGTTGTAGTAGTAGATATCGGGTGACTTAAACAGGCGGTCTTGTATTTAATTATGTCAGAGTAGCATATTTCGCCATAATTTAGAAAATTATTGTACAGAAACATAGCCTCTTTGCATAGTACAGAAACATAGTCTCTTTGTATAGTACAGAAATAGTCTCTTTGCAACAACAATTCTTAGACTAAAGATAAATGTTTTTTTTTTTCAA
This sequence comes from Margaritifera margaritifera, assembly GCA_029931535.1. Lineage (NCBI taxonomy): Eukaryota > Metazoa > Mollusca > Bivalvia > Unionida > Margaritiferidae > Margaritifera > Margaritifera margaritifera. Next base: position 507,607 of record JAQPZY010001596.1, read on the forward strand.
AATCAGTTCGTTTGACTAACAATCGCTAAATACAACACATTTTCAACGTATAGTCCACTTTAACTTAAAAGTAAGGTGGATTGTGCATGATCGAATCTTTCAGATGAAGAATTTATAAAAATCTAATTCGGGTATAATAACAGAGTAATGGAAAGGAGAAAAGCTTACAAATAGCCATGACCCTCCTCCGACTTCATTCCCCCCGATTTAAAAACAAAACCCCATATAATATTGTTTTCATTTGTAAATGTAAATTCGTATTTTTGCTTTAGTCTAACTGTAATCTCTATTTGAAACATTCACAGTGTTTCTTCACAGCAGTTAGCCCAGAGTTTAGTGTAATAAATAAAAAAAAAGTTTTTTTTTCTTTTTTTTGTTGTTCTTTGCAGTCTAGTACTGGGTTGGGCACAGAATATCTCACCAATCTAGTACCGAACTGGGCGCAGAATACCTTTGTCCGATAAGTATATTAAATTTAAAACATGTGGACAGAAAAGCTGAAAAACGGTTGTCCTGATAGAAGATTCAAAGATGACATTATATTGTATGGATCTATGCTACATTTTTTAACAAAATATCAGGAAGTTGCAGGACCATAATGTAAACTAGCTTTTTGCTAATTATTACACCCTGTATAAATAAATGATATTATTATTATTATTATTATTATTATTATTATTATTAGTAGTAGTAGTAGTAGTAGTAGTAGTAGTATTCCTTTCCCCAAGACTGTTACAACGCCCAGAGATTGGTGTTTAAGGTCCCAGGGAACATAATACACTTTCCCCAAAAAATATCATCAGTGTGACTTATGTCCAGTGAGACGGTAAATTAATATTTAATTTATATCAATGTCTACAAGTCTTGTCTTTATTAACAATACAAATAACATAAGATTCTTCAAGGAAATCAAGTTGTCCTTGAGGTGAATGTGAAGTCAGCTCAGAATATAACCTGTTTTGTATCCGGAGAATCGCTGGATATCAATTTAAAGAAATATAATAAGCACTCTTAGGGAATGCCAGTATTATTATTATTATTAGTAGTAGTAGTAGTAGTAGTAGTAGATCTTATAATATATAGGGTGCGCTACATAGACGTACTTGTGTCAAAATATGTCAGAATCACTTCATATCTCGCCATAATGTGACATTAAAGTACATACACTACTCCTTTGCAGCAACAAAACATAGACTCAAGATATAATAGTCTGATAATATCGTATTATTGGAATGATAATATGTCAGTATAACATTTTTTCAATGCAAAGTCTAGTAACTCTAATTTTCTGTCATAAGGTCCAGAGTCAGATTTCATCACTGTATACTTTTTTGTGACCTCCCCACCGTAGGTTGCGAACAAAAATTCACCGAATTTGCTTGTCTTTGTGTTTGTCATCTGTAAGTTACAATTGATGTACTTTTTTAGTGTAACCGTAATCTGTATTTGAAAAATTCAGATACTTAAGAATCGACCTATATCGTATAGAAACGATATTGTTAGAGAACTGCAAAACAAAAATAGATCGAAAGAGATTGGATTTTATGTAAAACAATTGTACTTTAGCGGCATCCTCGATTAACTTTGAATCTCCTCTTAAATCCACTGTCAGTGGTTCTGCTAGAAATCCACCTTTGAGGATTGATTAAAATGCATTCTCCAACAAGAAAATGTTCGGTGTGTCAAATCTATATCGCACAAATAAATCCAATTTATATTGTAAAGCTTCGGTTCTAATCGTAGGTTCCTTTTTGTTCTCTGAATCTTTTGAGGGAAGTAACAGGGTTCTTTCAAAGATTGTAAAAAAAGACTTTATTCACAGAGGATTGATTTCTTGCATAGATAGCTGTTACAATTTAGTCTCCTTTGTATAGATGTTACATCTAATCCCTAGTTCCATGAGAGTTGTTTATATTTCTATGGCACTTCGTCGTCTAACGGCTTTAAATGACTCATGAAAAATTAGACCCAAAACAATGATACCAAGTTTCGGACGAGTCTAAGAATTACCATATCTACAGCATGAATAAGGATATACAAACTACGTGAACTATCTAGTAGATAAGTCATTTCCTTTTTATGAATTATATTTGAAATTATTCAGACAACTTTACTACTTAAAGTAACATTACAGTTTACAACAACGCGTGCGTGATATATAGTCTATCGTCCAGTTGAGTCAGTTGTATAAATTTCAAAAATCTCTTTTAAAGCGGTATATCAATATATTTATCAATCATGGGAACGCAACACAACTTGATGTCTTCATTGAAGGGTTCAGATAATTGTTTCAGAATACTATTGCTGAGTAAAGTATCCCGTTTCAAATTGCCGTTGATATGCTGTTCATTTTCTTATTATAGCTTTGGACCTGGAAAACTCTGAGGTTGTTATTTTCGCTCGAACTCAAATAGTTCAGCACTCATTTGCCGATAGACTACTTTCTTAGGGCAGTAGTATAATGATGGCATATCCCAGACCAAAAGTGTAACTATTCTTAAGTGTTAATTTAATCAAGAGGCAGACGAACTCCTTAAATCAACGGCTACACAAGACCAATACGATTTTTTTACTAAAACATGCCATCATCTTACAACTGAACCTACATATTATAGATCTACATTTTTTGAACTATTCAAAGTAATTACAAATACTAGTTACACTAATAAAATGGAACAAAAGAAGAAAAAAAGGTGAACGTTGTCGAAAAATCAAAGAAGAAAAGGAGATAGAGAAAAGATGAAGAAAACAGTATGCATACAACACAAGAAAAGAGAACAGCTACATTAACACAGTAATCGACGATGATATTTTTTTTTCTAAATGTGGGATAGAAGTAAATTTTTCTTCTTACCATGGGCACAGGAAATACATTATCTATCCTAAGGAATATTTAATTCAAAAATATTAACAAGGTATGAGACAAACATAACAGAAAAAAGTAAATGAAAAAGAAGACCAACAGAAAGAGAAAAATAAGATAGTAAGTGTGTGATTGTTTACGACTTGGCTGATGTGTGTTGAAGAAAAAAATGAAAACTAAAAAATGTTGAGATATTTATTTACAAAGTGCAATAAATTGTAGAATTTCAGATTTAAGCTGTGCTGATAAAATTCCATACAGAAAGGTTATGTAAACGACATGTTGATCAATAACAAGCTGATGTTGTAGATATTATAGACATTAGTACATATACAAATATAATTAATCTATGTACTTTAATCGGAATAGATGTATTGTGAAATATATGTATGGGGCTGAAAAAATAAAGACAAGAAAGGGTAATGGCGTAAGGAACAGACAAAAGACAGAAAATACATTATTATTAAGGAACGACTTTTGCAACCACACTTTTAAAGAAGTACTATAAAAGAAAACAGCATTGTTCTACTTACTCAGATAAAAATGCATCTGTATAAGAAATATTTGACAGGACTTTAAAAACCAGAATGTGTAATTCTTTTATTCGGAATGAAACAAGAAGATGGATAGATGTAATGGTCAAACTTTTAGACGCATACAACAATACGTATACAAGATCAATATTATGCATGACACCTATTGAGGCAGGTAAATCTGAACCCCCACCCCCCCACCCCCCATAAAAAAATTACAAAAGTACAAGTCTGGATTAATCTATTTCACTATTTAACTTCTGATTCAATTGATACACCAAAATTCAAACTAGGTCGGACTGTAGAACTTCTAACGGTTAAATGTGTATTTACAAAAGTATACTTACCAAATTTTACAGAAGAGATATTCAAGATCAATAGGGTAATTGTTTGCTATTTAATCACATACAATCTTGAGGACTAAAATGGAGATAAAATTATTTGAATATTTTGTGAGGATGAGTTATCTTTTTCTACAAAAAAACAAGATGATGTGTTTTACACGGTTGACAGATTTTAAAGACTATGAAACAAAAGGAAATATATAAGTACTGGCAAGATGAAAGGGTTATGGAGAATCACATGATAGGTAGGAGCCAGCAAATGATGTAATGTCAATCAAATAAATATGAACAATAAAGGGCTGGTAGCTCCAAAATTTAATCATCCAAATAAAACTAAAACAAAACTAATAATCATTAAAAACAAATATGTTAAATATTTGCATAATGAAGTTAATCCATTAAAACAATCCAATAAATCTTTTTATGAAACTAATTTTCCCTCTCCACGGCTCCTGACAAATGTTTAAGGAACGACCTCGTGTTGCCAGCACCTCCCATCCTAAAGAATGATCTCTCAAAAACCTCGCTATCCGGCAGATGCATTAGTCCAGAACCTTTGGCCACTCACACTGATTTAACCATTATCGTCCCTCGAAACAACGTCACTACTGACTACAGTATCCAGGTTACACAACCCCACATAATTCGACGAATCTACGTAGCAGCTAAAAATACAACAAAAGCCGAGCATTACAATAGACACGTCTGAGCGCGAATACGGTGATATACATTACGCATGCGTAAACTGACTTCGTTACACATTACATTATTTCATAAGAACGACTATACGAGATTATTATTCAAAAGCCACTTTAATTTACGAACCTGTTTCCGACTAGAAAAATCTCGCTGGATTACAAAACTCGAACGTGTCTCATTATTACATTCGTACAACATATAATTAAATTAAACTTGTGTGTTTAGCTATAAGATGCATAACTTGGAAAATACTATATTCTATCCGATAGCATGGCGTTATGTGAGATAGGTCTGACTTAGTAGACATTTAGAATAAATTCCAAAACATTAAATATATTAAACAATTTCATCACTTGTAACGGATAGGAAGAAGGAATAAAGTATCACATTTCACATACCTCTACAGCTGAAGATGGCTTCCATCAAGTGGACAGTTTCCTGACAAGATTCATCTGTATTGTGACGATATAGAGATATTTAGCACTATAAGTATTACGATGGCTGTAAAATCCACGCCCAGAGAACTCGGGATAAACACACACACACCCTTCCTCTACTGCTGACGGTTGGTGCGTGCTGCAACTAGTAAACATAAGTCAGTATCGAAATCGCCAAAATTAAAAACCATATAACCCGGGTAACACCGTAAGCGACAACGAAAGCCATCTACAATTTTGTTCATATATAATATAAAGGTATTCTTGCACACTATTCGGTGACTTAGATTACAAGATACATTGAGAAAAATATTTATACGAATATAGACTTTATGCTGGAAATGACACATCCTTGCTCTTTTTTGATGAAGTCATGCTATTTTTGAGAGAAATAATCAGAATAAAAATTAGAGATTTTGGTTAGGAAAGAATACAACTTGATTTGGGTAATTGAACGAACCACAGAGATTTATGATGGATTCATATTTATGGACTGCTACCACAGAACAAAGAGGTGAATATTATGAACAAATTGCAAATCGATAAAATGATTATTTGACATATTTAATACCAAACTTCATAAATATATCAGCAGTAGCACTTTTTGGAACATGCTATGTCCAGTTAACAAAATAGGTACCATATAAGTATGCTTGTCTCAATGTAGACAATAAAGACAGCAAAATTGTTGTTTTTTGGATTGGGGGTGGGGTGAGGATTATGCAATATAATTGGTAATTAATATACCAAATGACCATACCGAAAAGGGCAAAAATTGGTTCAAGAATGTCAAATGAAAAAGCAGATATTGACTTGTTAAATATTAGAAATGCCTTTTTTTAGGACCACATAGAGTAATATCTTTCCAACAAAAGTAACAGACAAGGAAACAAGGATGCATATATATCGCTTAGCAAAAAACATTACTGTGGAATACAGTTTTGTCTAAATCTGTTTCATTAAAATCAAACAAACACATAAGTAAATGTTATATGTGACAAATTTTTAAATCATTTCCCTAGTGAATAAATATTACAATGTCACAAAAAGTGATGTAACAAAGATCTATTGTAAGATTCAAAATCTTTCATCACATGTTGTGAGTAACTTATCTTTTGAATTGTGTTTCTGAATGTATTATTAGGCCAATATATTATTATCAATGTTCCCATTGTGTTATTTTTGGACAATACAGACAGCAAACATATGCCATCAATATTGTGTATGAAAATTAAATCTTTTCATAACGAATGTGAACCAATATTTTACAGACGAGAACGCTGTAAAGAACAGTTATACGAATATTTATAGAAGATTTCAGAATTGGTTTATGAAGAAATAAGACCACATATAATTTATTTGGTTATGATTCATACTTATTTATTAAGACATTGGAAACAAAATCATATACAAATCGGAACAATTATACCAAAATAATGATGAAAAATATATTTCATTTTGTAAAGATTGTATTGTTGGCAAGTTCGAAAATAGAGTGCATGATGGACAAAAAGCAAATCAAGAAAGAAATTCTTGATCAAAGAAAAATGAGGTTTCTAGATAATTACATATATATGGCATAATCACTAGATCACCTTGCTAAAAATGTAAGTAAAACTACCTTTTTTTAAACTATACTTTCAAAAAATAAATCCAAAGTTTACGAAATAAAGATATTGACCCACACGATCGTATGGTTGGATGTGAGGGATTTAAACGAACATTGACTCTTATTGAAAAATTATATCTAAATCTTTAAAAATGAAATACTTTTACACAAGGACTATCAGTATGTCAAAAATTAATGAAACACTTGAATATAAGGATATATTGAGATTTGCTTGATTTTTAAGGAAAAAGATGCTGTAATGTTGTGCGATATAGTTGAAGAATTAGGAATTGTATGTATGGACAACTATATATTGGATCTATGATTCGCTCTTGGTTTATCATATGATGCGTCATTAAAATTGAGTAATTTTGAGTTACAATTGCTAACTGTTTATGATATGTTTCTTATTGTTGAATCAGGATGTATGGGTGGTATTAGTGTGATTCGAAACAGATAGACAAAAGAAAATCATTAAAATTATTTGTCTAAAGAAGGCAAAATATGAAATGATGGTTATGATGACAACATTATTTCAAAATAATTTTTAATATACCTTTTTATCAATCCTGTGTATGATTGGACAACGTGTGAATATATGCTGGGCTAAAAATGCCAGATGAGATAATTTATTTTGCAGACAAAAAATAGTATGAAATGGCATGACGAATATAACATTGTTGTTGAAGCAGGTCTGATTATACCAATATAATTACTTGAATGTTCTATGATTATTCTTTCGCACCAGAAAACAGTAATTACACAAGAAAGCGATTTGTTCAATCTACTAAAGTAATCAATTAAACAAAAAGGAACCCCGCCCCCCCCCCCCAAGAAAACAACAAAACAAAACAGTACAAAAACAATATATGCACTGGAAAAATTAAATAACTACAAACTTCATTATATAAATATCAATCTGTATTGATCACTCGCAGTTAGGTAACACATATTTACAGAACTGTTTTATTGGATCAATATTCGTGGCTGAAACATCCATTTAATTAAATACAGATGTTTAAAACTGATTATAATTACTGTATTTCGAAAAACAAATATTGAAAATCTCATAAAAAAAACAATGTAGAAGTACCTACTGGTGAGGAAAGCATTTTAAATGACAAAGCAAAATATCCTTTGTTAGAAGTACAATAATAGACAAAGATATTGGTTTGGTGAGTTTACAAAAATAAAATAATACAACCCTTTTTGCGAAGAATGTACTATACTTAACTTATTCATATGACTAATTTATGACTTTAACCACATATAATTAAAATTAGAATATTGTGACAATACAAAACTATAGTCGACATATACATATTCACTTTGTATCAGTTTACAGATTAATCACTTTTAAAAGACATGAAAAATAACTTGCATTGGATCGAGACTAGTGACCATCCAAAAAAATAACAATAAAAGTATACAAATATTACTTGGTATACATTAAGGAAATATAAAGGTTCTTTTTTCTAAAAACACGAAATCTTAGGGAAACTTATGTTGGAATTAGTGGAACTGAGAAGTAAACGTTATTCATTTAGGACCCTGGAAGACACAAAGATAATATGTAAAGGAAATACAAATAAAAAAAAAAAAACTAAAATTTGAGATATACAAAAAGTGTCTAACTAACGCAACAATATATTACAAAGAAATGAATTTGATGAGGTCATAAAAACATGAACTGTGCAACATTACAGTAAGTAAGGTAGCTTGACGTTTTTATGACGATTACAAGTATTTTAGTTACTAAAATCGAACACTGCATTATGGTTAGTATTTGATTAAATAGCAATTTCGTAACTAAAATGATATTCTGACGTCATCAATAACTTCATTTGTTTACTTTCTTTTAATCTCTCAATTATGTTTTTGTTCGTTTGGAATTGAGCTATTTTCTTAAAAAAGTAGTTATGTTGCTTTTTTCTCCACTGAGAAAACATCACCCAAAACCTAATGTTTTCTCTTACTATTGCATAGTGCTTTTGTGTAGTAACCCAAACAGATATTCCATAACTCATTGCACTGAATGCTAGTTTTGTTAGATTTGTTGCTTTCGGTTTTGCATCATCCAAATTACTACAGTAGTAAAATAATAAACAAAGTATTAGTATTCTGGTAAATTTCAACAAATAATTACAACCATATTTCTGGTTTATAATCAGGGTTAGAGGTAATTACTTATACATCTTTCAATATCCATTTATTGTTGTGGGTTTTATTAAGCTGAAATGTCTGACAAATAATTACAAGATTTATATTCTTTTTCCAACATAGCCAGAGCAAATTTTTTTTTTAATACAATTTGCAATTTCGCATATTATCATGATATGCACCTCGTTTAAGAATATAGCTATTTAAATAACATAATCTATGCCTGTATCGTCAACACCAAACATTATATTAGTTTATCTTGCTCTAGTGCATTGAGTTTCCCTTGCTAATTTGTTTTAATGAAATGTAAAAAATTCCCAGCATACGGGAAAAAAGAACTATAGGTTTTATAATGACCTTGCGTTATTAGAGGGAATGTAGGGATATGGAATTACAGTCCTCTGTGACTATACTGTCACAATGTTATGGCTATCCCATGGACGGTTTGGGATTGGGAGCTACAGGCATACTGAAACCTCAAACTAACACTTTGCTTGTGATTTTCGACGGTTATGAAACACATATAGACATATTTTTTCTTTATGATGCAGCAATATAAGCAGGTTATTTAGTAATCAGAGTAAATAGCCATGCCCTCAGATATACCACTGGGCTGTTCCGACGGTATGGTTCGAACCCGCACCGTTTGCTTTGCGCGTCCAGCAACCTAACCACTGAATCACCGCGGCTCATAGTTATTTTTGTAATATAAGCTTGTAAACAGTGATTGCAAAGTCACTTCGTATAAAAAACATACTTCGTATACAGGCCTCAGAATATTACTGACACGTTTTAATTTTACTAGGAGCCGATGTTCCTGGTTAAAAAGCTAAAGGATTCCGCAACATGTATTTTAAAGTAGTTTTATAGAGAATGTACTACGTATGTTCAAGACAGTTATGAATGGGCAAATGACAAGTACATTATAGCTTATTTAAATTATGTTTGTCACAATTTCGTTTCATCATTCCGGTACCAAGATCGCATTTGCTCAGGATTGTATTTTTCTTTCTATTTGTCATCATACTTTTCATATTCTTCTTTTTCGCCATCTCCTTCAATTGCAAAAGGAAAAAGCTTCAACTCATTATATAAAAAGAACAAGGCTTGAAAAGTTACCTTCAGCGATGAGTCAGAACAGAAGAATTCTATTTTGGACAGAGTTATACCATATCTTTAATTGTCCGTCATTGTTATTGATAGCAGCAACACATTCAAATCATGTTAACATTTGTAGTTAAGTCCAAGGTCAATAGGTCTGTGCATCAAATGAGCTATAGTCAAATGCATTCTCTACGTGCAAATGGTTATGAAACACTGAAGAAGCGATTCGAAAATGTCTCAGCTTATCTATCGTAAAAAAGTTTACTATGTTCGATAACCTTGTTTCCCCTAAATTTAATACAATTAGAGACCAGTCTTGAAGACCCTTTTAAAGGTCTTTGTTTTGTCTATTGACTACAGCAAACTTCCTTTTTATCGCTTTTATCCACGCCATTTAATTCTGACAGGTTTTCTAAATAGCATCTTTAACAAATATGTTCAAACTTTGAACATAATATTCTATCCTTAAAAGCAAACAATTCTCAGCAAATATTGATTTTAACCGAAATAGTGTAATTTGCAACATGAATGACATATTGATAAGTTCAAAAAAAGATGTTATTACATTTGCAACATTGATTATGATGTATTCTTTGTTTATTGCCGCTTCAGATAATTTCATTGCCTTGCAAGGATACATACAATCCATAAGTAAAACATATATTTGTAAAAGACCATCTGAATATTTCGATAATTGAAGCAGATTGTCTCGTGTTTAACAACAACGGAAACAATTTGTAAATTTGGAAACATTTTGACGACATTATGATTAGAGAACAGGTAAGATACGTGCCTCATTGCATATGTTCAGTAGAGAAAATCAAACTAGTAAAACATGTTTGTAACGTGCCTCCTAAGTGTTCTAGAAATAACGTATTTTTCCTGCATTGCAGTAAAAGATAGCATACGCTCTGCAATCGTAAAAATGGACAGATAGACTGGGGGAAGGAGCATATAAAATATATTTGAGTCTTAAATGCACCTTCAGCGTCTTATAAGCGGAAGTAAGACCGTAATTTTCTTGTGTATGCATGATAAAGGTTGATGAATATAGTGACCTGCTTCGAAGGATAACGGACACAAATATTGATACCGTAGTCATGGGTTAATTTCTGGACAGAGAAAACCCCTTTTCAGTGATTCATTCAATCATTCAGTCTGTTCTTTAACTAGGACACAATGCACATTAATTTCAATTTATTTAATCAGGGACATTAGATGCTAGAATTTATTTGTACAATGTGTGTAAGTTCAGAAGTTTTCTCAATATGGTGGAAGCTCTGCCAAGAAGTGGCCTGGACTGATATCAAGAGGGGTGAGGAGCTATACGTCTGCTGGAGCTTTCTGGTTATACATTTTATTAGTTAATACATAATTGAATGCTTTGTGCCAAAAAACATATTATAATTTGAATATAATCACATGGTTCTGAAAACTATCCTAAAATTACACATGCTATGGAAAAGCATGATGATATTGGTATGGACACTGTTGCGATGTACCAATAAAAATGTTCAAAATGCAATTCCTAGTCCGTAAATATATTACTGGCTAAAGATAAAGAGAAATCAGCCAGAAACTTTAAATTTGTATCTGGTTAGATTAAACATTTTTCGAATCTCCAGAAACAGTATTTGATTGGTTATTCACAATGCGACCATCTTCAAACTCTTTCATTCTGATAGATGAGGTCAACAGTCTACAAGTTCAACCTTAATGTTAGATATCTTTTCCAAGTGCTTTTTCGCATTTTTGTTACAATTGGAAATCCGATAGAGGAAAGACATCAATGGAAACATGTAACCTTAGCGTTTGACATTCGAATAGATTCTAGCCACCAACACTTTTTGGATTCTGAGAATATTCCCTTGGCATTTCATTTATTTAAGTTGGGCGTATCAAAATCCAGATATTCTCGCTTCACTCTTGTTCAACAGAGTTTATTAGGAATTTTCATGAGTTGCGTTTTATTTTCTCTTTTATATAATGTCGACGATTATTTTAACATCGTGCGTAGCTTAAAATGTGAACGTTGTTAAGTTTACTTCAGAAATTAGTTCCAAGTCGATTACAAGGAATTGCGCATACACCAATATATAGTTTCACTTGAGGAATTGTTGCAAAACGTGGAAGAGTAATGGATACAACCAAAACGACTCATTGTTTAAATGTCTGTTCCATGATGTTGACAAAAATAACCGCGAAACGCATTTCATGTGCGATGATAAATATATATATATATATATATATATATATATATATATATATTATTTATAATAATAATAATAATAATAATAATAATAATAATAATAATAATAATAATAATAAGTGCATACGTGTTTTGTTCTGAGTCAGCAGAATGAACGAGTTTAATGTGATGTATGGATACGCCGAAGCCGAAGCCATCTTGCTGAGACGTATTCTTACTCCATTATCAAACGAGTTCTTTCCGACAATTCGGAACAAAGCATGAGTGCTGTTTTGTAGTTATAATAAACCGTCTCTTGTACGTTTTCCAGATGTGTTCAGATATATAGTGCGAATGGGCTCTAAAACATTTTGAAATTTATTTATAAAAGGTTGATTTGGTGCATCTAATAATATCCACACGCGGACGTTTTTGAAAACACCTACATAGTTGCAGTCTGTGTGTGCGATAAGTAAATACGGACTGAACATCCGTATGCCAGATCATCCATGTAAGAGATAATGGGTATGTACTAAATGTTGTTAAATATTAAAAACTAAGCTTAAATTACATTTGTCAAAATATTTTGTGAAAATGTGTGTGAAGCTTTTCTGAACCAATATTCAAAGGTATTAAAGTTAAAGGTAAATGAGTTCATTAAACACGGCTATCCCTTTCTTGGAAAAATTGAAGTAAGAACTAACTTTCATAGATGGATGTAAATATACAGTGTAACAAACCTAGGGTATGTGCTATTTGCACTTACATCTCCGTTTAAAGCTTTGTTAGATTTTAGTGATTATGTGTTGATTATGGGAAGTCAGTTTTGGGAAGATAGTTCTCAAACCGAGTAATTAGCAAATTTCTAGGAGCAGACGTCATAATGTACAATATTCACAAGACTTTCATAAAATGGACCATGCCTAATGTCTTAACCTAAGGAATTCTCCGGATATTTTAATGTATAAATGCTTAGTAGTTTGAGATGGGAATCATTGTTTTTAATTATGTGATTGGGTTTTGTTTCGTGGTGCATGACGTGAAGTAACAATATTCAGCTTGGAAAAGGCTTACTGATGGGTCATACGAATGTGAAGCAAAAATAAATAAAAAAACAAAACAAAACATAACAAAACAAAACAAAACAACAACACCCATCCCCCCCCCCAAAAAAAAAAAAAACAACAACAAACAAACAAACAAAACAAACAAAACATGCAAGTGTAAAATTAGAGTTTCGTGATGTGTGGTTATTAGGTGATTAGAGGAAAATGATTTGCAATATATTCGCGTTTTTGAACTTTTCAGTGGGACATCGACTGTTGTCACTAGGTTTTTGGAAATAGGGGAAACATGGACCTCAAGGCAGACTCACGCAGGAGTTGTTTTAATCGATTGGTAGTGAAACCCTTTTGCGTGATACAATAGATAGGTACATGAGAGTATATGCATGCAAATATTTTTTAAGGTGTGTGTAATGTGTAATCTGATACATAAAATCTCACAGGCAAGATATATTAATGTATTCTGAACACTATACGCTAACAAACTTGCAGGTATGAGCACATTAAAAAAAGTTAATTCCTGAGTTGATTAGATATTTTGAAATTTGGTGGCTAGAAAGGAATTTAAAACTGGTAACTGGAGGAGTAACTAGAAATGGTAGCTAACAGGGGATATTTTGTTAATTCTTTCTCTATGAAGACATTTTCTCCTTCGTCAAAAAATCATATAGTGGTTAAGATATACATGAAAATAAAGGTGATTTTGTCTTAGAGAACTGCCAAACTTTACACAATTATTGTTTGCCCCAGCAATACAAGGTATCTCCCACATTGCCACAGGTCATGCTTTCTTTAAATATTTTTCATTAGGCTTCCACAGAAAGCGGAAAAAAATAATAAAAATTAAATAATAATAATACTACTACTACTGATAATAATAATAATAACCGCTCCCCCCTCCCCATCAAGATAATCCTAACATTGGATTTTATTGTTTTTGCAGGTTGGTTACATACGGGAATATATTTTCAGACTGGTTTGCATAATATCATATTCAACTATGCAATTATAACTAAATAAAGGAACTTTTGATTACCTTACTCTCAGACAAAAGTCATGTCGTTGGTCTTACTGCAGTAATTCAGAATATCATCTGGTATTGCAGCCTATTGTAATCCCTAAGGAAATCGTTAATCTATTTCTTTGATTTTTCCCGAAGATTCGCCCAACAGTAAAGCATGTTGCTTGTATTAAATATATAGCAGCATTACAGCCTAAGAAGAAAATACAATTTTCACTGAGTTCAGGCTTTTGACTTTTGCGTAGGGTAAGGTCGCTTCCAGTAAACAATTCAGTAATCGGATGAAAATGCAGCTATTTACAAACAAGTGCAACATCACCTAAGGTGATTATTTTATATTTTGTGTCCAAGTGAGTGCCGTTCATAGGAAAGAAAGGTAGATATATGAAGAAAATATACCAATTAGCAGGACACATTAGGGTTGTTTTGTTCTTCAAATATGATGGAGCCATGATACATTTTTCAGGCACCGAGACAATAACTGGATCAATGCTTAATCTGTCTTTACTCGTACATTTCATGACTATTTTCTATACAAACAAGTTGGATTTTTCCATTCAAGTTGACAATGAGAGTTTTGATAAGACATCCACTGGGGTTCATGGTCTGGTCACTCCTGGGAAATATATTTAATGTTTGGCTCTGAAGGCGTCAGATTCTAAACTTTACCATTCTCAAGAGTTTAAATATCGTCTGACAATTTTATTCTGGAACCAACATCACTGGATATTTCAGTGTTGTTACTAATAATGAAAAAGCCGATTTATTTAAATAGGTGCAACCTCTGTCAACTCTTCTAGGTATCACTACACTTATTTAGCCAATCAGCTCTTATTGCGTGCAATTGTAGTCCCTTAGAAAATTATTATATCTTTTTCTCCGATCTTTCCTGCAGATTTGCTAACCAGTGAAGAAAGTTACTTATATCCAACAGAAGGTTGCAATAAAGCATAAACAGAAATAATATCTTTACCGAGTTTAGCTTCTTCGTTTATGCGTGGGATGATAAAGCAAACATTTATGATTCGGCCGGTTCTGCAACAGTCACTCGAACTAAACATTCCAGTCATTTCATGCAACTATATCACAAATTGAAACATAGCCTATGCTGATGTGTTATATGTTGTGTCCAAGTTAGTATGTAGCGTAAGCATGATAGTATCGGAGCATCTTAAATTATAACTAACGCACTGGATTTCATCAAAAAAGAAGAACAATGATTAAATATATAAGGACCATAATTAGTAAAGTGATGCAAGGTAATGTCCTCTGTAACAATTCGAACTTGATGTAAAGGACAGCAACAGACAGTGTTCCGGTTCTAAGTGTGATATCTTACAATGAGTAATGCCATGAAGTTAGTTGTGACTTTCTTAATTGCATTGTTACGTATGTAATTGTAATGATGATTATACATAAATAATATCTTTCCTTAAAATGTCCACTTCGAATGTTTTGTTACCAAAGACGTTTAAATAAACTATTATGCAACCACAGGCCATACATTTACAAGCCATTGTCAATACAATTTTAAATTATAATTAATATTAAAACTACAATTTACATTATTTTATTGTTGAATGATGGGGAAAACACTTTCGAAAAAACATTAGTAAAGTGTAAGCAGTCAGTTGTGATCGGACACATATTAATTATAACTCAGTTAAGATCCGAGAACAATATTCATTATAAACCAGCTGAGACAGGAGGAAAATATTCATTAAAAATAAGTTGAGATCGCAAAAAACTATTAAATCATAAATCTGTTGAGCTCGGAGAAAAATATTCAATAAAATGAATCGTAGTACCAATAATGAATAACGAAAATAATACTGAACAGGAAATTTCTGACTCCTTTGGATACAGGATTTTCCTGTTTATTCAGTTATCAAGTCTTAAAAAAATACCTTATGTAGTACAAACTGTGTCAGGCTGAAAAATGCATTTCAGGGTATGTAAACAGATAACAGAACAGCAACTGTCCTATATGTTGAGAAATCCTGTCATTTCAACCTGTGTTTAAATTTATCTGACCTTGCCTTATCATGCCTACTGATCTTTGTTCATTGATTGCTGTCTTATTGATCATCACATGCAGCATAGCCTTGCTCCCTTTGCTGTCAAGCAATTCATAGCCATTTCTCAACATTTAAGGCAGTTGATACGCTGTTATTTCTGTACAAATCCTGAAATTAAAGTGTCAGCCAGGCTGAATTTGTACCATGTAAAGTAATTGAACTTTAAAAATTGACGAAATAATAATAATAATAATAATAATAATAATAATAATAATAATAATAATAATAATAATAGAAAAATAACTGTCATAAAAACCGTCCAAACATTTCCTGTTCAGTTATGTAATTGTTACACATACTGTTAAAAAGACCTATTTTTCATGATTTTGTTTTCCAAACTCAGCTGACTTTTTCCACTTTAATTACTATTTACCATAATTTACCTTTTAGAGCTGAAGGCAAATACATACATGCACGAGTAACTATTTAGTATTTGTATCATATATGATCATTCCTATGATGAAGGGATATGCGACAATGTCTCATCAATTAAATTTTTTTTATTACAAGAATAACGTGCTGTCAGCTTTACTTACTGCAGGATATCTCTAAACTTTTTCTTCCAATTTTACAAACCATTTGCTACAACATAAAACAGTCCGTATTTAAGCTTATTATCGTAGCGTAATAATATCTTGTCAATCGCTATTAATGTTACATCTTTTGTGAGTTCTTGTTGAGTCATGTTGACTCATTTTAATGGTACTGAATATAACATATTTACATTATATTCATATAAAAAATTCCAGTCATTGGTCAAATGAGAGTGATCAAAGATCGTGAAGAGTTTCTTGACATGCAAATGCGATTCATCAGCCTACCGTTAAACATTTACCTAGTTCTATGCGACAGCCGTAAATCATTACAGGTAGAAAGAAGACGATGTATTTTAACTGTTGGCATCCTTGCAAAGGATATATAATTTAAGTGCATTGTCTTAACTAGAGCTTCCGATGGCCTTGACAGTGTATGGAAATGGTACTAAAAAACTTCGTTTACGTGTCTATTAGATATACACTGTACCTCACTTTATTTAAGCTATTTGTTTCTTGTCATCCAACGTATTTTCCTTTCCGTCAGTTTGTTTAACAACCTTTCAATAGGCTAATCAGTCTATATATCTGCATATCGCTGAATATGTCTGGCTCACAGACTCAAACTTACTCCTCTGTTTTTTGTCTCTCCTACATGATTCAGGTAACATAGTCATCAGATATACTTACCATATATTTAAATTTATCCGACACCATTCACGTCCAGAGCTAGTATCAATATACTGATCATACATATTTCTTTGTTTGTTTGTTTTTGTGGAATGCAGTGATCCAGCACCTTTGATGTACTTGATTATGATTCTGGGCGGCTATCGTTCCCGATTAGCTTGTGTAGCTTGTTTCAAGTACATGAGCGTCGCGCACTTGAGTCAGCTGCAAAAAACATTCACGGAGCAATAACTCTATTTAAGCAAGTCATTCAACATAATATCAACTGTTCATCAGGAATAAAGCATTAGCCTCTGCAATTCTCCTCAGCGCATATTCTATAGCTCCAGTATAGATGTTGAACTGTTTCAAGGATGACCTGAGGAGGTTTTTGAAGCATTAAAGAATTAGTAATTGACCAGATAGAATGAAATATTAACCCCCATTACATAATTTTACCATCGCATCGAGAGATAATGTATCTCTGCGTTTTATTCTATGTACGCCTGTATGACTTTTGATATGTTTAAATGTGTATACCTGTATTTAGTATATGTTCATGTATGCATCTGTTGACCGCTAGAGTTATATATATATATATATATATATATATATATATATATATATATATATATATATAAACACATGTATGCATCTGCTGACCGCTAGAGTTATATAAATATATGTACACACATATATTTCTTGACTTTAATATTTGCTTAAACCATAATGTTAAGTATATTGTTGACATGTTAAGCTATTGTCCTTGAAATAGGTTGTTTACTAAATATTTGAGTTAATGGACGGTTTTGGTAAACAAGTTGTTGATTCAATTTGAGGTCAATGTTGATTTTGTTTACAGATAAAACCCGAATTTCCTTTAGAGCTATGTGTCAAAAATCACATACACCATAATATTCTAGAACATTCTGTTATATATACCATGTTTGGTGGACAGTTTTTCAGTTTCGACCTTAACATCAGTCTTTAAAGAGCCATTGCTGTTATGAAAAATCATTCCAAATTCAGAGAGAGGAAGGAATTATTTAGACTTTTGGAATTGGGATTTTGGATTTTGAATTGATGGTTTTGGGATTTATGTGAACTTTTTCAAAGATATTCTGGAGTACTTCATTTTGCATATCATCACATTAAAGAATACTGGCACATCAGGACATTAAATACTATTGGTACATCAGTTCATTCAAGGATGCAATAATTCATTCGGAACATTCTATATTTATGACTTGTGATTAGGACACTTAGGTTTATTGGCTTTTTTATTTTGATTCACGTTACTGCAAGTGTCTTTTGTATTTTCAATTTAGTAGTCTTGAAATAAATTGCTTGTTGATTTTTATTTGATTTGTTGGTTTCACTTTCTTTCTGTTACATTTTTCTTAGACCATAGAGTCTAATAAAATATAAATATCGGCTCAGAAGAACATACAACTGTACATCAAGATGTATGGGAAACTTCACCCCTGTTGTGCGTACAAACGTCAGTATGCCTATAGACCAGATATTGTTAAATACAAGAGAACACTGTCAGCTGATAAAGTTAATTCTATGGCAGGCAAAGACGAACCAGCAGGCTGCACATACTTCTTTCTGCAATAAAGCAATGGACTCACAGAATAGGATATTCAAACGTTAAATCACAGCATCTGATCATATGTGATTTGTATGTATGTACACATGTTCAACATAACATATATTACCTATTATATTTCTGAAGTATCGAACACTGCTAAATGCGTATTTAAGAAACTAATAGTAGGCGAACAATTTTATGATAAGATTTCAACAATACAAATAAAAATATAAAAACAGCGAGATTGGACCATGTTGTTGCTTGTGATGGTAACATTTAGTATGAAGTAACATGGCTATGAAAATGGGTAGTTTTGGTGAATGCAACAGTTTAGACAATCCAGTGACTGTTGTAAACTGGGATAAAACCTGTGCAGCTGTTTTGTAAAGACAGATTATTACACATCTTTACTTTGTGCACAAGTGACGCAGTGCTGCCTTCTCTATCCCAACACTAGCACTTGTTCCTCATCCACTTCCTGCTAAACCTTTAACGGTGATACCACATATAGCTCAATTGTTGACATTGTCATACTATTGCAGTAATTATAGCAGCTATTGTAGTAATATTTTATATGAACTGTTATTTTAATCTTTCTCTTGACGGTAACTTATCTCTAACTTTTGAATTGATTTTGTCGATATTTTCTCAACTTTCTATCCAGCTTCTTAGATGTCCAACCAATTGAACTCCTTTACTTTCAACACTGTCCAACTGTTGTTGCAATACAGCTTTGTTATTTGGACCTATGTCTTCGCTGATGTTCTTTAAACTCTTCAATCTATCTTATATGGATTTTAAAAAAGGATTTCATAGATTCTATTTGCTAACTTCCTCAGCAATAGCGTAGCCCCTCAATGATCTTTCCTTCTGTGTAGTGAATAATAATTTTACTGCAGGCATAGGCTTTCCCCTTTACATAGTTGTGTCGTTATGATATATAAAATTGTCTGCTTCTCTAACTCAACGGTTCATTCGGGTATTTCTCTATTTCTTAAGGAACACGTACTTGGCTGCTTTTGCACACAACACCAGGATCTAATGTATATGTAAATGCTGCTTCTTCAACAGGAATATATATATATATATATATCCATGTTGATTCTTAATGCGATAGATACAATAACCCGCTCGTTTATTATTATTATTGTTGCTTAACTGTTTATTAAATTTCTTGTTGAAAATTCCCCCTAGTGATTCTAACATGTAGGAGTCCAGAATGGTTCCTAGATTTTGTGTTTAGTGTTTCTTTTGTATATGTAAGCTGTTTATTCACCTGACGAAGAGCTTGTTTAGGTCGAAACGTTGAGAAACTGTTTTGAATATTTGCGCCATTATCAATTTTGTGTTAATATATATATATATATATATATATATATATATATATATATATATATATATATATATATATATATGCAGTCTTGTTTTGTCCAGTTTTGTCCAGTTTTACCTGCTGTAGAGCTTGTTGCTCGCATTGCCTTGATGTCTCCTTTTATTGAGAGTTGAACTCTTGTTCTTTTAGATTTAATATAATAGAGCCTTTTGTTTTGTATTCTAAGCTTGCTGGTTGTCCGAATTCTACTGCAGTTCATTCATGCCAAAGCCTTCCTTTGCGCACTTGTTTCACACATCAAAAACTTGCCGTGTAACGCTAGCACTTTCACCTATAGCATCATTATCATTTGCTCTGCAAAACCAGTTACATGATTTCCAGTATCTAAAAAATCTTTTTATTACAAAGCCTTTTTTGTTTATTAATATAGCTGAAATTGCACCCTCAATGTATCTTACATTCGGACACACATGCAAAGCACGCCATGATCGTTGATAAATGGAGAACAATTACCTGGAAAAACTCTCCACACATAGAGCATATTTTGTGATCCATCTCTCACATCTAACGATATACCTTTTAAAATATGTTTTTCTCTTGTATCTAACCAAATAGATTTTAAAATAATTTTTACTAAGTAACATTGAAATATGACTTACACTAACCTTTTAATCTTGTTGAAAGCATATCAAGTGAACTTTTCAAATATTTTCAGAAATAAATGCAAGGTGAACAAAGTAGATAAGAAGAATAATATAAAATCAAGAAATCACAGGAGAAAGTAGCTTTCAAAAAAGTCAAAAGATCCAGGTAGAGTTGAACTTGGTAGAATGTTTGCAAGAATTTATAAAAGTCAAAGATGAATGTTTAGAGAAGTATCTACAAAATTGCAGGATAAAATAAAAGATGCAAATTCACAAAGTTGGAACAAAGTATATTATTGTTTTATGTATTGTGTTCATTTGGTGAAAAAATAAACTTGTTTCTTCGTGGAGTCTGCAAAAATCCATTTGTAGTTGTGAAAGATACTGATGTTAACAACGAACAATCAATCAAAGCATAGCAAGAAAATAAAACCATGCTTTCATGTTGCAACCCAATCCTAGAATTGCTTCACATTTTCAAGCGTATAAATAGCACATCTTTTATCTACAAGGAACTGTCAAGTGAAACAAAGAAAATTCGATCAAATCCGTTAACCATGCAGTACTAAACTTTGCTCCCACAATTGAATATATACTGTTGAAATTGTTTAAGATGTCATTAGGTCTACCATCAAACATGGGTGTTGCAGAAATTACAAAAAGCAATTATTACATTTTGATTTAGTTGGTTCACAATTGACTATTTACAGAACATGGACTTTATTGTAAACACAACTGATAACACTTGATAACACTGTACAAGCAAAACTAAAATCCTACTTGCATTGTTAAAAGCTTTAAAAGTTTTGTCTAATAAATAGCATTTATTTTACCTGCATACAAATGACAACTGAAGCAACCCCCCCCCCCGAAAAAAAACCCCAAAAAAGAACCCAAATACAAACACACTTTGCCATGTGATATTTACCGCTGCTTTTAGAGTTTCATATATCATGATTTTTTTAAAAACGCTATTGAGATTTACAGTATGTCCACTATCAAACATGAATGAAGTTTTAACAATGATTATTCAAGTTTCATTTAGCAAGCTCACCAATGAGAACATTACACATGGTTTAATGCCAAATAAAGTTGGTACTCTATACAGGAATTACTACACAGTAAAATTGGCACTCTATACAGGAATTACTAAACAATAAAATTATTATCCTATACATGATTTAATACCAATGAAATTGGTACTCTATAGAAGGTTTAATACCAAAGCAAATTGATAATCTATACATGAATTACTACCCAATTAAATTGGTACTCTTTACATGAAATACTAACTAATAATATTAGTACTCTGTACATGAATTACTACCAAATAACATTGGTACTCTATAAAGGGTTAATACCAAATAATTATTGGTACTCTATACATGGGCTATTACGAAATAAACTTGGCATTCTATACATGAATCACTACCAAATAAAATTGTTACTCTATACATGAATTACTACCAAATAAAATTTGTACTGTATACATGAATTACTACCAAATAAAATTTGAACTGTATACATGAATTACTACCAAATACAATTGGTACTCTATCCATGAATTACTACCAAATAAAATTTGTACTGTATATATGAATTACTACTAAATAAAACTGATACTCTAACATGAATTTTTACCAAATAAAATTGGTACTCTATACATGGATTAATACCTAATAAAATATGTACTCTGTACATGAATTGCTTCTAAATAAAATTGGTACTCGATACATGGGCTATTTCCAAATAAAAGTGGTACTCTATACATGAATTACTACCAAAGAAAATTGGTACTGTATATGCGGGTTAATATAAAATAAATTGGTACTCTATACATGAACTACTACCAAATAAAACTGGTACTCAGCACATGGGTTTATACCTAATACAATTGGTACTTTATACATCAATACTTCTGGAAGCAAGAAAGAAAAAAAAGACATTTGCACATCTGTGTCGGGTGTGCGTTTTCTTAACGCATGACCACAGGTTATTTATGTGCCATACATATCAACGTGTTGTGGAATTCAGCAGCTAAAATAAATTTCCAAGTTTGAAATGAGTTTCGGTTTTATGGGGTTCTATTTTATGGAGTAATTACAACAACAGCAGCAAACATGGTTGGGAAAGCAATAACTGTCAGTCTAACATTTGGAGGAAGCATCCTTCTGTTTGGATTATTTGCACCAGATAGATTTAAAAGAAAAAAAAAGTGAATATCATTATCATAGAAGAATCACAGGGAAAAACTGCAGAGTTAAATGAATTGGATTACTTGAACGAAAGATTGAGAGAAAAAGGTTTGGCTTTCGGTATATAAAAATCTTGGACAATGCATTTAATTTATATGCATCTACTAATTCTGATGCATCCACTTATAGGTTTCTAGACACCGATGATTCTAAGCACCCAGAAAATAACGTAAAACTTGTAAGATAAAAGCAACCTGAACTTAATGATTTATATCAGCCTTCTTGTGAACAGGTAAATAAACAAGGATAGATTTATTGGATATGTGGTGTGTGTAAGTATGTATGTTGCTTACAAGTCTTTATAGGTAATGAATAGTTAAGATGACGTATGCATAGCACAAGTCGTTTGTCCCTTGCTCTACATATGTGCCGTTGGTACGCTAAATACATAACTCATAAAAAGCAAGTAAAGATAACCCAATAAGTTAAATACCTTAACGACACACATCATTCTATCACATATTCTCCAAGCAATAGTGAAAATAAACAAGAAGCAATGTACCACGTAACTTATTTGTGTTGTCTGATATAAGGGTAAAAGGAAATGTTAACAATGCTTGTGAAAGACATCAAAATATTATATGGTACCGATGGTCTTCTCAAGTTGAATAAATACAACATTTGTATTTGATAAAAACAAAATCTGAGGTTTCCTGATTCAGACGAAACGTATGGGATGGAACAATGCATTATGTACGATCTAATTAGAAAGTTACGATCAGGAGCTGCTAATACATAAAACAATCGACTTTTCGAATGATGATCATCGAGTAAGGAGTGTCACTTAAAAAATTATGCAAATCGTGATTGTTACCATCGTAATATATTCAGTGATCTACATTTTTGTTTCAATTGTTCAAAGTTTGTATATTTCATATGTCTTAATTATTTTCCATTTGGAAGATATATAGAAGGTGGTTGCATTTTTCTGATTTCTTTTGGTCTTGGCATATCAAACATCCAAGTATTCATTTTGATTTATTTGAGTGGAAATGTTTGAACATATATTTAACTATTTTGCATGTGTATGTATGTCTGATTTTTGACCTTTATCTCACATTTGTGCACAATACCAACTCGTTGACCATAGGTTATGCCTAGGTCGTAGGTATATCTAAACTGCGCTGCCTGTAATACTGTTTTTGTTTGTGATACAAAGAAAATATATAATCGTTTCGATTAGCCCGTATCGGAAAATAAAATTAAACATTTACTTTAGATAAAGAACTGATCCTAAAATATTTTAAAATTTAAAACATGAAAAAACAAAGCCAAAAAAAAAAAAATACGAAGAAAGAAAATTAACAGGAGCAAAAAAAAATAATAAAAAAAATAAATCCACGATGTGTATATTGCTGTGCAAATCATACAAAATGTGTACCATGTGTAAAATATTAAATTACAGATGCTTTTGATTGTTTTTACATTTTTTATTAGGTAAAAAATAAGAGTTTGCGGTTGAGTCTTACCAAAAATCCTCAATTCCCATCCCGTTATATTTTAGTGATTTTCCACACTTCTTGGACGAATGACAACCATATATCGGAAGTTTAGACATTTAGAAATGCAGAAAATATTTCCTTTGATAACCATACAACGGCTGACTAGTAATTCTCATTTTAAAGTATGTTTGAGTAATTGCACAATATATCGAAGACTTAATAACTTGATGTACACGTTGGAATATAATAGAAATTTAATTACATGCTTTTACGTCCCAAACACTGTCAATTAAAGCAATACTACTTTCATTTGGAGGTTTTATGTGTCATTTCAGTTTGAGATATCTAACTGCCTTCCTTTCTATTCGCATTTCCTTTGTTCAGAAGCACATTGCTTAAAATTACGAAGCATTCGATTCACCACTAGAGCCATTACAAATGAGGAATTAGCCAAATGTTTAAAAAAGGTAACAACCCGTTGCAATGTTTGCCTGTGGAATGTATTGTAATTTGTTTTTTGAACTCATTCGCTTACATGTCTGAGACTTGGCCCAGATCCAAACTTCATCATATTACATAACTTTCCCTTAGTATTTGCTAGCGCAATAAACAAAACAAAACTTGTCTGGGCGTTTGAAGGAATTCTTCCGTGGGATAGATCTAGGATTTGTAAGAATAATAATGAAAGAATTTGTTTTTTATGTCACTTCAATGCATTTGAAATTCAATTTTATTATAATCTGAGGTATATGCTGCAGAATATTCATGTATTACTACTTTTGGAGAAAATGACAGACTTTAACCCCAGCAACTCTTATAATAAAAGTGAAGCAGCAACATTCGTCTTTTTGAACTCTTCCATTGATGCCTTTTGTGGAATTGACGCTTCTTGTCCATCGCGTGTCGGATGGCAAAGTATGTACGTCGTCAGTCGGATAGTGACATATAATGTGTCTACTCTTCAGTTGTAAAATCATCAACTATGTGTAAATTCATAAGGAGTAACTACGTTTGATGTAATATTACATTGCTAGTCTGACAATTATCATATTTTACACGTTTGGGACATTAAAGCCTAGAATGCCAATATATATTCCTTTCACCCTGTATGTCAGTGGAATTCAGTTTCTTTCTTGCTTTAGAGAAACGTATTCAGAGTAAAATCTTCCTTCAGAAGTAAACTTATAAAAAAACAATTGTAAAACATACATTATCGAGGGTTTCTTTTCTTAATATGTCGCCTACGTTTCGCTATTACATTGTTCCTTACGGTATGCGATGAGCGGGAAAGAAAACTAATGTTTGTCACCTATCGCCTCTGACTTGAACTCGTTGTAACTGTTCCGTTATTATATGGACAAATATTTAATATGCGGATTATTTTGGAAATCATAATCTCTTTAGTGGCATCACGGCGATAATTGACGATGTTGGAGGCGTGGTGGGGGTGGGAGTGGTGGGGTTGGGGAGATCCATGATGCAAGAGTTTACGATTGGAACATTTTTATTTGATGACTTAAACTGCACTTGTCAGTGCCTTTCCACGTACTACAAATGTTCAAGAGTTATTGATGTATTATACGTGTATTGATTGATAGTCCGTATCCATGCATCCTTAATGAGCACATTGTGAATAATAATTGGAAAGCAAATCAGGAGGTGTTGGATAATTTTGAACCAAAAGTATAATTGATGTTTTATTACTTGGCTATTTGGCAATCTGCTTTGGAGGATGATTATTTCACACCACTGATTATTAACCTCCAAAGAAGAATTTATAATATATTGAAAACTGTTGGGGAAACAAAATTCAGTTTTCAAGTCTAACAATGTGAAATAGTTTTGCGTAGAAGTTACCAGAAAAGGAGAAAAAATAAATACTGTGTATGAGTCAAAGCGATGTTAATGGAAATACAAATGTGAAAAGCACGCACACACACACACACACACACACACACACACACATATATATATATATATATATATATATATATATATATATATATATATATACATATATATATATTAATATATAGATATTGAAGAGATAGAAAGAGTCAGATATAGACAGACAGACAGACAAACATGCACAGAGATAATTGCTAAATAGATAGATACATTGATTGATTGAATGAATTATTGATTGATTGAGTGAGTGAGTAATGATTCAGTAATCTACTCTATTGTTACAGTCCAGACTCTGAATATATGTATACATATTCTAAATATTAATTATTCTGATAACAGTGATCTGATTGTATATACATATTCTAAATGTTAATTATGTTGATATAATCTTAAAATCTGTCTCGATAATGCCAGAACTGAAATATTCTCACACAAGTCTGTCAAATACTTATAAATAATTTTATATCATGTACAAGACACTGGAAAAGATAAAGATTAAGAAAAACTTTAAATCCAGACGGGGAATATGTATGTTCACAGGATATGTGTACTTGGTGACATCCAGACACATCATATACTCTTATATTTTCAAAACTAGTTTTTATTATATATTAATCATAATAGGTAATATTAATAAATATCGAAATTAGGTTACAATCACATACTTTCAAGGTTCTAGACACCATTTTTAAATACAGCTTTACGTCTTAAGCACCGTCACATGTAACTTAAAATGTCCAATTATCTTGAGGTTTTTTTTTTTTTTTTTTTACCAGGACCAAATATTGGTCATTGTGACTATTCTGACCGTCGCGGAGGCTCAATGGACAGGATTTAAATTTTGGATCATGCTTTTGACAAGCAGAAGGAATATAATAATATCTTGTTTTCTTATTTCGTTTTTAGTAATAGAATACTGATTATTGCTAAAACTATTTATGAAAAAAATAGTTTTTCTCTCCCTTTGCGTCTTTTCTCCTTCTTCTAACACAAGAACAAGTAACCACAATTTCGTTGGTTCTCAACAATTAATATGCGTGAGCACATGACATCCGTGAAATTAAATGCAGGCTGATTTACAAACCTTATTTTACTTCACCTTTTTTCACCTGTATCGGAAGTTTTATATATTGTCTCACATCTAAATAGTCATCATACCAACATGTTTTTGAAGGTCGTCTGCTTTTGTGAAATCACGCCTACTCGGCACATCAAAATAATAAGATCATTACATTATGGCATCATCTATATGACGTCATAATTTGCCTAGGTATAACGTAGCGTTCTGAACTCTGGAAGAGACTGGGCGTAAAATGACGTGGTTGCTACTTGTGTCTCTTTTTAAATAATTTAATAATCATTATAACTGTCCTGTGAAAAAAATAATAAAGTAGACAAAACATATACCAGACGATTGGAAATCTTTAGCGATTTACGACTTTTCGTAAATCGGCCGCATCTGATTTCTGTTGCGGAAAAGCCATGTCATCTCAACAATTGTGTCGTAATGAAGAATTCACTAACCAGCATACCCTTTGTCTTTGTGTATTTCATACAAGAAGTCAAAGTTCTTCAGCCTGTTGAAATTTGATGAACTCTTAAATACTCATTCAGCTATTATGTTATGGGTAATTAGTAACAGGGTACCTTTCCCCAAACTTTTCAACCTAATAATCCTTACTTGTGGATATATATTTAGCAAAGGAAATGCACACCAGCCAATAAATGTTAAGTGATTTTAGTAGTATAGATGCGGCGATATAAGCATATACCATCTCGTGTAGGATAAAAGTAAGTTGCTACCCAAAAAACTCTTGTTTCAAAGAGACAATGAGAACTCAACGAGAACACTTGTAATCTTCTCTCTCAACAAAAATAATGTCGCAAAGCTTTATTTTGATAGTCTCATCACTTTTTAGAGAGGTATTAGAAATATTTCATACTTTTAACGTAAAAGCGCAATATCAGTATCAAGAGATAACGAGTATTTGTTTACATGTTTGGATGGTATATAAGTGTGGACAAACTCACTTGTGCTCATACAATAGTACCCAAAAGAACATAAACAATGATTTGTCGTTTTCAAAAATATAACATATATCCAATATGTTTTATAGAATAGACGAAGATTTACAGATATCCTATGTGTCATATAGACTAGACGAAGATTTACAGATATCCAATGTTTTATATAGACTAGACAAAGATTTACAGATATCCAATGTTTTATATAGACAAGACAAATATTCACAGATTACATTTAATGATGATATCATAAAGATAAGCATCATCAATCCCAAAAGCAGGATTTTTAGAACAGTACGGTACGAACAAATAATACATTAAGTATTTGATGTGAGTAATGATATAAATCTGTACTAAGCTAAATTTACAGCAATCTCGAAACTCTCGTAAAATTTACAAGGTCGATCTAAAACAATTAACAAAACAGATATAATTCATGGAATACAAAGTTCGGTTATAAAAAGCAATACGGCGACTCTGTATATGAAGTAGCTATTTTTTATCAACTATAGGAATGGGAAAATATAACATAAATCTGAAACAATTCATTTGCTTGAAAGGATTAAAAAAAGCACACTAATTGTTGAAAATAAAAGTTCCCGTTGTCGATGGATGTTCGGTTGTCTTGCCGATAGTGCCCCAAGACTATTTGTGAAGAGTAACATATCTTTTGATTTTAAGTGGCTGAACAAAGCAGTATTAAAGACATCTTTACTACGTTCCCGAATGTACAGTTACTTACACCAAAATCAATCAATTGGGGGAATAAAGTAAACGTGGCGAAAAGAAAATGTAATACGATGAATTGAAGAAATGGGTAACTGAAAAATTTACATACACGTTACACAAGCAGATTATAAAAGATTTATATACAAAAAGGGTTCTCCAAGTCACGCAGATGGCCAGCGACAGGCAGACACTGTTGACATGCAAACACATGAAAAAGACAAGGATGGATTAGATTTTAAACTTTAATATTCTCAACATTTAAAATACTTTCTGACCATTGGAAACCATCATACAAATAAGTTTATACACTCTTTTTGTCTCGAAAGGTATATGTGAAAGTTAAGGCAACTGACGTCTATGCAGTTTTGTAGTTTTGAAAATCGGTCATGGATTACAAAACTTCTCATATTTCACCTTAGGTGATATACTTTCTCTAGCTCTTATAATTGAGAAGTTAGAAGTGCATTTTTACACTATTGATAAGCATCTTACTTCCATAGCAAAGTAACCCGAGTAGAGAGATTGCCCAAAGTTTTACATTTTCTTTTTGAGAAAAAAATAACATTTAGATATTTAAAAATACACCAAATATAAATAAATTTGGTCTTACCAATGTGAAATAATTATTGTTTTCCAGATATGTATTTTAACTTGCTCAAAAATATCCAGAAAGCTTTATTTTCTGATGATTATGGGAAGTGAATCCTTGTTTGAATCTTACGTTTGACCTCTGCTGCATAACACGACACTCCACTGAGACCGCTGTCTTGTAAGAAAATTTATTTTCTGGAGCAAACAACACAGGAGCAAATGCAATCATTCTTCGCAGTTACACTTCAGTGTTGTCACTGAGACAGAAAAGGCAAAGTTATTAAATAGGCGCAGCTTCTGTCAACTTCTTCTAGGTATCACTACATTACTTTAGCCAATCAGCTCTTATTGCATGATATTGTAGTCGCTATGAAAATCATTATTTGTTTCTTCTCTCATAGATTCTGCAGATTTGCTAACCAGTGAAAAATGTTACCTGTATTCAAAAGAAGGCCGCAATATAGCCTAAACAGAAATCAGAATGTTTAATGAGTTTAACCTCTTGGTTTTTGCGTAGGATGATAAAGCAAACATGCATGATTCGGACTGTTCTAGTAAAATAACTTGCACTAAACATTCCAGTCATTTCACTCAAATCCAATTACTGCTGAGAGCGCAAACTAACCAGTGTTGATTTGCTATAGAATGTGTCCAATTAATGCCTACCATAAGTACAAAAGTACAATAGCCTTGGAGCATCTGAAAGTATAACTAATGCACTAGAATCCATCAATACTGTATAAAAATGAGTATTATATTATAAGGAACTTACATCGTGAAGTGATGGCTAGCAATGTCGTCTACTACAATTCGGACTTGATCTAAAGGAGAACCGTATACATTATTTCGGTTCTAAATATAGCTTCTTAGGATGGTTAATATCATAAAGTTTGTTGCTACTTTCTGAGTTGGATTGTTTCGTATGTAATTGTAATGATGATCCTGCATACACAATAATGTCCCAAATATGTCCAATTAAAATGTTTATTAATAAAGAGGTTTTAGTAAATTATCATGCAACTTCTGACCATAGATTTACATGCCACTATCAGTATAGTTTAAAATTACGATCAAGAATAAAACTATAACTTACAGTTTGTTCATTGTTGAATAATGGGAAAAACACTTTCGAAAAACATTACTAAAACGTAAAACAATCAGTTGCGATCGGCGCAAATATTAACTATACATCAGTAGATAATAAATTGGTTCACTCACCTTAAGCAAATTAATATAGCAAATGCATTTTACGATATAGACATTTACTACGCTGAAATATACTTTTGCACATACAAACCATTACTCATTTTTGATAACTACACTTTTGTTTTTGACAATGATGATTATATGAATAGATACAGAGCAGCATGGGACACGAGATTTTGGTAGAATATATTAAACTAGTTAGTGTGAATGGCAACACTTTGTCATGGGATTTAGTCAATGCATTTGATAAAAGTGTTTCAAGGGAATCTGTTCACATGTTTCGTGTATATTTATTTAATGTCGAAGGATTCAAATCAAATAACAGTGACATTCACTCAAAACAATTCAATTTGTTCTCGATCAACTTTAAAAGTTCACGACAGCAAGCCTGAAAATAACTCTTGGGAAAAACAATATTTGATGGACAATGGTTTAGAAGAATATTAAACTGTACACCAAGGTTTTTCGGAACCTACACCCTCTGTTGTGTTAGATGCGTACAAACATCAGTATGCATATATACCATGTATTGTGTTAGATGCGTACAAACGTCAGTATGCCTATATACTTGGTATTGTTAAATACTGTAGAACAGTATCAGCTAATGCAATTAAGGCTGCATGTACTTTTTCACAGAAGAAGGTATTGCAAGGTTAAATCAAAGAATCAGATCATATGTGAATTATATTTATACACAGTTCAACATAGAAAATATATTACATAGTATATTTCCACAGTATCGGACACTGCTAAAAATTGAATTAAGATACTAATACTCGGTGAAAAGATTTAATATAAGATTTAAACAATACATATGAGATCGGACTACGTTTTTGCTGGTAATGGAAAAATGTTGCTAACTAGTGACATGGTTATAAAAATGGGTTGTATTGGTGGATGCAACAACAATTAATAAAATCCAGTGACTGTTGTAGAATGGGGTGAAACCTTACTATCATCACCAATGCAATAACGGACATTAGTCTAAAGGCTGACATACAACAGGCTGTGACAGTACGACTTCAAATTGTAGAGGATACGTGTTACGACTCTATGGTCTTAAAATAATGTAACAGAACGATAGTGAAACCAACAATGTATGTAAAATCAACAAACAATTTATTTCTAGATAATTAATCCAGATCATCTTTGAGAATGTCCACAGGTATCCAAAAGTCATATATTTAAATGCAAAGGTTAATGAGCACTTTAGGTAACTCCAATGAATTTTCCAATAAATAATTCCTTTCGAATGCTGTACAGCATTACGACATTAAAGCATTACGAGATTACAAGAATACAGCACAACTATGATTCCAAACAGTCTGATGTCTGATGATTCAAAAGATTGATCATAAAAACAGATGTTTTTAACAGAGGATTTAAAACTGGAATGATTATAATGCGTATATCAAGGTCATATATACTCTTTGCAAATGACTATTTTACAACAGGAACCGTGTCATTAACGACCCAGAATGCAATACTAAACGCGTCTTTCGAATGGAAATATTCTCAAGAAATTTGTAAACAACTCTGTCCGTGAACTCAAATGTAGTCAACATCTTGTTGACAACTTTAATCAAACTTAAAGTGCGACTCAGTATTTTACACAATTTTAAAATACAGCCATAGACCAAAAGTATAGGCACATTATAGATTCCATATACATAACTGATATAGAAGACAAAGTGAGCATACGTGTACGTAGAGAAGAAAGATTACGATGCTGGTAGTCCTAGTATCCGATTTGATTATGCGATTCATTATTTTGAAACATGATAACTTAGAAACACAAAATTTAATATTGACCTTGAAATAAACAAACAACCATTTATTACAATGCTTACTGTAGAAGCTATAGTTCACATTTTAATGAAGCGGCGAGTGACGGAGCATTGTGTCCGAGGGACTGCAGCTAGTGTAAGGCACACTTAAGATTATCTCATCCTGCCAGATACATTGTTTACAAATTTGTTCACACATTTAAACAACATAGCAAACTAACTAATGCCAAAACGATTAATATGATGCAATAAACCCAAAAGTAAGCTGTTGTGAAACGACAGATTATTAAACTTTGTTTACTTTGTCCACAAAGGACGCCGTGCTGCCTTCTCTGTCTCCAGAACATCCAAAACCAGCACTTGTTCCTCAACCACATGCTACTAAACCTTAACAGTGTTAGCAATAGACAGTGCAACTCTTGATATTATCATGCTATTGTAGTAACTGTGACAGCTATTGTAGCAATCTTTAATATGAACTCTCTTAGATTTTCAACCAATAGCACTCTTTTAGTTTCAACACTGCCCAGCTGTTGTTGCAACACAGCTTTTTATTTGGGTCTATTTCTTTGTTGATGTCCTTCAAACTCTCCAATCTGTCTTGTAAGCAGTTTAAAATCAGATTTCCTAGATTCTATTTTCGACCGATAAAGTCTACAGCATTTGTATAACCACTTAATTTGTTTTCTTCTACATAGTGAATAATCTCTTAACCGCATTTAGAAACTGTTCGCTATTATAGTTTCTGCTTCTCTTACTGATTGACCAAACGGTTAATTTGGGTATTGATACTGTGTGCATCCCAAATTTATCAGGAACATTTAATTTTGCTGTCTTTGCACACAAAAATAGGCTCTGATGTATATGTGTATTCTTCTTGTTGCATGTCAGGATAGCACTCGAATTGTGAGCTGCTATTGAATGGATAACTAAGTTGGATAGTTTAGCTTAGGCACGGCACCCCCATCATTAGTTACAGATTATGAATTTATAGGTGCTTTTGTTGCTTTTTGCTGGATACAAATTACACACAATGGATTATATAGTGATTTTTACATTGATTGAAAGGTAGACTTGTTTGGTTAAGAGGTAGACTTGTTTACGCAATACATGTTAAAAATAGAACATGTTTTTTACAGGTCAGAGAAACACGTAAATACTCTCTAGAAGAAAACTACGTTTTGATAACTGGATTAAAACAATAAATGGACCTATTCAGCAAGGATGTAAAATAAAAACTGACAACAGTGTCAAACTTTATTGCTCTTAAATACAACAACGGCAGTAGCAGCAATAAAAAGAACCAATAGCTAACGGTCTACCATTTGAAGGACGGAATCTTCTGTTCGGATTATTTGCTCTAGATGCATTTAAAAAGCAAAGAAGTGAACTTCGTCAACGAGAAAAGAAGTACAGAAACAAACTGCAGAGTTGCATGAAAAAATAGCTACAACATTAGATTACTGGAGCGAAATATTGAGAGACCAAGGTCTGTTTTTTCGGTATATGACAACGTGGATGATAAGCTAGTTTTATATGCAGCTACCAATTCTGATGCATCCACGCATAGGTCCTTATGCACGATGCTTCTAATTGCACAGACAAAAAGTCAAAACCTGTAAGATCAAGGCAACCTAAACTGGATAATATATATCAGCCTTCTTGTGAACATGTACAGAACGAGGAAACATTTATTGCACTTGACACTTGAGGTGTATGTAAGTGTGTATGTTTAGTCAGCTGTTCAATATATTGTAGTATAGCTGCTATTTTAAAGCTTTCAAAACTGCCAATGTATTCATATCGGTTAATGTATTTCTTAAATATTTTGACTTTATATATGAAAAGTATTGATTTATATCTCGTATAGACAGATTTAACATATACACAGAACCCTGATGGAATGTGTTTTATGCTTTGATTGTCCAGGTTAACATACTGAGTTGTGTGTCAACTTTTCTTTTCATAGGTACGCTGATTCTGACAAAATGATCATAAATAACATATGGGATTTTTAATTGATGTAAATAGGTCTAAAATGTTACAACGTTCTCTAGGCGTTATATATATATATATAAATAAATATATATATATATATATATATATATATATAAATATATATATATATATATATATATTTATATATATATATATATATATATATATATATATATATATAAAGTTATCTACATTGTAACAGTTTTTTGTCTTCTGATATTTCGTCTTGTGTGTAGAACAAATTCAAGTATTTTAGACATATGGTTCTGTCCGTCATGTCTATTTATCGATCATGAAACCAATCTGGAAAAATCTCGTATTCCAAAATAGTGATACTGTCCATCTTTGCAGTCCTTATGACCACCACATTGACCTATAATTGACATTGCAGTCCTTATGACCATCACACTGACTTATAATTAACATTGCAGTCGTTATGACCACCACACGGACCTACAATTAACATTGCAACATGTCTCTCTCTCTAAATATCAATTTTTCTAATTGTTTCCACTCTTCTTGGACGAATGCCAAATATATATTGGCAGTTTATAAAGAAATGCGGAAAGTATTTCCTTCAAAAACGCTGACTTTAGTTATTCTCGTTTAAAGTATGTTCGAGTAATTGCACAATATATCGACAACTGAATAACTTTATGTACACTTTGAAACATAATCGAAACGTCTGGGCGTTTGAAGGAATTCTTCCGTAGTATAATAATAGCATTTTGTACAGACAATAATTTAAAAAAATTGTTTATTATGCCACTTCAATACACTTGAAAATTCGATTCTTATTAAAATGTGTCGCCTACGTTTCTTTATTACATTGTACATTAATGCAATTGCAGAGCGGGAAAGTAAAATGACGTTTATCACCTACCGCCTCTGATTTTAGCGCGTTGTTATTGTTCGGTTATTATATGGACCAGGGGATAGATGTCCCGGCTTCTATGTGTCTAATATGTGGATCTTCTTTCAAAATCATAATCTCGTCAGTGGCATAAGCAATAGAGGATGTTGGGTAAAGGTGATAATTGGGTGGGGCGATATATCCGTGATTCAAGATTAAGCGATTGAGACATTTTCATTTGATGACGTAGACTATATTGATGTATTATACAGCGAATATGTGTATTGATCGGTTGTCCGTATCCATGCATCCATAATGACCACATTGGGAATAATATTGGAGAGCAGATCGGCAGGTGTTGGATAATTTGGACCGAAAATATAATTGATGTTTTATTACTTGGTCATATGTCAATCTGCTTTGGAGGTTGATTTTTTATATTACTGATTAATAAGCTAAATAGAAGAATTTATAATAGATTAAAAACTGTTGGAGAAAATTTTGGTTTTCAAGATTGCCAATGTGAAATAGTTTTGACTGAATGCGACAAAAAAAGCGGAAAAAATAAATCCTGTGTATGAATCGAAATATATTATTATAAATATTGCTTTCAATATATATATATATATATATATATATATATATATATATATATATATATATATATGTATATATAAAGGAAATGAGACTTCCCGAGTTTCTTTTTAAAGAAAAATATGTACAAGTGGTATATCAAAAATACAGCGTACATACTATACGTATATTTTATTTACAGCACATAGAAATAAACATTACTTATGTTCTAACGGTGTTTAAGATTGACTGCAGGAAACTGTGGAAACTTACGCAGTTAACTTTTCATATACGTTACAGCGTGTCTGCTACAAAATGTAGTTCTGCAGGGATCGCAGCTGTTCAAAATCCTTTTGGAAATTGTTCATTTGCTTCTTTTTGAGCTTCTATTTTCATTCGCATTGATTAAATAAATAAAAGAGACGCTTAGGATTTAAACATGATAGTTGGTTTAAATCTAGAAAGTAGAGCACTACAAACATTGCATGGTTAGCGTTACGAGAGGTGAATGCGCAGCCATTAAATCAGCAGCAAGTACATCGAAACGAGTAGGGGAATAGTTAAGTAACATGATTAACCAACAAGATGTAATTCAAAAATTTAAAGTTATTTATAGTTGACGTAAAGCTATGTTATACTTTACTTACCATTGTTACTTACCATACCATTGTTTGCATTCTCTATGTCTCTCTCTCTCTCTCTCTCTGTTGGTCAGTTTGTCTGAAACTGACATGCTGGCTGACCAACCAACTGAGAGAAGGGGTTGGGGGTGCAGAGGGGCTTACTATAAGATTGTTTTATCGTCCATCTCTCTGTTGCTCTGTTGTTCGAGTGGTCTGTCAGTTTTACCATTATAGATCCAGAGAGAGAGAGAGAGAGAGAAGGCGAGAGAGAGAGAGAGAGAGAGAGAGAGAGAGAGAGAGAGAGAGAGAGAGAGAGAGAGAGAGAGAGAGAGAGATCTGGATCATTTGAAGATAAACTGACGTACTGACTAAGCATAATAACATAGTGGATAAAGTACTGAATCTCTGAAGAATCCCTGTGCATTTAATATCGTTTTTCTTCTATCATCAAGAAATAATAACCATATAAGCCTAACAAACAGAAAGAGAAAGAGCAGATTACCTAACATCAGACAATATTTTCAATAAATCGAAGAAATAATAAACACAGGAGATAGATGCTTTAGGTAGTGATGTAGGGGGAAAAGGGCTCTGGAAAACAATGGGACTTTACAATCTTTATGTGAACAGTTACTGAGATTATAATAACAAAATCAAAGAGAAGAATAATGAAAGTAAAAAGATAATGATGACTTTGGTCCATAATTTACTGACATGAGCGGCAAGATAACACCTAGTGCTAGAACATCGTTATAGCTGCATAAATTATATTTGTTTAAATGGCATAAGCAAAACGATATAGGCTGACAGACACAACATTAATGTGATTGAAATAACGATTACATCTGTGAGCAAAAAGTACAGTTTATATATTACATGCTTGAGCGAAGACGTCAAAACGATAAAAGATGTTACATTCACTGAGTTTGCAACAAATTACAAACTGAAATTAAACAATCTAAACAATGAAAGAAGTGATCGATAAGTGGTCAATAACATCGGTCTGGTCCAAGTAAGTATTGACCAAATATACGAAAGGATGGAACGAATGAGAAATGATTTTTATGATTTGAGACAAACTTTAGAAGTATTTAGACAAACATTGGTATACTGATCCATCTATAGGTAAATTGTATAGTTTTATGTCACCACAGAATCGTTTTGTTATTCAAATAGTTGCGTTAGTTATATATCATGTGTTACGTTGACAAGAAAATACATACAATATTTAGTATAAACACGCTATGTATATGTGTGCTTCAGGTGATATATTTTGTCTTTGTATATGTTTCAATCAACGTTCCCCCTTCCAATATGTCATGCATATTCACAAATATATCGAATTCAAGTTCACCATTAAGACACTTTCTGTTTTAATCGGACATCTGTCAAAACCAATTTCTGTATCTATCCAGATTGTATTCGAATGGTCTCTGAGGATTATTATGGGAGTATTTAAATTGATTCCAATGTAAATAAAAAACAACTATTGTCTTATTTTTCGCATGTATACACAGCTCAGACAAAACTATGTATATGTTTTCTCTGATCGGTTCATATTTACCAATGTGCAATGTTAAATTAGCAATCCTATGAAACATCCACTTCGTACTTTCGCTTATTTCCTGTCCAAATTTTATAGTTAGAATGTCAAATAAAAGATCAATGACGTTATCTTTTTCACCTCTGTTCATTAAGTTAACAGGTTTTGTTCTGTGATTAAACTTTCTGCACTCAGCTATCTCTACCTCATTGATTGGTCTCTTCATACGTCTGATCGTTAAGTCTAGCTGAACTTTTACAAAACCAAATTGTCTCATTTTACGAATGATGATCTTTTTAAGTATGATTTAATGTCACTGAAATATTCATATAAATCTTGATTGTTACCTCCGTAAAATCGGTACTCATTTAAATTTATCTTGATAGCTATGTTACAAGTTTGCTTATTTATACGCTTCAGTTCTTTTCTTGTTTGTAGAAGTATCAACTGAGTCTACGTTTATTTCGGCTTTTTTTTTGGAATCAGTAAATCAAGTATGAAATATTCATCGTTGATTTCTGTGAATATGAAATTGGCCAATATATATTTTATTACTAATTGTTTACACATGTTAATATGTTTCAATATGCAGTAGTGGGTCAAAAGTAAGTCGCCACTACATCACAGGAGGAAAATAATAGTCGTTGTTATTTCTAAATAATCTCCTGACAACAATATGCAAGAAAATGGTACTTACGAATCTAATAGTTGATAACTGATCAATTGGCTCTTATCATAGCTTGTTTTATATTAGGAATAGAGTCGTAAAGTCCTCTGGTTAAAATTGATTGAGAAAGTCCCAGTTGCCAGGAACAGCACGAATGCGATCAAACCTAGATTTGGTTTCATGTAGTCCTTTTTCAAGCTTGGATTTTATTGTATGCCATATATTCTCAATAATACCGAGATCGATGATATTTGATGGCCAGGGTAAGGATTCACTGTTTTATCGTTTTTCACCGTTTTGTTCTTCTGTAAATATAGACTCGACAATAATCATCACTGAAGGTCCTTTCTCTATTTGGAAACTCTTTTGCAATATCTGTCCAAAACATTTTGTACCAAAGATGCTAGAATACGTTTCAGTGTAAACTTTTACCTGCACTGGGCTCAGATTTCCAACAATGTTGCAAGATAATGCAACCCATAAAGCTTGACTGACATATTATTGAATGGCAAGTCTGTACAGACCTAAAAACTGGTTGCAATTCTTCATCTGGTTTTCTCCGATCTTTGCCCAAAACAACTTTAGTTTGTCTTGACGACTAGTTTTGAACAGTCCAGCTATGTGTCTCTTTAACCATAAATTACGCGATGCACGATTCTGCTGCGAAATCGTAGTTTGCTTCCATACGGTGCATCTCCTGAATCATAAGCGCATTAATGTTCTGTTGAAAGTGCTTCCAGAAACATCAACACTGACCGACCAATTAAAAACTACAGTCAAGTCCTGCAAAGAATATCTAGAATTGTCAAACATCGTGATGAACACAATGAAAAAGTACAGGATCATCCCTTTAGCTCATGATTTTTGGTCTTCCGCAATTTCTAAGGACACCCTTTTATGAAACCTATTCACAATTTCATCAATTGTGGAACATGATATTCCAGTTATTCTAAATACTTTTTTACCACCAACATCTTAGAATTAAATGAATAATCGTCTACTTCTGACCATCTCTCAATTCCTTACCGCGAGGCGCCATGTTTTGCTAACATCACCAAGAAAGTTTAAAAATAGCACTCGCTATAAATGTGCAATTTGAGACTACAGTCAAGATGTTCGTTAGTGAACAAAAATAAAATCAAGCGTACATAATAATTTGTATCCATGTACTGACCGTTTAAAATAATATTTCGCTAAATGACGTCGACTTTTCTCACTCAGGTGATTACACTTTTGACCTCATACTGTATATTTTCGCTATTTTGTTTATTCAAGGTACAAACTTTCAATGTATATTTCAATATTTTGATTCATTCAAGTTAGAAAATTTGAATGCATATTTCACTAATAATATTTAGAGAAGCAAAATGTTGTCATAATTGTGTGCAAAATGCTCACCTATCCTCCCAAGTCTGTCAGTCCCTGATGGCAGCCATCTCTGGAATTAATGTGCATTTGACCGCCCACTGGGGACAGAATTCATTGTCCTTGCTTACGGTTAATTGTTATGGTTGTTGCCTGGATTTTACCTGTCAAAGCGTGGTCATGGGTTTGATCTGACATTACGTCAATTGGACGGATGAATTTAAACCCAATTTGAGATCGTAGGTCGAAACTATTGACTATGAGACACGTAAGAAAAATTAAACACGTAGACATAGTGAAACTGTCTCCAAAGATTTTAGGTACCACGGAAGATACACATGCCCTGCAATATGAAGTAATGTTAACTTGTATCATTGACACCGATTTGAAGTAAGAAACCAAGGCAACGATACTCCAATCCACTGTCATATCTGCATGAATCAAATCGCCTTGAGAATATATCTGAGCGCAAATATTAGGGATTTTATTTTTGGTTATTTAGTTTCACTGTTTAATTTCACAGTTTAACTTCAAATGAGTGTGGTTTATTAATTACATATTTAATTTTCTCATTCTTTTTTTTTTTTTTCGAATAATTTTTGAAAAACAAAATCCAGAGAAAAATAGTACTCTATGGTTAGTTTCAGCATAATACTTGTGTTTTATAAATGTGCATGTGTGCCTGCTGTCTTCTGGAAGTTTTTTTTTCAAACAAGGGTTGCTGATTAGCAACTTACTCGTACCAGTGCACCAGATGGTAATACGATTTTTTTAATATAGTAGAAGTTGTGTTCCTTGCGTTCTCGTTGTGTCTTTCAAAAAAGAGTTGTTCTTAAGCAAGTTCCTCATACCACTAAACGAGATGATAACACATTTTGGAAAATAAGACAAAGTGTGCTTGTTGTGTTCTCGTTGTTTCTAAGAAACAGGACTTGTTGCTAAGCAACTTTCTCGTACCCAGACACGATATATATATATATATATATATATATATATATATATATATATATATATATATATATATATATATACTACTGATTTTGGATTGCTTGGATCCTTAGCTATGTAAAAAAATTATTTATTTCCTTCTTTGTTTTTAAAAAGGTTAAATACTCAAACATTTCATGAGCTATCATCCTCATATGTTGAGTATGATATCATTATTCTTGCCAAACCTGACAATTAGAGATGTTAACGTCCGGAAAGGGAAAGCAACCTTTGAAATCAAGAGTATAAAACACATTACAGTATTTACGATATTTTATTCTTAAAGTGATTAATAAATCCTTAAAATGATCAAATATTGTTATTTGCCTCAGGAAACTTAAATTAAATTAAATTGGCACTAGATCCGACATCAATTCTTTGCCTAAACTGATTGCAATTTCGCTTATTGTATAATATTTCGCGAAACTCCATTGTTTCCTTTTCCGCGAAATGAAATTATATTATATTATATTAAATTTTCTCAACGATGTGGCAAAAATCGATGGATTGATATTTCTCACATTGCTATGCATGTGTGATATAGTTTTTCAAGTGGTATGGCGATGTCGGAATGTCGGATTAATATAATCCATGTTACAATTAACACAGATATTATGCAATCCCAGTCGTGTGCTTGTAGTACTTGTCTTCTGAATGCCCGTGGTTTCCTTGCCTCGTTGCCAACTCTTGCAGGTTTTTTTTCTTTCTTTTTTTTTGCCCATATGTTTATCATTTTAGATATACATTATTCACATAACATTTTTCCTTTGCTTGAACAATTCGAGCACCAGTTCTCTTAATTGTGGACATGCAATTGATATTATACTTCATGGAAATTATAGCATAAAGCTCAGAAGCTGAGGCTGTTATTTGCAAATATAGCACCTGGCTGAAACTAGTTGGCACGTATTTGTCAGTAGGGGACAGCGACCGGAGATAAACGACCCTGAACACAAATGTAGGGAT
The DNA here is from genome assembly GCA_029931535.1 of Margaritifera margaritifera. NCBI lineage: Eukaryota > Metazoa > Mollusca > Bivalvia > Unionida > Margaritiferidae > Margaritifera > Margaritifera margaritifera. Next base: position 549,998 of record JAQPZY010001596.1, read on the forward strand.
CTCAATTCTGCGAGATTTAACACATTTGTGGGAAAAACCTATCCCACATGAGTGAACGTGACATCATGAAATTGAGATCAGAATGCAACTGACCCAAATGACGCCCATTACAATTGCAGAACATTAGAATATATATATATTTTTGATATCAACTACATTCAAAACTCGGCCTTAGTATGCGCCACTTTGGAAAGCCTCGTTCCAGCTAACACATTATGACGTTTGGCTGGGATTTCCTTATTCCACACTAACGCATACGATGGAGTCTAGAACTCTGTCTTAAATGTATTTTAATATTGAGACATATAATGGGCAAAATCTGGCAAACAACAAGTTATTGTACATCGTTAATTAGATCAAAATTATTATGTGTAATGATGAACTAATTATTTTACATACAAGACGATGAAAACAATTGTAAACAAATTAAATACTTCACAATTAACTCCAGATATTATTCATGTTCTAAACTCACTCAAAGACTTGTGCACATGTTATGCTATGTGAGGGAATATATAGCTTTTTGTTGACAAAAGGGAAAAGTCAGTATTACCGGAAGGGGGAGGGAGAGGTATACTTGCAAATACTTTTGTCTAGAATGTCGACACTTCTCCTATCAACGTTTAACAAATATCATACGATATTATGAAATGATAATTGTTCCAAAACATTTAGATTTGAACACAATTTGCTAGTGTATATTTTTCAGTGGGCAAACGATCACATCCACCCGAAAAGTAAACCCCCAATCTACCCTCCGTAAATATTGGCCACTTCAAAAGTCCTGCAATTGTACTGTCACTGAATCACTAAATATTTAAATAATGTTACTGAATAACCAAATCTTTGATAATCGCATACATCTAGTGGGTTACTGCCATGCTGTATAGAAGGATTGTGATTGCTGACTAACTATTGCTTAATTTTATTGGGTTGCACTCGGGCATTTCATTCAGGATAATTTATATCATTTATTAAACGACCGATACTTAACATACATCTATTCCAAATAATGATTACACATTGCCAAAAGAGATTTGATTAATGTCACTTTCTTTTTCAATTCCTCATTTTGAAAAGAATGGGTTTTACAGTCAATTACTGGTAAGCTTTATTTACATTCAAGCATGTAACTTTTATTTGCCGTGATCATAAATATGTAATTAATAAATAAAAGCAAAGTTCTTTCTCAAACAACATTAACAATCAAATATAAATTTCGAAGCAAGTTTTCGATACATTTAAAATATTAATTATCAGCAAAATGTTTAGTTTGTCTTTCGTTTCCCAATAAAGTTCAAGCGATCGCAGTACCATTATATATTGTCTATTCTGACCATTCGAAACATGCCATGAACTTTATTGTAGCGTGTTCAAGTACAAGTCATACAGGTTATGTTGGCGTTTGGTGCGGACTATTTCATTTACAGGTGTCACTTTTAACAATTTGATTACATACACCTTTAAATAGCGATAATTATTAAAGTACATTGACATTTTCTGACGAGGCCAACTAAGAAGTGTGATCCAGTATTAACCGAATTGAACGTCGAGCTATGATGTCACAATGAAATGGCCTCTTATTTAAAAAACTACCCGCTGCATTGTAATGAATCGACCTGATTTCCAAATTTCGAGACCCAGTTAGTGCCATTGTAAAAGTCCATAGCGACCGCTACTTTTCGTCTGGAAGTTTTGTGATGACAATTAAGGTGCACATTACTCAACAATCAAAAATGAACAGACTTTGGTAAAACTACTTATCAAATTTTAGAACAACAATTTAATATTTTATGTAAGATCAGTAAAGACGTCTAAATGACCATGTTGACGTTCTCTCTGGCAGATAGCAACTTAATCTACGTTTTATCTTTGTTTCTTTGATTAATTCAACTTGGCTTCAAGAACCTACCAATTGTTAAGGAAATTGACATCTCGTCCTTGGGTGGTATCTTTCAAATCAACTTTCGCATAACAGAAATTACAATGGATCGCCAAACAAACTACTCCCAGGTAGGTGTGAATCATGCAAATCGAATGAATTACATTCATTAATATATGCTAATGACGTGACACAGCAGCTATAACGTAAATTTAACTGGCGCGTTACATCTCAGGTACAGTTTTTATGACAGCGGGACCAATCATTCTCGTTTATATCATACACATTTTTTTTGTAAGCAGTGATGTTTTCCCATAACATGAATTTGTTTTTTGGATTCACTAAGCAAATCTGCTGCTACAAGATAATGCTTGATACTCTACATGGTACAGAGTGTGTCTGTCTGTCCGTTCAAAGAACAGTACAACCGAGCATCTAAGCCTTCCGCTGGCCTACCTAGTTCATGCATACCATAAAGGGGCAGTTGACTGGAGAAGCGAAAACAGTTGAACTGATAGTGTTTGGAAGGTTGTACAAGAGTTCGTCTGAGTAGTCACCTAAGTAGGTTTGATTATTATATACCCCTCGCGTTACATTCTATGCAAGCATACTGCTACATAGGTGCAGTCAACCTTCAATGTTTAATTAAAGGGCACACAAGCAATGGGTTTAGATGTGCACGCCTGTTCCAAACGTGCCAATGAATACTTTAGATATACATATTTTCTAAACGATGTATGTTTGAATACCTCCCGTTGAGCGAAGGATAGGTGTTTATAAACTGACATGTCTCTAAGCATTTTAAATAGTGTTTTTAATATGCTCTCTGTAAATAATTTGGATTCATCAGTATTTGTTCCTTATACTGTTTCAGCACCAACAGGCCAAATAAGCCATTATATTGGAGCACGCCTTATTTAGTCACAATATATACTTGATTAAGGTTGTGCAAAGCAGGTCCAGATCAGGAGATATTAAAAGAGCTTAACTTTCACTTTAAGCTCTCTACCGACAAAGCTATTGCATCAATCAACAAATCTGAGATATTCACCTTGGTTAGGCAATATTTACATTTTCTGAAACTGGATCGCAGCACGACATGATACCAGCTATTATCATAAAGGCAAACTTGTATGCTGAAGTTATAATGATAGGCCGTGTAAAGCAGACGTTTCAGCGGTTTTAACGATACCATGCGGTTACTTTAATTAGTGAGACTGCTGTTATTACAACATTAGTTTCAAGCTTAACATCAAACCTAATCATCGTTGATACATAATGACTGTCATTTTAAAATTAACACGAACCACGACACCATACCAGATAGGCAACGTTTTCCTTTTCACAAAATGTAAACTATCTGTCATTGTGTCAGTCTACGGCTTTATTCCAAGCTGGAAACAATAGAACTTCATAAAATCATGTGGTAGTTTGCTGTTTCTATTTAAGTAATATTGGTCTACTTGACTTGCAAAATAAAATTTAGACTAGCCATGATATTACAGCATGAATATACTATTGATGCGGCAGGCGCCCATTGAGAGAGACCATTTGTCATAAGCTCTAAATATGTCACATTAAGGATATGTGTAGCCAAAATATCGACTAAATTCTGAATTTATGATAGTTTTCAATGCTTATTAGTTGCTTTTATGTTGGAATAAAGATAAAGGTTTTGATAAGTATGTTCATTAATACTCACATCAGTGGCATACACCGACTGGATCAATGAAGAATATTTTAAATTATCTATGAAGCTTATAGTTTTAGAGTGATATGTATAATTATATTTAAGTCTACATTTGAAGATCATTTGTATATATATATATATATATATATATATATATATATATATATATATATATATATATATATATCACTATTAGAAACGGTTACTTGCTCATTAGTAATGACTAATGACCTAATAAATTAGCAATGTTTGAAAAGCTAGATAGACAAATAACGTACTATCAAATTACAAAATTTATAAGAAATCTCAATTCTTTGAAGGAACGCGGCAATCATTATCTTTTTAAATGATTGTTTCATAAACCCATTAGATATACTTAGTCTTTATGTGTGTTAATTATTTATTGCAATATTTGATAGTGGCCATTATTCTACGCCTTTGGGTGCGCCTATGTTTAAGTATGTAAATGTACGGAATAAAGGCCATTATACAGGAATTACTTTACTAAATTGTTTTTCAAAATTATTTACAAGTATTTTAAGTGAACGACTTTTGAATTAGGCGATGGATAATAACAAACTATCAGATGCAGAATTCACTTTTAGAAAAGGAGTTGGAACTACTGATGCTATTTTTGTTTAACATTATTTCATTCATAAATACAAATATCTAGAAGGCTTTATGTACTTTTTTTATATATTTTATAATGTCATTTAATTGTGTTAACAGAAATGACTTGTAATATGTGCTATATGAGCACTTACATACTTATGAGAATAAACTATTAAACTGAACTGAATTGAAGTGTTTCCAGAGAAAGTAAAACATAGTCGTCGCTTAGCGTGTTTTTTTTGGCCTTTATTAGAGCATCTCTATGAAGTAGGGGAGGGTTATTGTACTACCCCCGTCATGGGCATTGGCGTCGGCATTCACATATGTGAAAGCATACACATTGGTACAGCCTCACAGCATCTTGACCGTTCTTTCTTCATTACTCGTTGGGAACAGTTTGGAATGAGTTTCATGGCTCCTACCCAGTTGGACGTTTGCAGTTTTCCGATTTTGGCTTTACAATCACAAGCTTATTTGGGTCGAGGCCAGCAACAACCAGGTAAGCTAATTCACGCAGATCGGTCGGACAAATATCGGCGTCACGTCGGATTGCTGCGCGTCCTTAAATGTCAACCAGCATTTCGTATACTATTAAGTGTAGATTTTAAGTGAAAATGTAAAATCAACAAGTGCTTGTGGGGTTGGGCTTGAGGAAACTTTGTTTCCCGCCAGTGCATGCAATGCTTTGACAACAAGATGTCCGCATTTTATGCCGTCTATACGGGTTTCCAAACGTGGTAGACGACTTTGTCGTCCAGAGGCTCCTATTCCACCACGTAGATAATCGACAACTTCACGTGAGAGTACAAGTCCGTACGAGGCAAAATACAAAAGATGTTGAGGCGTTAACATATATAGGACCCAATGGGTTCCATGTCCTGTTGTCGAATCCAGGTTAATGATTCCGGTTGCCCACTTGCGAGGAATCATTGATGCAAGTTTATCCCGCATACAGACACATCGGAAATACTTAACTGAATTTGTCATCATGAGTAAATCAAAATTAGTCAGTGGACGCGCTTTTGTGACCGTCAACAGGGAGGCCACAACCGAAGACCTTTGCCTGATGGTATTTTGACGGTTGTCCCAGGTAGTCGAAGACCTCTTCCTTTTCGAGCCGTCCCAGTTAGCCGAAGACCCTTTCCCTTTTTTTATTCATCTACGAGATGCTATGTGTCCACCAACCACCTTTTTAGAGCCATACTGCATGCAGTTTCAACGGCCCCTAACGCAGCTGCTTTTGCAACCGCGGGAGCCGCAGCCGCCAACAACGCTGGAATCGCCGCGAGGAATTGAAATATTTCACCGCTTTTTTGCAAATGCACCACCTCCGACTTTGATAACTTTAATGTTACCGAGGTGTTCTTTTGTTTGTCCTCCTGAACAGGGTTAAGTTGTGTTTGAATTAGCCACAAGGATTAATTTCCAGTTAACTTTGTCCGAGAAAGCCTCAATGTGAGCCTGCAATCTTTTTATTGTGCTCTTTATTTTCGCACGCTTGGTGATATGACATTATTTTTAATTATTCTGTTCAATGAGAGCAACTACTAGTTTGAGAAAACAACTACGTGTTTTCCATTGGCGCGCCAATGACCCTCATTCGGGCACCTGTGCCCTCCAACAGCAATATCTTTTTAGAGAGTATCACAGCAATGCATCTGAAATTGGAGGTGGGGTACTGAGTTACACGTGCATGACAGTATATGTCGACCACAGACTGTTTAACCAGGTCTAATAAATCGGGTACAAATGAGTAAAATCTTTCTGGGAAACCTGCAGACCTGTGTTGACGTCTTGATCCCAGCCCATGTACGATAAAAGTTTGTAATAAGCACGTGGAACATGATTGTTTTTGAAGTCAAGCAAAATTCCTTGATGACCGTTTAAACGCAAAGAAAATTCAGAGACTCCTAACCTGTGAAAAATAATTTTACTAATCTCCTGTCCACCGTACACCCGATCTCTAGTTTGAAACGTCACATAAACAAGTCTTCGTGCGCTAACACCTTGTTAGGTAGTTATTTGCCATGAAAACTGCTGAACGCTTTGATCTGCCGAGTCTGCGTTGAGCGTGAGAAATGACATCCGTGATGTGCCTTCAGAGCGCATGCACAACAACAAACGCGTTTTTTTTCAGCTATCGAAGGGGTTATCACAGGCATCCATAATGTTATTTTTGACAACATATGTTTACCATCAACGATACCATCATCATCATCACACCAAATCGCATCATGGCTATTGCCCTTTTGGTATAACACGACTGTGCATTTGGCTTCGAAAATAGCCTTGCGAACGTCTCTACAAAACCCAAATATATGGCAGAGGAATCGAGCACGAAAACGACAACGAGACTCCTCGACGCTGTGCAAATCCAATGTTGTAATTTGGGTTTAGACTTTGAATAGAGGCGCCAAGATTACCAGGTCTGGCAGGCTTACCAACGGGTTGCGGATCCACGAAAGCAGTCGATGTAAGTTGATGTGAGATACACTAGTTATGGTCTGCATAATCGTTTGCCTTCTTGTGAAACATCATAGACGGGCCAGCGGATCTCGCAAAATCGCCGCTATAACGGGTGAGTCCGATAATCGTCGTACCAATGTCAACATCGCTCAAACATCCTTCGATTTCCTTTCCGTCGATGAGATAAAGAACGCACACTAGGGGGGTGTGTAAGGGTTAATGTCTGCTTGTATACGTGTTCCACCGATTTGTAAGATATCACACGGAAGAAAATACCGAGACGTGTCATGCACTTGTAATTCTATTCGGTCTTTTTAATTATGATCCTTATCCGGGTACGAATAATGCTGAAAATCTTTTTTACTTCGATCTATCATCACAGAAACGTCTTTGTCAAACGCGGTATCGGGTACTTCTTTGACTTTTGCCATAGTGAAATTTTATACATTGTCGGTTTCGTCTAATACGTTTTTGTGAGACGGCTCTGGTGGCTTCGCCACACGCGTCCAGGCTAAGTCCATAACCGTAATCTGCTTCCCATTGCTGCATATGCAATCATAAAATCGGTGTTGGCTTGTGCTAACTCGGCTAGACGTTGTTGAGTAGCTTCATTGATGATTTTACTGAGCGGGGCTAGCATTATTGCTGTTGATGGAAGTGTAACCGCCTTTGCTTGTCGAGTCACTAATCGTTGTCGATCTCGAACTGGTTAAAACGCCTGCTATCCCATATTGTTCAACCGATCCGTAGCAGTGCTTTTGATGCTGTCAACGACTCGCATTGCAAGTTGTTTAGCGATTGGTGCAGCCCGCGAGGACAGGGCCGCGAGAACCTTTTGGTCTGCAATTCCCGGACAGCATCACTGAAGCAATTTTCGTAATATATCACGTAAACAGGTTTTCTCGAATGAACAACATGCATGGGTGTCACATGTCAATTTGAGACTGTCATTGTATTAAATATCAGGTCCAACTCTAATGTACAATTATATCGTCAAGGTCTCCGCTCGGAGTTCCAACGCGTGTCCGTCCTGGTCCACAAGGACGAAATGAAGGTGAATCAACCAGGGATTGCTGCATGGCAGATACATAGGCGATGTCAGAGGAATTGAGAGTAAATCACCCGGAGCCGGATTCGTGGAAAACTAAAACAATATGAAACCCTGCGACGCGATACGTCATCAACCTGAAAGGTTCGTTAGGTAACTATCACTGATGGCATCACAGGTTAGATTAACCTGAAGCGTCGAGGCGATCCTGACAATGTCTGGTACGATATTGTATCACATGCGTAAGATTTGTTTGCATTCGGGAATCTCATTAATATCTTCAGGCCAACCAAGAAATGTTCTTAGCGATGACTGTCCAGTGTTAACCTCATACTGTGGTGATTCGATTGACATGGTAGAGTTGAGTGTGGGCTCGTGTTCGCGTATATAGATTTTAGTGTCTTCCTTGGTCACCAATGTGATCCTCCTTCAGATCTCGTCATTGATTGAGTCAATGTGGTACGTGCCCGTGTAAAGTAAAACAACATTTCAGGTATCTTCTTGACCGTCCTCTGCTGAGAACAGGAACTAAATATTCGAAACGAGACCCCAAAAGGTCGCGATATAATATTAGGCCAACTGTAATACATGCGCAACACACGCTAGTGAGATCTCAAGTGTGCGACCTTCCCCTCCCCCCACACGTAATCGGTATAGAGAAAACCACGTAATATTCTGGTTTTGTCGACGAGATTGTAGTCATTGAGGTGACACTGAGAGTTGTGTTTGCAGCGACACACTGACGTGACCTTGATCTCACGTAACATGCGGAGCGTCACAACGCAAAGTGTTGTACGAATGAAGTTCGTCATATACATAATCGATGTCTTGAATGAGTTCGTGTATTAATGCGCGAAAGGTTTCCGGGTCCATAATATTGTCGATGAGCAACAGCTGACAAATCGACGAGGCCTCATTGATGACTTCTGGCGCGTTATTGATGGCACGACAGACCCAACGAGTGTTTTCAACTTATCCACAAGATTATAAACCTGCTGCGGGTCACACTGTCTACCAAGATCTTTTCCTACAGGCGGTTGTTTTTTCTCTACTCGCCTGCCAATTTTGTCAGTTTTTTCTCACCACCTGGCAATTTTGGGTTTGCTTGGGGATTCATGTGCATGTGAAAGTTCAAATGGGGATTCAACTGGAAGGTCGACTATAGATACACGGTCGACTTGGGGGGTAGGTTTGAGTGTTTTGAGTTTTTGTACGTCTTTGTTGCTGTTTTCTTTTAACTTCTTTCGCCTTTTTGCACTTCGTCCTGTCTTCTTCTTCGCTCTAGAACAGCTTCTTGGGCTGGGGAAAGTTTTAACAGTGGAGGTTTTGATGGAGGTTTACGTTTGGATTTTGGTTTGGGTTTAGGTTCGGGTTCATATGATAGTTGGGGCTCGTGTAAAGGTTGGGGTTCGTATGATGACCCAGGTTGGGGTTCGTATGATGCACGGGGTTCGTGTTTAGGTCCACGTTGACGAGTTACACCGTTTCTTCGTTTCGTGGGTCTTCTCTTCTGTAATTGTTTCATAAAATCTTCAAACCTTGCTTTGCCTTGTTCAAAGTCTCCAGCTTGAAATGTATAAAGCATTTCATTATAACGTGTTCACGGCTCGCGAGAAGTTTGTTTGTGCCCTGTAATCATCCTGAATACCCACCTGGGCCATACTATATCCATATTGTAATCACTTGAGTCCGCTGGTACTTTTAACACGAGCTCGCGCCAGTTGAGTGGTCTATTAAGAGCCGCACGTACAGGATTTTCAAATCCACTGGCGACCTTTGTGAGTAAATATTTGCTGTAGTGATTTCATCATTGACTTGTACACAGGTGGTTGTGGCAGTGAAATATTCTCAAGTGCCGCTCTGATGTCTTCGTCGAGTACACGGGAGCCATGCCTTTTGCGACCACGTCAACGCTCTCTACAATTACTTCGATGTCTTCTAAGATCCCCGCAATAGCGTCTGGCAAGAGTCCAGTAGTCTCCGCGGTTGCTGACGTTGCTTTCTTAATATCCTTGGCCCGTTGGCCTGTCTTAACAATCGGACAGGTTCTTATTTTGTTCCCATCATCGCTGCAACCTGTTCCGCGCTTTTGTGTGGTCTCGGCTACAATTTATTTTCTTGGTCTAATCAGTGGAGCAAACGTTTGGTCAAAGCCCGCTATGAGGTCTTCCAGTGCATTATAAGATGTCTTTGACACGTTCGCGGGGACTTATATAATTTTGGAGATGTTCCAGGTTGTCACGTGCAGCTTTGCGGAGTCGGTCAACAGCCTCTGTTATGACATCGCTGGTGGATTTCGTCATTGTATCTGTTTATCGTGGTTGTTAAATTGCGTCACGTGTTTGCAGGAGACACGCGTGAGACACGTTAGCGTTCAAACTCGCGCGAAACTTGTGCGGCTCATCAGTGAAGACTAGCCTGAGGAAACTATATGGGTTCATTGTGACGTCCGAGAATATATTCTGAAACTTATCCCACGAGTGGTCGACAGGACAACAGGTCCAATGAATGTTTGTAAGGCCATGCGCGTCAACCCTTCGAAATATCATCAACATGTTGCAGTTGTCGCGGATCACTTTGGGCATATGTGCGTATCATTGTGTCACATAGATCACGTCTGTTTTTTTGTGTCGGCCCCGGGAAAATATTCTCGCCAGATTTTCTTGCCGGTCGAGCATCACATCGTCGTACACGACAAAATTACTGTACTCAGGGTCAAGTTCGTCCATCGCAGGGGCTTCATCAATTGTGGAAAAGAATTCAATGATAGACGATGAAGACTCTTTGACTACGCAACCTTTCCGTGAAATCCCTGGGTGCTTCATTCCACGGATGATCGTCAGCGGATGCTGTAATCACGTACAACTGATCCCACGTCAACCATCTCATAATCAGATTTAGCAATCGTTGGGTTTTCTCGGATCCGGCCGGGCCAATAATTAACGCACGAGCCGAGTTTGGAAACATATCACCGGATTCGGGTGGTCTGGTTTAACCGACGCAGAGGTCAATGACGATGAAAGCAGAATTTTCCAAATCTTTTCTCTTTCATGATGCTATGTTGAATGTCAACTGTAGTATAACTTACCTTCATATTGTGTGGGGTACCGCATGAAAACTCGTACCTCAAATCCAGCTCGGGTTCAGATGCGTGATAACAGAACCGCACTCGCTGGAACTTGCATCCAAATGTGGAGCAAAGAAGTTTACGTTTTTGAGAACCTCCGGTTACGAACCTGCGAGGTTTAAAAATGTCGCCGGAGATACCCTGCTGCGTAAATGAAGCTACAGTGGAGAAAATATCCTAGTGAAAAGGATATTTGGCTCCATCCGGGGCCCAGATACAATTATTGCGGGCCTGTAACACGGTTAGATCTACGACTGGATTATAATAACCAAACAAGCCCCGATAAGAACCTGTAAGCAACTTCGATGCTGCATGATACCGACATGATCTCGCGTATAAAACATCAAGTAATATCATTGCACGTGAAAAAGCTGACGTGAATCTCATCCATGACTTAAATACGATCAGTCATATACTTGGACAAAGAATCGCCGGATGGATTCTTAAAGGAGGTATGAAGACCAAAATTGCATTCGGTGGACAAAGTCCACTCATTAGATGCCAGGCCCCGACATAATAAACATGGACGCGAAACGGTCCACAATATACTACAGTCCGCGCGGTTACTGGAAGGGTGAAGCAGCCGTTGAAAAGTTAGCGAGCGCGGCAAAAGTTACCTTGAATGTTGCCAGAGAGTGACTGGCCAAGCAAGCGTTGTGGCAGATTTATTTACCCGCGCTAAGAAAGATTTACTGTGAATGGTTTGATGTGAGGACTCCCAACCAAGTTCATTAGCCTAATCGTTTCTTTCTCCCACATGATCGGGTACGCGGACGCACATAGAAATATGCACTAACCGTCGTAGATGTTGCTAGCAGATACAAGGTAGCTGAGCCGTTAACATCTAAAAATTAAACAGACGCAATTAAACGTATCTACGCACGAGGACCGCTTAAATGGCGACGGCTTCTGCAGGTGTATCCAGGTAAAGACATTTTCCGAGACGTTGCTGGTACACTTGCGGAACGATTATTCAGGCATCAATATACGCAGGAATTGTTGATCAGTCGTGAAGTCAGGTCTCGCGAATGGGTAATAACGCTTCGGTCAGCCATATCAGCGTTGAATAATGAAACCACACGTCTGATTGGGTTGAAACCCGCTGACGCAATTCGGCAGAAACTGTCGCCGTTACCCACAAATCGGGTTCTCGGGTTGAGAATGATATTAACCAGGAAATTATTCTAATGATGAGGTCACTTTCTCTCCTGATATTGATCAATCAAAGAGAGGAATTATTTATTAAAAATATTAGTCCATTAATTCAGTTTACAATTAAATATCAAAAAGATTATTAGAGGTTGGGTTTTTGTTTGGGTTCTTTTGTTGTTTATTTATGTTTTTTCTTAATAAAGAAATTTAATTCTTGAATGCATTTCATAGAGGCATAATTTAGATTAGAGCAAGATTTAAATAGTTCCTTAAAATTGTGAAATCATTTATATCATAAGGGCCCAACTCTTGACTCAAAACGTTGCCGTTATTACAAAGCAATGTGCGTCTACTCGCCTAAAGGAGACATATAAGTTAGTAAGTCTGGAGACATTCATCAACAAAAACAAAAAACAATCTATTCTTGTCGGAACAAATAGTTCTGTAGCAATCCCTTTTACTGCCTAATTGATTTACTTAGTACTTCTTTGAAAGAAACGCATCTTTAGCGCTCTGATTTCATCAAAAGGCTTTCTTTTCTTCCCTATAATTGTAATGCAAACATTATTAGATTACAACTGACTGGTAATTATAATCATGTGTTAGCTTGCTTAATTTGATATGTGTTGCAACTTTTATGTTGTGTTTCCCGGTGGCTCTTTATGATTGGATCCCGGTATCGTTAGAAAAAGGATGCATTCTTTATAGTTCGCATGAGATGTTGGGACTCTTCCCTGCACACTAAATGCTTATTTAAAGCATCCTCATCCCCACTGTCAGCAATTGTGCACGTGTTCATCTTTGCACAAGAATACATACACCGACTGTTATTCCCGTTAGTGAAATTTCTTTTTGAGTGATTTATCTATTTCAAATATAGCATGTTATCTTGGTCGATATTCTAACTTTTCGTCAACGAAGATGAAGGAATCAAAGAAACTGCTTGTCTGGTGGAGCACACGAAATTTATCGCTTATTAGAAAAATGACTTTCATAATATCCTTGATTTTGCCAACTTAATCCATCTTTTTGCAGCTCTACCAAATCTTTCACCCCATGTTGAAAATGAACTGATTACATTATTTTTCCAGTTATTTTGGGGTGGTAAAACTGTGAGGTTTAAATGAGACACTCTAATAGCTTCTTTTAAGGAAGGGGGATTACATATAATTCACTTGCACTCATTTGTGTGTTGTATACAACTTCACTGAATTAGGCGTCTTTTACTAAACGAATATGGTTTATAGCAAAAACTGGTTTCTGAACAAATATTTAGAAAATTGTGATCTACACTTGTATTTAAATTAGGAAAAGATAAATTGAAACAGATTTTTAAATCCGTTAAAAATATTATTTTGCTTGATGTTATTTATGCTTTATTGCAATGGAAAAATGATCTATCTACTTTCCACGAATACTTGTCTTAAGATATTTTTAATGTTGTTTCTATAGAAAATTTCCAATCATACACAAGATGGAGAACAAAAGGTGTTGTACTTACTCAACAGCTTTTTGATGCACAAGGATGTCTATAAGGCTCTGATGAAATCAAACAAAAAACACAAACTAATAATTTCATACAGTAATATGCTGTAATCTCAAAGATATCAGTGAAGTGGAAAAAGAAAATTACATTTTTTTTTAATGTAGAAAAGGTTTGTATGTTGTTTTCGGCAAAACTTCACTCCTCAGGGTAAGAGAAACGAATACATTTATTTATAAATATCGGATAAGAACCAAGATACAAAAACAAATTGGTATACACGAAACTTGGTCCAGGCATCCTAGAGTATGCAATTTGTGCAGATGAATGGATTAGCTTTAATGTTAGATTTCTTCATAGAAATATTGAAAGAAACCAGTTTTTGAGAAAGATTTATTTAAGCGATAATGATAAATGCAACTTTTGTAAGGAAGGAATATAACAAATTTAACATATTGCATGACTGTTCAGTAACTGAACAATTTTGGAAATTATTTGTGGAATGGATCCAAGCTTATGATCCAAGTTTTAGAATTACAAGAAAAGATGTATTCATAGTAAATAGTAACTTTGATGATCTTATTATCTTGCTAATTTGTTTGCAAAATATGTTATATACAGATCACGGTGTGCATAAAAATAAAAAATCTCACCAATTATAAAATTGTATTGTATCATATAAAAAGCAGGAAAAACATGTAGCTAAAAATGTAATATAATTGACAAGTTGAAGATAAAGTGGAACCTTTTGGTATGTATTTTTTTTTCTTAGCTGTTTTGCAATTTGATGACTTTCGTTTTTTGAGAAAATAAAACAATATTACCTTTTGAAAAGAATCAACAAAAAAACATGCAACTTAATAACACCTTAGGGTTTGTATGCGTGTGTGTCTTTGTGTACATTATTTCTGAATGTATGTGTCTAATGTGTGTGCATGAGTGTGTGTGGTGTTTAAGTAAGTAAACATATGTAACAATAAGGATGCAAACCAATTTAAGGCAATACACTATATACCAGCTCAGGTGGTTATTTGGGGGAACATGTAAAATCCAGAGAATTTATGTTAAAGAAAATAATGAAAACATTTGTCGAGTGATTTTCCAATGAAACAGCTGTTTGACCAGCTTTTTAGAAAACCATACACAAAAGCTTCATCTGAGAAGAATACCCTCCACTTGTGTATCTGAAGATTCATTCTTCCGACGTCAAGTGACTTGGATGAACCAGCGTAACTCTTGTATTCAAATACTTACAAAATACATGAATAACAAAATATTAATGCTTGCAATATTCCAGCACGATTGACTAGAGTTACCATGTATTTCCAATATGCCTCAATGAGACGACTCTGATTTGCCAACAAAGTTTTCAAAAGCTCCAATGATCTTAGGTAGATTCCCATCATTTATCCCACAATCGTACAAAATTAATTTATCTTATATGAATCATTTCTTATTCATTTCCAACTCTTGTTGAAACTATTGAATGATACAATGATTTCGTAATTAGAATGTTTCTGTAAACATAACCGTACCACGTAATCATTAAGTAGACCTTCTGATTTGATATATTTTCACAGAAACTTCAATTATATTGTGTCTCATTTAATTATCAAGACACTCATTTAATCCTTGTGCCTGTCTCTAATGTTTTATTTTGACACGTCACCTTTTCAGGCTTATGGTAAAGGTAAGGAATCGATTATCTCAGTATTAAAAGGTCAACTCATTTTGCGAGAATTGATGCTGTTGGGATTGAATGGAAATCAATATATGTATCATGCATGGTTTGCTGTGAGTACACTTTGCTGAAGTACGAGAGGACAGTTTGAGCTTGATAGGTCAAAATCATTCTCAAATCTTCCAGAAAGCCACTGCACACATAAAACTGTGTATGACTGCTATTTTATATCATTAGTTACTAAGTACATTAATTATAACAAAATCTCCTTTGAAGTAGTTGTTTAAACGCTAGGCAGCCATAATCAAACAGGACATGCAATTCTGGTGTTTGAGAACGGTTGATGTGCAAAACAAAGATAAGAGCAACCAGATAAAAACGGGCTTAAATATGAGAATGTGCATTTATGCACGTGTGTATTCTATTTAAATTGTCCCAAATTGTTTTTCTAGGTTAAATTGATATATCCCATATTCCACTTTTACAAATTATTATATTTCCATTGTTAAGGCTATTTCAGTAAAGATTCTCAAACCTTACCCTCTCTGTCTCTCCCGTTCCATCACAGATATTTTTAACAGATTAATGAAAAGTGGGTATATATATATATATATATATATATATATATATATATATATATATATATATATATATATATATATATATATATATATACAAAGATTGCGGGTTACTTTCATCCTTGCGTAGAAAAGTTTGGGAAATGTTCGTTGAAAAACTAAAACGCGAATATGTTTTCTAATGGTTTATAACTGCAATAAAGGATATCTTTTTTGCATGAATGTGACATTACGGGATTATGATACCTAAATTCAGTGCCTGAATACATACATACATACATAAATACATACATACATACATACATACATACATACATACATACATACATACATACATACATACATACATACATACATACATACATACATACATACATACACACACACACACACATACATACATACATACATACATACATACATACATACATACATACATACATACATACATACATACATACATACATACATACATACATGCAAAAATTCATACATACATATATAGAGACAGACACAGACATATACAAATACACACAGGCAGTCAGGCAGACACGGAGAACTCAAGCCTGTGCTATCGTTAGCATCAGACTAAACACACTTTGTATATAAACAAAATGCCATGTCATGAATCTCCCATACAATATTATAAGCATGCGTTATATACACAGATTGCCTTGACACGAACTTCCCATACAATATTATACGCATGCTTATTATAAACAGATTGCCTTGACACGAACCTCCCATACAATCTTATACGCATGCTTTATATAAACAGATTGCCTTGACATCAATCTCCCATACAAAATTATACGCATGCTTTATATAAACAGATTGTCATGACACGAACCTCCCATACTGTAGTGTACGTATGCATTACATAAAAAGATTGCCATGACATGAACAACCATACTATATTTTGCGCATACTTTGGTACAACTGTATGTTATCATCATTGTCTGTTGAACAGATTTCAGTTTGGCAAAACCAACTCGTAATGTATCTATGGTAACTCTCTCTCTCTCTCTCTCTCTCTCTCTCTCTCTCTCTCTCTCTCTCTCTCTATATATATATATATATATATATATATATATATATATATATATATATATATATATCCTAATGCCTAATATTATATACAGTTATGTGAAAGTAGCGGTAAATTAGCAATTGTTCAATAAATTTATAATTCTGAAAAGTATATATGCTTGAATAATATTACAAATAGTTTGCCTGTTCATTTCTTTATATATCAATTTTGGAGAATTTCGCATTTTTTAATTAAAAAAAGATTTGTAAAGAGATGAACTAACATATTATAATAATAGTTCTCTAACTTACTGATTTCTAGTATTCTGCAAATATAAAAAGTCCAGTTTTTACGAATTAAATTGTATCTATATATTTATTATATAAAAAAATCTTTTTAATGCATTTGAAAAATTTAATTTTTTATGCGCTGAAACATTTTCTTTATTTTGTATTACTTTGATTTTTAACGATTTTGAAAAAATGGTAACTAATGCATTATACTTATATATTGCTCGCTTATATTTTAGTGCTGGTGGTGATTTTCTTTATAATTCTGAGAAGCATATATGCTAGAGAAAAATTAAGAATGGTTTGCCTGCTCATCTCTTTGTAGATCGCTTTTTGGAGAATACATTATCTATAATATAACATGATTTATAACGAGGCTAACTAACAAATTATAATAATATTTTTATAGCTTATTGCTTTTTATTTTGTGGGGAGATATTCTTATTTATAATTTTAAAGGTCTGGAAAATAGAGATTTCGTATTCATAATTTGAA
The DNA here is from genome assembly GCA_029931535.1 of Margaritifera margaritifera. Classification (NCBI taxonomy): domain Eukaryota; kingdom Metazoa; phylum Mollusca; class Bivalvia; order Unionida; family Margaritiferidae; genus Margaritifera; species Margaritifera margaritifera. The sequence goes on from JAQPZY010001596.1 coordinate 567,532, forward strand.
ATAATTTCAAACATATTTATTGTACAGAGTGTCAATAATGTATTTTACCCCAACTTAAAAAAAAATAAAAAAATTCTACACATGTTTTGAAATAAAATGTCTTGAATATTTTACAGTTTATGGTAAGTTATGTTTCCAAGGGAACATTGATATAGATACTTACAGTATTGCACACCTATAGTACTCAATCACAGCCAAAGAAACAGGGCAATTTCAAAACTCTGTTTCAATAAATGTCTTTCATATCTATCTATCTATCTATCTATCTATCTATCTATCTATCTATCTATCTATCTATCTATCTATCTATCTATCTATCTATCTATATATATATGTGTGTGTGTGTGTTTGTGTATGTGTGTATGTATGTGTGTATATATATATTAGTTATAGAAATATGTAGTTCTATGTATGACTGTTTGTCTCTACATTATAATTTTACTGTCAGTTTTCATTAGAGACTCATCTATCTTTCTGATCCCGTTATACATATGATATTTTTATGATAAAGCCTATCATTTATGACGTTATGTCATGACGTAATTGTTTATAAATATATAGACTTCATCCGTTTCTTTCAAAAACTTTTTATGCCTGAAGAAGCATATAGTAAATGCGAAACTAGTCGCACAAATTTATCGGCGCTTGTGTTTTTTTTATATCTCAAATCTATATATAATCTGAAGAGTTATTTTGATTTAATTGTTACGGAAATCAAATAGGTATGTAAATAAATAATGATCACTAAATATTACCGTACGTTACAGCAAGATAGTTTAAATAGTTAAATTGTGTATATCTTTAATTGGTACCCATGAGTTAAATTTTGGTCCGTAACCTTTCCGTTTAACAAAACGCTTGTTTTTATGATCGCATTTTAATATATATTTTTTCATTTTTAAATACAGTTTGTTTTGCGTTTTGTGATTCTTGTTCATAAAACGTTTCTCCAATGTTTTCGTCATTTAATCGTTTAGTTCATACACAACTGGGTTTGTATACATAATATTTGTTATTTAAAAAAATATTCTTCCTTCCAATTGGGGTGTATCCTTATTCGAATGTTGAGTTTCTTTACGTGAAAGTCATACCTTATCATTTATTTTGTATTTTGGTTTTCCTTTTTCAAAAACAGAATCACCATATAGATTTATATAAACAAATTGCTCATTTTCTAATTGACAAGCACTAATAGAGTCATTGTAATCATTTCTGGTAAAACTTCCAAATATGTCTTTGTTTTGTTTTCTGTGAAGTACTTCCACATTAGATTTTTTAATGTTCGATTAAATCTTCCAATAAATCACAGTGTTTTGCCTTTATTATTTGTGTAGTACATTTCAATATTGTTTTCATGCAACCATTTTCTAAATATTTATTGCATATTTTTTAGCCTTCATCACCTCTATGATTTTTTATGATCAGTTAAAGTTTGATTATGAATTGGTATTCTCCACGTAAAGTCACTAAATGTATGAATAATGTTTAGTAAATATTTATATCCTTTATTCCATTCTCTAATTTGGTATATATCAACTAAATCGCCCGGCCGTATATAATCTACTTTTCTGTTAGTACACTGCGTTAAGTGAATTTTCTTATGACTGGTCTATGCAACTCATAAGATAGTTGTACAGTCCATTTTGGTTCAGGCAACACATTTTTCCAATTTTTGATATCCATAGCACAAGCTTATGTTTAGCGCTAATATGCCTTACAACGAATTTGTTCAATCCTTTTTTAACCAGTGTTTAACCCTTATGTACATTTAACTCATCCAAGATTTTGTTTTATCACATCAATCGTTGTTAGCGGTTTGTCATACTAACAGTAGTTATGGCGCTTGCATATGCCATCAAGCTGATTAACTGCCGGTCCATATGTTAAGAGATTTTTAGGGCCACAGTATCTGTAAAAAAGACAGCGGCATATCCACCCTTTGGAAACAATGACATGTCTGTCTTATGTAATTCCAGTTTACCGCCTTTTTGATGCTAGAGATCTTGTTTTTTCTCGTATTACATATTGCACAATTATCCTTCATGATATTCCTACCAGGTTTTATTTGTGTTATGACTTCATAATTTGTATCGGTTTCTTCTCAAATCTCAAACAATATGATGTGGTATTTATAGATGTATATTACATACTGTTTGGCAGAATTTTTTCTTCCTTGCTCCCACATATTATGCATACTCTTTTCATACTATTCCTACCATTTTCAGTTCGTGAGATAAGATCATTTTTTATATCATTTTATTTCCTACGTCTCAGGCAATATGATTTTATATTTATATGATTATATTACATATTTTCCTGCATATTATTTTATATATTTTTCTCTGAAAACTTAAATTCCTAAACTTAAGCAATATATTATTTGGTTGTTCACCTTTATAACGGTCGATTAGGTAATACACACAATAATATCTATACATAAATTAATCAATGTGTTGTATATGCGTACTATTATAAATAATTTATTTTTTCCCTTTATATCATACACTTTTAAGAATATCATTTGGGGACAGGTCAAATGAACCAACATATGCAATATTGATTTCTTTGGAATCATTATAGCTAGCAACCCACTGAGTACTATTTCCTTTAAAAAATTTCCATATTAACAATAATCTTTTAATTTGGTTTTATACTTTGGCAACATAGTTTTGCTATAACAACCTCTAAACTTGTTATCGTATTGTTTCACAATTGCTTCAATCTGTGAATTTGTAATAAGTTCTATCTTTTTATAAGCGGTGGTTGTGTTCCTGGGTAAAAAACGTTTTTAATACCTGTAGCAAGTGTCCCTGGTAATGCCAGTCCTCCTCCAATACTTAATATATTAAGTAACAGACTTCCAGGAATATCAGCAAGCAATGGCACAATAAATCCACCTTGTTTGTTCTGTTTTGATTGTACACATGAAACTTTTAAATCAAGACCGTTATTTGTTTGATTTTGCTTTCGTAATACATTTTATTTGCGGTTTTGTTAAACTTAGTGTATGGCTCCATATAATTGAGACTGCAAAACACTAAGTGCAACTTGCTGAAGTGTTTTTTTTTTTTTGTTTGCGAACTCTCGTAATATATCTTCATGATGTTGTGACAAACTCAAAACAAATTTAATTTACTGCGTCTTATACTATTATATTATATTAAATACAGTGATTTTCAATTTACCTCGTATTTTCTTAATGCTAGATCCAGTTGTAGCTTTCTGTGTTGCCGCAGTTATAGCACTACTAGCAGCAGCCAATCCTAGGGTTTTTAAAATTTGTCTTATTTAAGTTACTTTAATACAAATGATTTTATAAATGGTAAAATAGCACTAATAAAATCTCCCTGTCTTATTAGCTTGTTTTTTTTTTTTCTCTTTTTTTTTTCGTTCTCTTGTCTGTTAGCTTGTATACAAAATCGTAATTCCTCCTTTTTGCTAAAATAAATTTGGAAAAAAGTTGTTTATTCATAAATAAGTCATCTGTACCACGATTAAAGTGTTTTGGTTTTACTGTTTCTATTAGTTGATTTTTGGTATAAGCTCTAACAATAATGTCGTTTTGATGTTGTGTTAAATTTACATCTCTGACTAATAATGATCTTTTACTTTATGCTTGCTAGTGAATTAGTGAAGTTTGCAATGGAAATATTTTTGATAATTCATTGGAGTGAATTGCCAAAAAATATTTGTTCACTGCGCCCAACAGACATCGATAACATTATGGTCAAGAAATGTGATCCGACTTTGTGTCACTTGCTTGGCCAGTGGTAAGTATGTTGCCACCTGTTACACAGGAATACCTGGTTCAAATTCAACCATATGCTTATTTTTGTTTTCTTCACTTTTTTGTTCTTTGTTTATGTGCTTTTCTGCCTTAAATTAAGAAAGAGAACTAGGTCACTACTGATATTTTCCATCCGAACATACACAAAACATAGCAGAACATAAATGGAAACAGTTGACATTATCGCGCGGGATACCGTTAGAAATGTGCTAATGCAATCTGTTATACATACTGCAATCCAATTCGTCTGAGCATAAAATAAAAAACTTTGTTTGTTCCTAGTGAATAACGGATATATGTCATCTCTTGGGTGAAAAACTCAAACATTTTCCCTCGTGGCTTCGACCAATCAGTTAAATAAATCCGTTATACACTCGATCCAAACAAATATATTCTATATATTGTATCATTATATAATAGAGCTTGCTGACGAGCTGTGATTTGATGGCAAACCCAACAACAGTTTCACGTCGCTCTTTGTTACTTCAGTCACTCCAGAAGAAGGTGTAGTAAGCACCTACTTCGATGAGTTGTCCCTCCTCAGTTAGGCGAGTTTCAGTCACGGCTAATATCTGGATGTTGAATATGGTCAGTTCTTTACCAACCAGAGCTGTTCATCTCTCTAGTCTATCTTCGGATGCATTGTCCATTAGTGTGCGAATGTTCCATGCACCGATGGTGAGTTGCGTCACCTTCCTCTTCTTCCGAGATTTTCGACCTCTAAGGCGGGATCCACGTCAGCTGCAGTATGCTGACCAGGATTAAGGTGAAGCAGGCAATATTTAGAATACCTTTTGTAGCCTCTTTCTCATGCTACGGAGGTGAGCAGTGTGCTCCTAAAAAGGGCTGTTCAGTCGCCCAGGGGACTGCCGAGTTCCAGTGCTGCTTCAGTACAGTGAAAAGCGACCCTATGCCCTGAGCATCTTGCAGAGACAGCTCCCAGTGAATGCACACCTGCTGTTTTTCCGCTCGCTCATCGCCAGACTTAAATTGATCTGGTGGAGTGAGGTGAATAATGTCCTGACTTGCGCCTGAGTTGGATTTAAGTGATGGAAAGTTGCGCAGAGTGATCCTAACGCTCCTGTCCAGGCTTGTCTGAATCCAGTGGCACGACAATGTCAAAACGTCTGGAGATACGTCCAGATGCCGCGGATAGTCATCAGTTCCTCTTACTGCACCTGAGTTGATGCCCTACGCTGTCCACACAACTCTTGTCATCTGCATTCACAGCCAGAGGATGAACATATCTGCTTGTCCGCCTGATCCACCAGAAAGGACATTCATGAGGGAGTCAAGTGTAGCTGACCACTCTGGGTCAACAATCACAGGCAATACCGTCTACTGTTACTTACGGTAGCAAGCGTGGCCTGACCTGACTCACAAAAGTCTTTGAAACAGTCAATCGTAGTGGCCTTTGCAAGATCATGGCAAAATTTGGGGAGCCAGACAAATTCATTGTGATGGTTCTGGAATTTCATGATGGCATGCTCGCTAATGTCGTGGACGACGGCAAGTCATCTGAACCATTGCTAGTCACCAATGGAATCAAGCAGTATAATGTTCTTTGCTATGCTTACTGATGCCTTCCGTGACTATGATACTGGGCTGACGGCAAGCTCTTTAATCTGAAGAGACTACAGGCGAAGACGAAGTTACGGAAGTGACTGTTCGTGATCTCCTATTTCCTGACGACTGTTCCCTGAATGCCAAATCTGAGTCTGACATGCAACCGAGTATGGACCATTTATCTTCAGCTGCTTGTGAAAATTTCGGTTTCAAAATGAGTATCAAGAAGACAGAGGTGATGCGCCAATCTGCACCAAGAAGCTTATGTAGAGCCTACCATCACAGTAAATGGCCAAACCCTACTGGCAGTGGACAAGTTCGCCTATCTCGGCAGCACAGTCACGTACAGTCCACATCAACGATGAAACCAACGCCTGAATTGCTACAACAAGTGTGGCCTATGGCAGACGACACGCACAAGTTCCCTTGAAAACATAAGCCATCATCACCTGTAAAATATTCAGCAAGACAATTTATTGAAAAAATTTATAGAAAAAAGTATTTAAAATGTAAAAACAAAAAACGGGACAAAAGCTATTACTGAACTTCTGGAATATATATGATTCAAAATCTTTCAAATAATAAATAAGAAATCTCTATTTTCCAAATCTTTAAATTCTAAATAAGAAAATACCCCAAACCCTAAAAAAGCAATAAGCTAGAAAAATATTGTTATACTTTGTTAGTTTATCTCTTTCTAAATCTTTTTAATTTTAAATATGAAATTCTACATGGCTGATATAGAAATAGATGAACAGGCAAACTGTTTTAATAGTTCTATAGCATATATAATTTTAAGAATTACAAAAGAGAATCAGAACCAGCCCTAAAAAAAATGCAAATAAATAGCAATAAGTTAGCAAATTAATATTCTAATTTGTTAATTTATCTCTTTTCACAATCTATAAAAAATAGAAACAAAAATATAGAAAACATTTAAGGGCGTACAAAATGAAAGTTCAAACGTACGGAAAAAATAAAAGAATTGAAAAAGAATAGAGACAAAAGTTTTAAGTTCGTGAAAAAATAAAATTTTAAAAATTATTGCAGATCCCTTAAAATCAATAAGCTAGAGAAATATTATAATTTGTTAGTTCTTTACAATTTTAAAAACAAATTATAAATAAGATATTCGCTAGCATATATACTGTTCAGAATTTTAAAATTATGTGCTGAACTTCCAATTTACCACTACTTCTTGTAACAAAAAAACACAAAACGATTTAAAATTTTCAAATTAATTGACAGCGAAGAAGGTGAAACAACCAGAAAGTTAAAACTAATATCATAAATGAGAAAAAAGAACCATAAAATTACCAGTTACTCTACAAATCAGCACATTCGGTGAAAATCCGTAGTTTGTGGAAAACTGGGCAGAAGTGATCACCCAGTCTACAATAATATGCAATTGTTATCCTCTCTGTCAGAGGGCTTTTTCTGCAGCTCTTTATTTTGGTATAAAGACCATATACAACACAGGTATGTATTATTTCAGTGAAATAATCAAACAAAAACAGAAGTTATGTAACCAAGTATTATATTCTAAACAGTATTCTCGTTTATTGGCAATACAATCTGCAGTATGTTTATATATAAAATTACATGCACAACTGTTGCCTCTGGTTTGATTGAATACTGTTTAAATATCACAATCAGACAATGCTGGCAAATTTGATAGCAACGCTCATGTTTGGACATTAAAACTGAAGGCTGCCTCATGCATCTTTGAAATTTTTGGCTAATAAAATAGCTCCTGGGAAATAAAACAGAATATAAATTCGAACATTTTCAACCAAAGGCTCTAACAGTATTATACATTATTCCATCCTTTTAACAAGGACGTTTTGTACCTAAATTTAAAAAATACTGCCTGATTGGCATTTTATATGGTTTTTAAATATAGGAGATCAAACTAGCGTCTACATGGGATGATGATTCATTTGACAAGAAATAAGCAGAATCATAAATGTTTAGAAAATACTAAGTTATGTATCTATTAAGCTTGATTGTGTAATTTTTTATGATTTAGATTATTACAGTGAAATTTCTCTATTGATTAAGGCGACCTTATTACGATATATCGCATTATTGAAATTTAATTAGTTATCAACATTTAGAAATTTTATTTCTGAGTTTACAGCGTTTTTCATCAAGTGTATTTCAATAAATGATGCGAGAGTTGAATATTCCTTTATGCAGGCGTATTTGCATATATAAAAGTCCTGGCAGACGATACGCAACTCACAAAAACTGCCCCATTTAATTTTTGCTTATTTGCAACATTTTTTAAAACACAACATGCAAGAAAAAAGTGGAATAATTTTAACAGTTTCTTCCACCAAGTCATAATTTTCCCATTGAAATTGGAAGACGGCACAATTTGGATATATCTGCAAGAAAATGTGAATCACGTGCCTCAGAAGTTATAGATGATGAGTCATGCTATGTTTATCAATGTCAATAGTTTGCTCAACTAACAAAACAATGTATAAACAAGAAGTATCTTTAAAAGGTCAATAGATACAAATATTTTAATCACCAGTTAACACAAATATTAGCGTACATTTTAGATTAAGTACACCAACATAACTGATTTTTAGATCATTAGGTTATCATGAAAACACAAAATAATTATGTCTATTATATTTTCACCCTCGTCATATATAGCAATCTTTCCGTCAACATAAGAATGATCACTGATTACAACAATTAAGAATATCTGTCATGCATGTACATCTTTATCGTTAGCTGTATATTTGCTATAAAAAATGTTTGAAAACAAATAGGGTAAATAGTAGTTGACGTGTAAACAGTCAGTTGCGGTCGGAAAAAATCATTAAGAATCAGTCTTATTAACAGTATTACTAACAAGTACGTAACAGAGCAGGGATTGTTTGACATATTTTGTAGAACATATATTTATATTTGATTCATTTGTCAATTAAATATTCCATTACTTTACATGGCACGAATTCAGCCTTGTTGGCACTTTTATTTCAGTGTTCGTACAGAAATAATAGAATATCATTGCCCTTTATATTGAGCTATGGCTATAATAGTTAGAATAAAAATGGCACATGCCTGACCTGCACGTGATGATTCATAGAACAGCAATCAATGGACAAAGATCAATAGACTTCACCAGGTACGCTCAGATAAATGTAGACACGGTTAGAACTACCAGCTTGGGTCAACATATAAGGCAGTTGATGTCCTGTTTCGTTTTTACCAACCAATGAATATGTTTTTCAGGCAGGCTGAATTTGTACAATATGACCTAATTGTTTTTTTTAAATAGATACATCAATAAGCAAACAAAATTTGTTACGAATGGTGTTAAACATATTTGCTGCTCCGTTATACTCTTGTTAATGACACTATTTTGGAAACATTATGTTTATTTAATCGTTTTCTCAGATCTAAACCGATTTATAATGACTATTTTGTCTGATTTACACTTTAGTAAGTTTTGGCATGTAAATGTACGGCCTGTATTTGCATAAAAGATCACTAAAACCTCTTTAGGTATCAACAAAACATGTGCAGTTGGCATTTTAGTACAATAATTATGTTTATACAGCATTGAAATTACAGCTATAAACGAAGTAAAGCAAATTTTCAGAAAGTCACATCAAATCTTGTTCAAGTAGTATTCATGATTTGCCTTGGCGTATATATGCAGTATTAGGCTAATTCTACCTTTTCTACCACTCTCAATCATCCGACACATATCACAGTCTGTAAAGAGTTCTAATTCTGCAGCTGTCGGCTTTAAATTTGCATAATGTGTTAATCCTGGAGCACTGTAATAATGAACTGGATTTCGTTTGTAATTTTGTAAGCAAACATTCCTAAATTTATTGAAAATGTCGCACATAATCAATACTTATTTCACATGAAAGTCATTAAGTCTCCAGTATCTAAAGGTTAAAATGTTCCACGACATCATGTACATGGTGGTAGTCGTCCCTGTTGACTCGTTAAGTGATGAGTAATGTTCCACGATATCATGTACATAGTGGTAGTCGTCAATGTTGACTCGCTAAGTGATGAGTAAAACCGTTTTAATTATAGTATAGCTGTTTCGTTAAATTTTCCAAAACTATCCATGAAATTGTAAGGATCGTCTTTCCTTAACTTAAAACTTTCATCTTGTCTTTTTTATTTTTCTTACGGTCCTTAAATCTACAACCTGATTGCTCTAGTAATAACTGTTATTTATTTTCCTTCTTGCATGAAACGATCAACTATGATATCTTTTTTTGAATGAAATAAATATTTCATAATTGTTCGATATGATTTTCACTTCTTTATCTAGTTCCTTTTTAACCATTATCTCGATAGGTAAGTGACTGTTATAACTAGACACATTATGAATGAATGATGATATAATGCTATGTATTTCGGATATTTCAAATTCAAATTGCATTCGTTATGTGCTGCACCCAAATATGTCCCTATTATGTCATCCTTTTCCTCAATTATTTCTCCCTCGCAGATGTGAAATTGTTCGTTGAGACAAGTTGTTCTTTTGGTCACGTCGTAGGATTTTCGGTCCTTAATTCCTCCTAAAATAGTTTCACAATTGTACCTAAAGCATCATAAAATCATTCAACAGTCTGTTCCTCTGTACAATATTGATTTGTATCTGGTGCATTGATTTAACATACAAATATAATCCTGATGGAATGTGCTTGGCTGTTATTGATCGTGCCTCATTTTGTTCTTTACGACTTTTGTACCTGTGCCATGGTACTTTCAAATCACAATAAATAACATTTAGAACTTATAGTTGAATTTGATTTTTTAAAAAGAATTTTCAGCATTGCATCTATTGAATTATTTACATTCATTGTTACAGTCTTTTGTGATCTGTCAATTTTGCTGCTTTATGAAAAATAAACTCCAGCATTAATTTTACAGAATACATTTCTCCCCCTGACGTCCGTTTGTCTGTATTGATGCAAATCTTACAAAACTCATTTATTCCAGTATAGAAATAACTTCAATGTTTGTAACCATTGTGGCCACAATACTGAAATATAATTACATGCAAACATGTAGCTGTATAACTATTTAAGTTATTATTTTCTTAGAAGGCTCAACTATTTTAGAGACATTTACAGCTATATTTCATGCATTTTAAAATTTTCTAATCTCCTCAATTTTTCACGGACATCTGTTCACACAATGGCTATCTTTATCCTAATTGAAGTTTGATGGACTGTTTAACACGATTACTTGGTGTATCTATCACATATTCCATGTCATAATAGAAACATAAACCGTCTTTATTTTGCAGATTGATACAAGTTTATTTATTTATGATCTCATTCATGCAAATATATGCAACTGTTTCCTCTGAGCGGTTGATATATATCTATGAGCAATGTTAAATATTCAATCCTGTCATCTTGTACCTTCGTGTATATCGTGTCAAAAAATGTAAATGCTGAACAAATGTTCAATGATATTATCCATCATTATTCATGATAATCGAATAAATAATATTATCATACAGGTTAGATAATTTTAATTCGTACTACACGGAGATTCGAACCCGGGTCCGCGGGTTATGTCACCCATCGCCTTGCCTGTAAGCATCAACCCCTATACCATCACGACCATGCACACATCACCAAAAGGCTAAAAAGTATGTGGTATTTATGTTCATCTTCTTCACCTTCTTGAATGGGTATCTTCATAAGTATGATCGTTAAGTCTAATTAAGCTTTCTCTGATCCAAATTGTAGGAGCTATATACTGATAATCTTCTTCAAATATAGTTCAATAGCATTGAAAAATTCAGACAAATCTTGAACGTTACTCCTTTATAATCTGATTTCTTAAATGAGCCTTTAAAACACTTTTTAAGATTCTATTTAAAAATCTTTATATTCGTACTCCTTAATTATTATCTAGTTAAAAGACGTATTAAAGTGAGTTATAATTGTTTCGCCGGTGTTTGGTATTGGTGCCCCAAGTGTTTTGATCTGTTTAATGCAAAATATTTCAATCTTTTTAACTGCTAATCATTTTAGAACTGTAAACAGGTTATCGCATATAACTTTTGGCAAACGTTTTAGAAACGTCCAGCCTGATGACCAGGTGCTGACTCTTTTACATTCCCAGCATCCAGGAAGCATAATCGGGTGTCGAACCCATCAGTTTCGCAATTTATCAGTAGTTTGGATGCTTCTAGGCTGACTGACCCATGACCTTTATAACCAACCGTGACCCTTAAGGCCTTGTAGACAACGGAAGTTTGGCCATACCACCTAACAGCTTATCAATTCGTGAGAATCCGTAGCCATGTGAACCGGCAGGCGTCCAACACTCCAGATCCCTGGTCGTTCCCAAAGTTATCTATACCTGGGTACTTAGTTTTTTATATTTAACTGGTCTGGTCGCCGTTAAATTTTTCAATATTGGTTCTTTTAAGTACTTATTTTTGTAAAATATTTAACAAAGATGCAAGTTTTTTCTTGAGATTCTTTTATACAAGGAATATATAAAATAGTACATTACTTTCTTTCTTTCTTTTACTTTTAAAACTTTTAGATTTAAAGAAAATAGAAAACAAATAAAACAGTTTTGGACATAACAGAATTGGCAATATGTATACTACTATCAAAGGAAGTAGTATGTAATACCACAATCAAACACACTAAGAAAGTTACCTCCTTGAACATTTTCGCTCGGTGTATTATGGCATTATGCTGTGAGCACATTTCAAACTGATGGTCGTTTCGCCGTTTTGGTTGCTAATTGTCTTCTTAGTCTGACTGGTCTAGCAATTTTTAATTGGTGAAATAATACCCTCTTGTCTGACTGCTTTAGTAATTATAGAATAGTATACAGTTTAGAATTACTCGATTCATTTATGCATTTAGTTTGCGTGGCCCACGCGAGAAAAGATGTGCAGTCGTATTAAATTTCATCATGGTCCACAAGTTTCTAAATTTACACTACTGTTGGGCTGTTTTATGCATAATAGCATTACATCTATACATTTTTATAACACAAGCGTACAAAGCCTATATTGAGTGGATTTATGTAATATAATCATTTAGATAACTTTTTAAACACATTAAATAAAAAGCAGTTATTCCTTAAAATGATTTTGCTAACCAATTTATTTATTGTTTGATTTTGAATTGCGTAGCATGGTTCATACTTGTATCAGTCTTATAAACGTGCTTACCTGTATAGGTCTTGCAGATGGCTTAAGACGGAAGAAATAAAGAAATGTATCAGAGTGAATGCTTCACTGTTAGATCTTTTGTTGGCCATTTAATGTGTTTTTCTTCTATTCATTTGCCAAATATAGGTACATACTTTGCATTTACATGAGTCTGACTTACGGTAACTGGTTTATTTTTAAATGAATAAACGAAATAAATATATTCCAAACGAATAGAGAGACATAATGAATCAAAATAAGTTCATTTTTATTCTTTTGCAACAGAATTTTCCTCTCGCTTTTCATTATTTTTGACTACTAGTACTATATTCAGCAAGAGGCTTTTATTCTTTTTGAGTACTATATTGAGCAAGAGGCTTTTTATTTTTTTTAGTACTATATTGAGCAAGAGGTTTTTATTTTTTTTGAGTACTATATTCAGCAAGAGGCTTTTTATTTTTTTTAGTACTATATTCAGCAACAGGCTTTTTTTTTCTTTTTTTTTAGTACTATATTCAGCAACAGGCTTTTTTTCTTTTTTTTAGTACTATATTCAGCAACATCCTTTTTATTCTTTCTTTTGAGTACTATATTCAGTCAGAGGCTTTTTATTTGTTTGGGGTACTATATTCAGCAAGAGGCTTTTTATTTTTTGAGTACTATATTCAGCCAGAGGCTTTTTATTTGTTTGGGGTACTATATTCAGCAAGAGGTTTTTAATTTATTTTTTTTAGTACTATATTCAGCAGGAGGCTTTTTGAGTATTATATTCAGCAAGAGGCTTTTTATTTTTTGAGTACTATATTCAGCAAGAGGCTTTTCATTTATTTAGTACTATATTCAGCAAGAGGCTTTTTATTTTTTCTTCGAGTACTATATTCAGCAACAGGCTTTTTATTCTTTCTTTGATTACTATATTAAGCAACAGGCTTTTTATTCTTTTTTTGAGTACTATGTTCAGCAACAGGCGTTTTATTCTTTTTTTAGTACTATATCTAGCAAGAGGTTTTTATTCTTTTTTTCAGTACTATATTCAGCAAGAGGTTTTTATTCTTTGTTTCAAAACTATATTCAGCAAGAGGTTTTTATTCTTTTTTTCAGTACTATATTCAGCAACAGGTTTTTATTCTTTTTTCAGTACTATATTCAGCAAGAGGTTTTTATTCTTTTTTTCAAAACTATATTCAGCAAGAGGTTTTTATTCTTTTTTTCAAAACTATATTCAGCAAGAGGTTTTTATTCTTTTTTTCAAAACTATATTCAGCAAGAGGTTTTTATTCTTTTTTTCAGTACTATATTCAGCAAGAGGTTTTTATTCTTTTTTTCAAAACTATATTCAGCAAGAGGTTTTTATTCTTTTTTTCAGTACTATATTCAGCAAGAGGTTTTTATTCTTTTTTTCAAAACTATATTCAGCAAGAGGTTTTTATTCTTTTTTTAGTACTATATCTAGCAAGAGGCTTTTATTCTTTTTTTCAGTACTATATTCAGCAAGAGGTTTTTATTCTTTTTTTCAAAACTATATTCAGCAAGAGGTTTTTATTCTTTTTTTAGTACTATATCTAGCAAGAGGTTTTTATTCTTTTTTCAGTACTATATTCAGCAAGAGGTTTTTATTCTTTTTTTCAGTACTATATTCTGCAAGAGGCTGTAATTCTTTTTCAGTACTATAATCGGCAACAGTCTGCTCTTGTCACTGTATACAGCAGAAGAATATATGCTGCCTACTTTCTCATAAGACATATTTTAAAAGCAAATATAACAAATAAGACAACAAAATCGCCTACGTGCGTTGACCTAATAAATATAACTAACATTTGGTCGCAAGTCTGAAAGCTGTGTGCTGATGGTAATCTAACACACACGTCGTCTGCCTACAAAATTAATCATCCTTCAGGGAGATGTGGAGTTACATAGAAACATGTTCATTTGGTATTCCCCTAATGCATGGACCAGTTTGATCAGTCATAATTGATAGCAGTGAATCCACCATAGATAATACATTTCAATTCTGTTTCCGTGTATTAGATAACATCATCATTATTCCTGATCTGTATGAAAGGACCTTTATAATATAACTGTTAAACTGAAGCAAACAGATAAAACCATATTGCAAAATGTTCTAATTAGATATGAAAACATCAGATTTAAATAATTTTAATAAATCCAGTTTTCTTTAGATCATTGCTTGTTTTCTTTGGAAATTTTTTACTTTGAAGTTTTCATTTGTGCAATTTAGTAAATTATATTTTAATGTTTATTTATATTCAGCATTGTACTTAACGCGTCATGTGCGTATCGCAAGTTCCATCTAATCTTCCGCCTAAAAACTACGAATTCATATTCTACTAAAGCTTTGTGTGATTATGATCTGATACGCACATTGTCTGCCTATGTCACTAGCATTGGCTCAAAGTGACAGAAAGTATATTTGGTATTCCCAACATCTTGGAACCCATATGTCCTACCATAATGAAAAGTGGTAAATGGACAAAAGATAATGCTTTCAATTATGTTTTCCGGGGTGGTGGATAACATCATATAGCTTTAGGCTGTACCAACAAATTTATATTATAAAATGTTTCCTATCGAATGACACCATTTTTAACTTGTAATATAGCAATGTCAAGATGTTGAAGGAAAGAACTTTAATGGTGATCCTCTTCAGTTTACAATATTACATGAGTAATATTTTCAACAGCAAGAATAGAAACATTTGTTCTCTAGCTTTTCCTTCCTTTACATTTCCCGAGAAATAAGACATGTGAAATAGCTTTATCCATGCTCTAAGTGCTTTTAACTTTTGGGCATTTATCATATATCTCCTCCAGTATTTACTAAGTACAGTTTTATTTTTGGTTGTTTCTTTATTTGTTTTATTTGCATGTTTGTGTGTGTGTGTGTGTGTGTGTGTGTGTGTGTGTGTGTGTGTGTTTCGTTACTGTTTAAAGCCAACTGTTTTGTTATAACCATTTCTTTCTTTTCTTAATTGTAAATGCTGTATTTAAGAAGATGCTAATCATTTCACTCTGTAAAGCACATGTTTCTCATATAACAATGTTTTTACTGCGAATTCGATCGGGTAAATATTTTCGTGAATTTCGTGAAACTGCAAAACAGAAATTGAAACACTCCAATATTTATTGGAAACAATGATGTCAGCAATATGGCATACGAGCAGGAAAACAATGAACAAGTCTATATATCAATCCTAATTTTGAAAGAATGAAAAATCAGAATTTGATCTAACACAATCCTCGTCTAAAACGAAACAAAAGTTATCATCAGTAAGTCGATGAATCGATGCGTGCGATGCAATGCGATCGGTTACAAAGAACAAAAAACAACAATCCATCACACGTATATTTCAGGAAGTAGATACTATTATAATTGTAACTGGGCTGTACCAAAGCAATTTTATCACACAGTGTTTCATATCGAAAGTAACTATATTTACATAGAAAAGTGTAACTGGGTCAAATTGGCGTATAACACGCAAATTTGTCGCGATCATGCTGAGTTTTACAATAAAATATGAATATATAATATTGCCTACAGGAGAATATATATATATATATATATATATATATATATATATATATATATATATATATATATATATAAACATATATATATATATATATTTGTGTGTGTGTGTGTGTGTGTGCTACTAGTGCCTATTGCCTCTCCCGTTGGAACTGTTGTCCCATAGTGCTGATGTATGGAGCCGAGCCGAAGACGAAAGCACTGTACATCACCATGCAAAATTGTTGGAGAACAGTTCCCTTGGAAGAAGGCAATTATACATTTAGTATCCCAGATGGATGGATTCGTTTTGTGTAGTGATAAAAAAAAAAAAGAGTGAAAAAGTAAAAAAAAAAAAAAAAAAAACAAACATGTTTAATTCACTTTCCTAGTCGTTTATTTACCCTCCTGAATTCTTTCTTACAGTCATTTTCAACATTGACCTGATCAAGTCGCTCAGTGCAGTAGAAGTTTCGTAACTAACGTGCCTGATTTTTCTCCTACAGCGAAAGTTTTCGAAACTAATTTACGTAAAAACAATGTTGTATACTTGCACTTAAGCAATACGTAAATCTATCATTGGATCCTAAGTGTCAATGCTGTCTATTTTTGGATCTTGATTGTATTCTGCACAAAAACAACGACAAAATAATAAAGAATAAAACAACTCCTACAGAGAAGTAACGTCAATTGCAAACATTTTCATTTGTAACTCTCCGCATAATTACGTCCACATACAATATTAAAAAAATATTACCTAAAAGAAATACAAATGTACCATCAGCCTATTTTAATATCATAAAGACACTTGTCACTACGTGGTGGTACAAAAAATAGATTTAGCTGTTGAATGCATTATTAGCAACGTCTAGATACATTTGTGCACGGAACTAAACCAACATATTTAAATCACTTTTTTGACAAAACAGGGTTTCATCTATCTATCTATCTATCTATCTATCTATCTATATATATATATATATATATATATATATATATATATATATATATTTGCCAGCATTTACACAATACCAAAGCGTTCAGAAGTAATACGACAGCGGTTAGCTTGACCATCAATCAGAAGTTAGGATTTCGAACCAAAAATCTATCTCCTGACATGCAAGATCTGTGACACTCATTATGTTGGCCAAACCGTTCAGAAAACAAATGAATAAGAACAAGAGCGACATTCGCAACAAAATCAACGCGAAATTCGCCAACAACTGCAATTCAACATGGTATTCAGTTATGTCCCTCTAGAACTACCAATTGAGTCTAACCAGGGTTGGGCCGATATAGAATTAACACGTAGCAAACAATACTAGATACTGCAATTAAATACTCGTTTGGAATGTGGGCTAAATGAAAAATGTCTAACCTTCCTATTCCAATCTTATCGAAATTCCGGCCAGGCATATGTTCATCACCCGTACGCAAATCTTGTTATAATATTTAACCAACAAATATTACGTAACTCTTTACAGTAATTATTATTATTATTATTATTATTATAATTATTATTATTATTATTATTATGTCTCTTGTTCATGATCCCATTACATCTTATGATATGTTTCTTTTACAACCTCCACGCATAACTTTACCGGGATTTAATTTCGTTGGCACACGTGGTTTAAGTCTTTTTTTCCCCGCCTGGAATTAGGTCAAAATATTTTGGTTCTCTGTGCGATAGACCCGATCATCCCATCTTTGGGTTTTGTTGCAGAACTGTGTTGGTCTGACGACAACGTAGAATGGACATTTAGTTTACCCTTTTTAAGACTGTTTTTCAATTATTTATTCTTTCTTTCTTCCCTTATTTGTCATTTTTTTTGTAGATTCCGTCTATCACTAAAACATGTAGGAGTCCTGATTTTCTCTTGGTTTTTGTTTTGTGTTTAAATGCAATTGTTTTCAACACTGTAAATAATTACGCCCCTCTATACAAATGAGGTTTTGTAGGTATGGTGCCTGATGTTTCCTTTTTGCTGTGGACGAGGGGGGGGGAGAAATGGTAGGGGGAGAGAGGAATAAACAATCGCGTAAACAGTGTCTCCTGTGTGCTTTAAAACAGTACACAAATCTATCATTGTATCCCTTATTGAAAGCGCCCTGTCATAATATCCAAACGATAGATTTGGATCTCACACAAATCTTTTTTTGCGATGTAATATTGCTTCTCTCCAGGTAGACACAGTGACAAATGCAGTACTTAAAGCAATATTTCTGGCACATTTATGCTATGAATTAGGATTTATAAAATCGGTTCATTCATTCAGGGAATACCCAATTAGCAGTTTTAAATGCACAGCCTAATTCATCACAAAAAAGACGCTATCTGTTCTGTCTCATTGTAGTAGATACTATTGCTATCTCAGTTACTAATCACTCACATCGTGAAAAGGTTTGTTATTGTCAGTCACTTTGTTCACTAGGATATGTAGGACTGTGCCAGCTCGGCGAAAGACAAAAAAAACATTACTTTGATTGAAGTTAGCTTTCCAAACCACATGAACATATATGCATCTTAATTAATTTGTACATGTTCATTGCATGAACATGCCCCATGGTCTAGCAAGCACGAAAGACCCTTGTCCATTAACACAAACGATGTTGCGCGAACACAAATAGTGTTATTATATTGATTCAGTTAAATGCATTTAAAGCTCATTGTTCTAATAAAAAAACAATAAGTTATGGACACTACATCCTGCAGTATGCAAATGTATGTTTTTGTTCAACGTCTGTATCTTTATAATACCACAGAAGAATCGCATTAGGGGAATGAAATAAGCCCTGTAACCACATAATTTAAGTTTTTTCATCCCTTTAAGTTCCCGGATGTGCCAAATAGTCATATATGTTAATAGTGACTGAAAGTTTGAAGTTATTAATCCTCAGCGCTCTCACTCCTTCCCATTCGAATGGAAACTAAATTTGTGTAGTATGTTGAAAGAAATATTAGTACCTATTTCGCGCAATAGTACAATATCAAATTACAGTGATAAGGGGAGTTCTTTGTTTGTTTCGCGTCTGCTTGATTCAGTGAAGGTCACCGTGACACGCCACTTGGAAGTGATGTCAGTACAGTTTGGATCTATAATGATCTAGCCACCAAAAACATGGCATGACAACTCCGCACCTTTGAAATCATTGCCTATCGTCTGTAGAGGCTGATTCTCCTTCTCCAATAACTTGAATCAATCGAGAACCCAGCAAACGTTGCACAGTCTACTTTTTCGACACAATAAATGTTGAACCGGTCGAAATTTGGTTTATTGTTCATTCATGGGAGACATTGGCTTATTTTGTGTGACTTAAAAATGCTTTCCCAGCAAGTCATTTTTTTATACTATGATATATGTTTATAACATAAATTAAAGGCTACCATGCAAGTAAAATTGAACATTAAAGAGGTTGTTAAATTAAGTATCATTGCGAACGTATGTGTGCAGCTGGAAACAGAAACAATATACAAATACATTTTAACAAGTGCCTTCAGAATGTTAAAAGGAAAATTGAAACTATTTACCTCACGATGAAAAAAAAGAAAAGAAATTGATACAGAATTGAGTCAATAAATCAGCGACAAAAATACAACCACTTATGTTAGTCAAAACGTTTCCTACTTGAGTACAAAACCAGGGTTTTCATCACGATTTTTCGATCAGTCAAAATATGTTACGTCAGATATTTGTCTGAAGACCGCTCAAGAATAAATTTAGTGCAGGGAACACACGATCAATCCATACCTATTGGTGGCGACGCAATATACTGCTTTCTTTTAAGTATTGTCGCTGTGTTAATTATGTCACTCCCTACTGCACATTTTTGAAAGTATTCTCTCTCCTAACCACGAAAAATGTGGTTACCTGATATTCTATCCCATCCTAAATTTGGTCAAAGAAGTTTGAACCAATATTTAAAATCTCCTTAGGAAACTAAAAACATGAAACGAATGTGTTTTAGGTATGAATAACATATACTGCTCGTGACATGATGATGTTCACATAACTTATGAAAGAAAATTTCATTTGAGGAAACCATTAGATGATATCATTTATTTTCTCATTTTCGAATGATTTTTAAGATTTATGGAGATATTATCATGATATGAACTATCTGTATGACTACTTATTTTTCAAATAATTGAATAAGAAAGATTATTTATTTTAATAATTATCTCCAAATTTCAGAGGGTGAATGGCTGTGAGAAAATCAGTGCTTGTTGTAGACATATTAGTATCGAAGAGTTCATTTTGGAGTGTATAATTCTGTTAACTTGTTTCGACCGCAATACATGTGTAAAACATTACGAGAGCATGATTATTCTCGCTGAACTAAATTATCGCGTAGCTCCGTGAGACTTCTGCGATGCGAGCGCCTGGAGCAAGACTTCAGTTATCGCTGTTACCGATAGAAGTTTTATCGGTCTAACTTGTTCAAGCGAAACTACAAGGGCATTTCTTCCTCTCTCAAAACTTACTGTAGAATACTTTATATAATTATTCAATGCCAAACGTATATTGAAACTTTAAAAGAACTCATTAAACAGACTTTTTAGCCAGATACCGGTGCAGGAGGTCTGCCTGAATTGACTAATGACACTGTCAATGTTTACAAGAAACATATCGCCATCTCATAATCACGGTGACTTATTACGATGCTTCATCTTTTCAGCCACTGAAGTCACTTTCCATATGTTGGAAAAAGAAAACTCGTTCTGGGGTTAGAGCAAAACTCTGAATTTTACCAACCCTTCCTTTGGCACGTGACTAGATCATGAGATTCTTATTTATGTCTTATTTGAAATATATTTTTACTCATTTCGTATCTGAAATAGATTTTATTTATTTCGTATCAGAAATAGATTGTACTCATTTCGTATCTGAAATAGATTTTACTAATTATGCTGATGATTGAAGGTATTGAATTACACATTTTTATTTGCTATGAAAATCAAAGAATGTTAGAGAGGCTAGAAATTGAAAGTTACTACGTACGGTGGAACAAGTGAGCTGGAAGCTGTATTACTGGTTCCTAATTATGTACAAGGAAAACAATAGTTGTAAACTTTACGGGCCATATTTTGAGGGATGTAATATTAAAAGTCATTGAAATGGTCATGGAAGGCTATCATCTTAATTGGTGATACAAAAGATCTCTACGCATTTTTCTAAAACTTAAATTCTGTTAACATACAATTCGGGACCAATTATTATCAAGGTTTCTTCGTGCACACATAATCTTACTTGGAACAAAATAAATAGATAATATTCATTTTGACTTCACTTTCGCTCATCCAGAAGTTCGTTATAATCTAGGTCATTCTATATGTGTTCCACGTATAGGATAACATTATTTCAGGAACTGCGAACATACATTAGTGGTTTTTCTGTCACATATATAGACTTAACGACGAGAAAATAAAAGTAAAAACCAATATTAACGGCTTCAGCTTCTCAAATAAAAACAAATTATTCACATTGTATTACAGCCTGTATCATTTTATCGAAAAATAGCCAAAAATGTATTCTTCATTAGTAAAATATTGCAGGAGAGGGAGAATAATTACCAAGACTTAAATGTTTCCAACAGAATTTCGTATATTTTACTGCTGCTTTCTTTGACGTAAGACCAATCAAAATGAACGTCTCATTCACAGAGGTGCTTGAATGTTTTTCATGTCATTATTATTTTGAATGTTTTTCATGTCATTGATAACAGGACCCATATTCTTGAAACTTTTGGGCACAACACTGAAGATCAAGCTCAAAATCCAGCAATTGGACATGTGACAGTGTGTATCTGCGTTCTTTATATTTGTCAATCAAGTAGATGGACCAAGGTTAAAAAAATGCGAACATTATTCACATCGGAGTTACAGACTGTCAAAATGACCAGACTTTGACCCTAAGCTTGAGCTTCGAGGTTTCTGCTAAAAATTGTTTCGAGCATGCAAGGTCAGACATCTGTGGTATTAAGTAATGGATAATCATGCACTGCTGTATAAACCATCAGACGTTATCTACTCGAATATGTGTCAGTCAAAAGTGCCGATTTGTTCAGAAAAAATGAAGATTTTCTACATAAATAAACGTATCCATAGCTTTTAAAGTCTATCGCGCTCATACAAAATGTCTCTGTCGTGCAAATGAATTACCCATAAGACGGACATTTTTGTCTGGCAGGGTATAATCATGAGTAATTTTGGACTACTAATTACTTCATAGCTATTGGTAAAATGGCTATAACTTTATACTAGCACATTTCAGAATATTTCCTAAAGATCTTTCTGGAAAATTAGTGCATATCTTCCATATTGAATATTAAATATGGCTACAAAGAATGATACATATTATTTATTAAATGATTCACTAATTAATGAATTAACCTTCGACGCAACCTTATTGTCTGAAAAATGTTAATGCCCGTAGTAATTAAAATCGACTGTTGTTGGATTTCCTCACGTATATTCGTGTTTAAATTTGCTTTCCTAGGACTATGCGCACACGAAGTTTTCGTGGTTGTTCATTTCAAGGAATCTTAGCTTTGCAAACTATGTGCTAACATGTATTTTAGATATATCCTGGTCAATTATTTTCGTAGATTCTTAAATGTTGTTGAAGGAAGGAGTTTCAATCGATTGTTTGCGGAATCTTCACCTATGAAAAGTTCGGGTTACGCTTTGCTTGTCTAAACCTATGCGTACATGACGCAATCATGGTTGTTCATTGCAAGGAGTCTTCTCCGATTTAACTTTGCGATAGCAGCTACCTATAGTTGCAAAGTAGGTGATTTATTTTCTTGAGGTCTTACGTGATAATGAAAACATGATTTTAACTCGAATGATAGAGGAGTCCTCACGTCTGACAAATTCTGATTATATTCTGCTTTCTAGAAAGACATGCATATGGCGTTTTAATTGTTGGAGTCTTGCCTCTTCTAACTGTGTGTTAACATACATCTTTAGAGGAGACCTCTGTGGTAGAGTCTTAAATGTTATTGAAAGTGTGATTTCGAAACAAATTCTTTTAGATTTCATGACAGAAGTGAAGTTCTGGCAAATACTTCCTGTCTGAGAGCCGTGATGATCTCATGGTTGGTCATTTTAAAGAGTATTTATCTTATATATAGAGTCATTGAGTCTTTGTCGAAGGCAATAACAAAACAGAAATAAACAAAACTAAAAATATTCACACAAGAAAGCGCTGAATTTGCAAAGATTACATGACTACGTCGAATGGAAATGTTGTTTGAAAATGTTAGATGTCGCGCCTAATTGGTTTGAACTTCGATGATAAAATGACAACCTAGTTGGTATTGGCCTACAAGAGGAGAATTATCGCCATCTATTTTCTTAATGTAAAGTGATGTAACTGTAGATTGTATACCGGATGATTCATTGTTCCTGTAGTGTCATTAATAACCACAACATTAATAATAATACGAAGAACTACTAAAAATAGCAATTATAGGTGAGTAAATTTGAGGTGATTTATTGAATATTTAACTATTATTGAAGAGAAGTGTTTCAGTGACAGTATAATGACTGCAATTGTTGACAACCGCAAATGGAGTTCCGAAACCAGGAAAGAAATGACAGGTGTTTGGGATAAAATTGACAAATTAACTACTATCCTTGTGCCCACTTTCTACAAATTGAAATCTGTTATAGTTTTGTTTTGGTGAAACAATTTGCACGCAGTGCAAGTAACAATGCGTCTTAGTGACTATGGTATGTTAATGCACACCATAAGGAATAATGGTAGTAATATGCATGCATATCGTTGTTATAGGAACCATTCCATAAATCTCATTGATCGAAAAGTAGTAAAAATAAACGGCGGCACTAACATATTTTCTTTCATTTTATTGCAGTCATTGAAATGCTTTCGTTAAAAGTCATGCATTTGTTTTCAGTTATTACAAAATATAACATCATAACGTTGCTTAGTAAAATAAAAACCAAACATTTGGTAGACAAGATGTTGACACCAATGTGATTTAGATGTGCAGTACACATTGTGCAAGCATCAAAAGGCAATTAATTTATTAATTAATAAACAGCTCATGTGTTTAATTTTTTCATTATCTTTCAAAGTCTTTGGAAGACATGAATGAAATGATAAAATTACTAAAGGATTTATCGTGATAAAACTTCTTGAGTGCATTTTCGGTAGACGTAATGTTAAACGTAACCAGAATTGTGGTGAAAAAAGAAATTAAAACAGTGTTCGCAGATTCTGAGATTGCACAAATTAACTGTTCCACAAGAAGCATATATCATCCCTAAGCGTAAAATTAAAAAGGAAATTTCGCCAAATTAAGGGAAAGAAAACATGAGTAAAACAAATATAATTTCCAACAGACTGTAAGATCAACAGCTTATAATGAAGAGTGTGATACACGTGGGCGCGTTGGATTGAATAACAATATGTCATAGAGACCTGGAACTTACGCAAATCACTGAGTTAGAAATATAATGCTTAATAGTGCGTTTGGCATTTGTATGCTTATTATAATATATATTTTATCAAGCCCTTGTAACAAGCATTTATATAGGTTAAAATCGCATCGTGTAACGCAGAAAACAAGAAGTTACTATTTCATAACACCAGATGAAAACTAATTGCGTTTTCATGCGCCCTCTTGTGCGCTTGTACAATATTTGTAGCCAATAGTAGAAGTATAGTCCTATTCTTTATTAATTGAGCTTGGTTCTTATTTTCATAACTATTTGTAATTATGAGATTTGAACTTCATATTTTGCAGGATTCGTTTAGCCATGAAGCTTGAAAATCAACGCTACGGTCGTTCATTCAGCGTGTCTATTGATTTTGAAATTTCATGACTTTATGATTCTTGTGAAATCTGATGTTCAATTGTTATAAGTTCTTCAACCATTATTTTTCTTACATTGTCAAGCAAGTTGTGTTGTAGGCTAGTTGAGAATGATAAAATATAAAATGCATAGGAAAATTACCGTTTATTTAAAGAAAATAAGAACAGATCAGACAGAACTATTTGATATTTTTCATACAAATATTGCGTTATTGTCGAGCACAAATGTAGGTATACAAAGCCACTTGATGAAAAAGATCGAGATGGGAATTTAACTGGTCTAGCGGCTTAAAATCTCACATGCGTACCAAATACCATCATTTTCAACAGTTTTTTAGGACACGAGTCTAACTTGATATAATCTCTCGCAGATCGGTATCATACAGAAGTGAATGTGATAGAAAAAGTCTATCAACTTACGTAAAGTGTAAAATTTTTTGTAATGTTGAATATTTAAAAGACCAATAAGAACACTGCATTCTATGAACTATTAAATAGCTTTTAAGGAAAACTATTTCACACATATGGATTGAATGGAAAGAAACATGGTTCCATTGGTGTCAATAAAATAAGATGCTTTAATATCAACATAGCTGTCTTTAAACCCCAAAGATGGGTTTCAGTTCTTGTTGTTGTTGTTGTTTTTTTTTTTTAGTTTTTGATTTAATGGCACCTTGAGCATATTACTGAGTATATCGTGCCCAGAAAACGGGAGCTAAGTGCCGCTGCTACCAAAGACACACAGATGCAGCAGACAACACACATTTTCAAATATTTTAAAACAAGCATCATGTGCATTTTAACAAATTAGTATTTAAAATGAAAGATGATATGAAAATCATTATTGTTTCCTTACAGTATAATCCGTCTGAAAAAAACTGACGGAAATGCATTGATATAAATGAGTTTCTGAAGAAAAAAAAATATGCAAGGGCGTCAGCAATGACAGTCCGACTGATTTTTTGAAATTTGGAATGCAACAATGAAATTTATGAATAAAGACAACTTTTTGTTGAGAATATTTCAATAAAAAAGGTCTTAAAATGCATGGAAGTTTAATCTCCAGTTTATATTTTCAGTTATAGATGCCTTTGATTATTTTGTCTCAGTAAAGTTTCGCATTTTGTACACAACGCGACATCATATAAAACAACTCATTTATTGCCATGATTGACCTTAAATAGACTTCGCAATTTAGTTGTCAGATTTTTTGGACACTACCGTCGCGTAGTTTTGAACTCTTCTTGCGTTGTTTCTAGAAAACATAAATAATTTAAGTCTCAGAACTGATTTAATTCCAGCCGATAGTTTATTGATTGTGTCGTACTATCCAAACAGTAGCGTTGAATCTACCATCCCTATTTATAAGCTGGATGTTTCGTTTTCCTTTTTTAGATCTACCATGGATGTAAAAAATCTATTCTTGACATTCTTTCATCGACAATCATGAATATCACATACCTCCAAGAAATCTTGTATAAAAGCGAAAAAGTAGTAGCTTTATCAATGTCCTGAAAGAATAGCAAACACATTTTAACAGGTTCTTCATTATTTAAAGATATTACTGCAGTTGCTATGTGTATAGTATAATTGTTCACAAAGATGGATTTAATTGTGTTCTCTTCTCCACTCAAAATAGTTCTTTATATCTAATTTTCCGAATTTGTAGCAACTTATATCTTTAACATTTCAATAAACTGTACACATCATTTCCATATTTGAGTGATGAGGACCATTTCCATATCTTACTCGTAAAGACTAGAAGCAGGACTACAAAAAGGTCCTTCAAATAAAGGAAGAATATTGTGCTCACTCATTAAAACGTTTTGCATGACTAGTCCTTAAAAATCAGTATTTTTCATTTTCTTCTTTTTTCATTCTCATTGATTGACACAATAATTTTTATTTTTCTAACATGAACCCGTTTTGTCTC
Source organism: Margaritifera margaritifera (assembly GCA_029931535.1). NCBI lineage: Eukaryota > Metazoa > Mollusca > Bivalvia > Unionida > Margaritiferidae > Margaritifera > Margaritifera margaritifera. The sequence goes on from JAQPZY010001596.1 coordinate 594,370, forward strand.
CATTTACAACACATGGAGAAAAAGGACTATTTTTCTTGCACAGCAGACACCTCCTTTCAAGAGAGTATCGCTCATAACGACTTGGTTAGGGGAGTGTGCAGCCAATGGTTAAGCAAGACGATCATGTGCTCCGGTAAAAGGCCATCGGTGTAACGTTGTAAACAAGACTATTTTTGTTTTATGCTAGATCAAAATATCGACATGAAAAGAGATATTTATTTCGAATAATCAATAATTGTCTTAAATATTACAATTTGCTTTCTTACTTCGCCTCTAAGATGTAAGGTAGAGCTATGGTGCTATCGCCGGCGCAAGCGTCGACTTCTGCACATGTACAAGCTTATCCACATGTACAGCCTCACTGCATTTCAACTATTCTTTCTTTCTAAGTTAGATGCGGGTTTGATTACACCCACCCCTTTGTGACTTTGTACATACATGTAGTTAAGTTTTACTGTCTTGGCTTCTGTCTTGTTTGCACTTAGGTAAGATTGTTTGTACCTATATATATATATATATATATATATATATATATATATATATATATATATATATATATATATATATATATATATATATATATATATATATTGTTATATCTAGAATATGAAACTTGGTGTGGTAATGCATATTGATGAGTACTACACCTTCGTTACAAACATAGTTTATTGCGAGCCGTATTTCACGCTTTATAGGCTTTGGTTGCATGTTGTGTTGTAAGTTTATTTTTTCAGTTTTTTTTCATCCTGTGATAATCAAACAAGATGATTGTATGTAGCTCTATCAGTAGGTCAGGTTGTATTGCGATTACTTCATGACTACGTTGTTTTGTGTATCCTTCACACACACTGTTACACCTGAGATCATGAAACGTGAAGAGAGTATGCATCCTGATGAGTGCTACAATCTCATTACAAAGGTAGGTCACTGTCTCCCATACTTCACGCTTCATTGATCTTCATTAACATTTGTGTTTTAACTGTTCATGATAGATATGATGAATCATTAAGCTAAATAATTGTATTCAGCTCTATTAATACCGCATTCGTACAGAAAATGTCACATTGGCCAACATTTTACATTGTACTGACGTAGGTCTTTTGCGCGCAGCTTTATGACTACATAAGTTTCTTGCATGTTTTGTATATAGAATCATATCAAGAATCAGGACACTAATTGCAGAAACAGTTCATTATGGCCCATGTGTTATGCTTCACTTACTGTGGTTTCTCAGGTACCCTTCATGCTAGAAGCAAGAAATTGATGATGATACACTTAGTACCTCACCATTACAATAAAATAAGCTCATCGTGATCTATATTTCATATTTTACTAGCCGGGTTACGTTTCTTCGTCTTGCTCATGACCACACAAGAGTTTGCATACTATATGCATACTATCCAAACTAGAATCGTGAAATGTGCTTAGGGAATGCATATTAATAAGTACTTAATCCAAATAATAACAACATAGCAGTACCAAACGATGTTTCTCATGAAAAGCGTATTATCGGTGTTATACCCTGGTTACAGGAAAAGGTATTATAAGATTGTGTCAAATTAACGTACAATGGACAATTCGTAATGATTATACTGAGTTTCACATAGAAAATGGAAATGAGCCATTGCCAAAATTCAGTCTATGATATATCTATTCTTAATTTGTAAGGTTATCGCTCATCATGCAGTTATTAAATGCATATTTACTCTTACATGGTTGATTTGTTATTCAATCCGCAATTCCGTATAGCACACACAGATTAGAACTGTTCACGTGTATTTACTGACAACAGCTTGTCGATATCTTTTAAAACACCTAATGGAACTTCCAAACTCTCAAATTGTTTTGAGTTCCTTTGCACTGCATAAATTAAAACATTATTTGGAGAGAGTAACAGAGGGAGCATATATAATGGATACAACACCTCATTTTTGTATTGTCAAGTTAACTAACCCCAAAATAATGCAGATACAAGATAAGAGGTCATGTCAAACTATGCAACACAGGTTCCTCACCTACATCCGTATATAGCATGATTTTTCTTTTTGATTTTGGAGAAAAAAAATTAAACAGTGTCGCCTATGTGCATGAAACAATATATAAATATACCATCTTGTCGTTTATCAAAAGTCCTGTCATAACAGCTAAATGATAGATTTGTGTTTCACACAAACCTTGTGTGATGACGTAATATTGATTCCCCCAGGAAGGCATACAGACAAATGAAAGCAATATTTATAGCGCATTTAGACCGTGAATTATGAGTTAAATAATCTAGTTGTATTCAGGGAATACCCAATAAAGAGTTTTAATTCACAGCCTAAATGCAGCAGAGATAAGAGTTTCTGTTATGCATCAGACAGCAGTTACTATTGTTATCTCCGTTGACTGGTACCAAAAACGCTCATTATGAAAAGCTTCTTATCGCTCTGTCACTGTTGTTACAAGAATATATGAGAACAAATAGGAAGATTATGTCTCTTGGGATAATTTTAAAGCTCTTTGCTTTAAAGATAAATCATACACTCTAAATCATTCAGTATACAAGTTTATTTGCGTGTTGAACATGTCTATGTTTATAATACCACCAAAACATCGTTTCAGGAGAGTGATATACAGATCTGGAACCACATATTTTAAGTCTTTTGATCTCTATTAATTTCCACATGTGACTAAATATACATATCTGTCTAAACTGGTTAAAAAGTTTGAAGTTTAATGTCCAAAGACTCTGAATACTTAACGTTCGAACAGAAACAATATATTTTGTGTCGTAGGTTGAATGGAATATTATGACCTAATTTGCACAAGAGTACAGTCTCGAATGACAAGGATAAAGGGAGCTAGCTGGTGGATTGTCATCTGCTTAGTTCAATGTGGTCATCGTGACACTCCACTTGGACAAGAGTGATGTCGATACAGCTTTCATTTATACTGATTTTGAAACTGAAATCAGGACAAGACAACTCTGCAAAGTTAGAAAGTATATGGGGACGTAATAACCGATCGTCTGCACATGCGCATTCTCCTTCTCTAAAGATACGAACCATTCGAGAACTCAGCAGACTTTATATAATCTACTTTCCCCACGCAAGAACATTGAACCGGTCGAAATTCCCTTTTTTAATAGGCGTTTCATGAAAGTCATTTGCATATTTTGTGTGACTGAGAAAATCTTTTGTATTTGGTCATTTTATATTGCATCATATTTGTTTTTAACAAAAGAAGGTAATAATACAATGCAGGTAAAAATCGAACATCGCCTCTGTTATTAAATTCAGTATCATGGTGCACTTATTAGGGCAACAGGAAACATAAGAAATTGAATCATAGAAATAAAATTTAACAAATACATAAAAAAGGTTAAAATATTGTTTTGACCAAAGTTTTTCCTACTTGTATAGATGAATATCTTTTTGATCACGAATGTTCAGTCAGGCAACATAATTTACCCAAGGTATTATCCTGAAAAAGAGCACCCATGAAATTTTTTTAGTGTAGACCACATACATTTTAATTGTTTTAATATTTAGAAAATTGTGTATGTAATACTAATGTATCTATCTATACATATATATATATATATATATATATATATATATATATATATACATATATATATATTGACGTCTATGCAATAAACCATTTTGATAAAATTAATTTCTCTAGGTTGATTACTTCATTATTTACTGCATATTTGGAATGTATTCCCCATTATTCCTATATTACCTGATATTCTACCCATCAAAAGTCCGAGAAGTTCGAGTCATCATTTTAAACCTCGACAGTAAATGAGAAAAATACTTGAAACTTATATGTCCGATGTATGCATATCATATCCGGCTTATCACATAACTGATGTGACCCATGTATGAATGTCATATCCGGCTGATCACATTACTGTAGTGTCCCATGTATGACTACCATATTCGGCTGATCACATAATGATGTTCACTTAAATTGCTATGGAAAATTGCAGGTGAGGATACATTATCTCATTTTTTAACGCTTTAAAGATGTTTGGAGATATTTTGATAATATTAACTGTTTAAATGATATTACTTTTTTAATTAATTGAAAAAGAAATTATTGTCTAATTAAATGAAACATTTCCGGTTTTTAGAGGTTCAATTAATGACGGCGAGAAAATCGGTACTTACTTGTAGACACGTCACTATCGAAGAGCTTATTTTGGCGTACATTAATGTTATTGAATTGGTTCCATAGTAAGACATGTTATACATTACAATACAAGGAGTAATCTCGGTCAAACAGACTCTTGTGTTGCTCCATGATATATACGTTCTACAGGGGATTCATTGCTGTTACTGATAGAAGACGCTTTGGTCAAACTTTGTTCAATGGAACTACAAATACATTTCTTCCTATATCGAAACTTATCTATACATACCTTCTGCAATCATTATAACGAGAGTGTCTCGGAAGCTTACATGGATATTATTCAACATCCTGTTTTTAAACAGGCACTAGTACAGGAGGCATGTCTCATCAGCAAATGACACTGTAAATGCTAACACGAAATAGGTTGCCATCTCATCGTCACAATGACTTATAATGACTCACCTCATCTTATCATCCAATCGTTTTTTTTTTTCAAAAATCTTTCAAAATTTCGTTCCAGCGTTAGAAAAAAGACTCAGCTTTTGTCAGATCAACCTTAGGTAGAGATATTACGGGGCCACGTGAAATGTCTCTTTTATCGTAACTAGATCATGCAATGCTTATTTACGTCTTGTCTAGACTATCTGTTACTAATTGCATTGCAGAGGGAATATATTTTATTCGACTATTTTATTTGCTATGCAAGTCATAGATTTTAGAGAGGCATTGCACAAGGAATTTAAAAAAAGATCTATTACGTTTGTTAGCGCCGGTGATCTGGAAGCAAAATCACTGATTTCTGATGTCATGTGCAAAACATAAACAAGCAAAATATCTTGTAACCCCTACGCTGCGAGCCCATATTTCGAGGAGTGCGTCTGAAAGTCATTGAATCAGTCATCATAAAAAACTATATAATCTTCAAGTTTCCAACAGAATGTCTTAGATTTTACTGAAGCAAACATTGACTTTTGACCAATCAGAATAAGCGTTTCGTTCACAAAAGTGTTTGAGCGTATTTTATGTGATTCATATCAGGACCCATATTTTGGAAACTTTTGGCACGAAACTCAACCTATAACTCAAGAACCAACAATTGATTTCGATAGTTGCAGTGCATCTTAGATATTGAGATATATCAATTGAGTGAATGGACCCAAGTTAAGGAATGTATCAATTGAGTCATTGACCCAAGTTGAGAAATGTTTCAGTTGAGTCAACGGAAAAAAGTTAAGAATTGTAGCAATTGAGACAATGGACCCAAGTTAAGAAATGTATCAATTGTGTCAATGGATCTAAGTTAAGAACGTGCTCAACGTCTAACGAGTCTTACCATATTCCAACGAAAGGTACAGACTTTCAAAGTTATCAGAATTTGAGCTTGAGCTCGATTTTTCACATTGTATTTTAAACGTTTTCGAGCATACATGATCAACGTATATGGTATTAAGTAACGGATAATAATGTACTGCTCTATAAACTCTAAAACATTGTCTACTCGAATAGATG